>OY804578.1:49414440-50014440 GCA_963680875.1 Bathymodiolus brooksi | reverse complement strand
ATTCTGCTCAGTGGTTTGAAATATCATATAGTGTGAATAATCAATTGGTGTATTTTGGGTGTTTTATTGTGCCTATGGGAAATCTAAGACGGCACCGGAGGACGTAGTTAAATAAGGGTAATAACAAAATTACCGAACACCGAGCAATCTTCCAAAGGGAAAGGCAAAACTCATATGTCAACAAACAGACAAAATCAGTCAACAACAGGAAAACTGGGAAAACCGCAATGGCCCTGAGTTGGTACAGGCATTTCCAAACAAATGTTGGATTGAATCAGATTTTACGGCACCAAACCTCCCTCTTCCATTATGGTTAAAAGGTTTCGGTTGTCACTATAACAGCATTTTTAACAATACTGGGACAAAATAGGAATAATAGTAGTCAACGCAGTACTTTATGAAAATCCTTCGTTTATTATCGTCCTGCAGAAAGGTTTCTTACACAATTTGATTTCAAATGAGATGTTGAATGACGTCATGTCTAAACCAGGATTACTTAATCCTTATCTTTATACATTTTCCATATTAACTTTATGTGAAAATCCATCGTTTATTATCGTCTCTGCAAAGACAGAATATTTTTCGACAAGATCTTGGTATCGGAATATAAACTTTTTAAGAGATTGAAAAAGGCGATTTTTTTTATAGCCCTGGTCCAGTAGCCTGTTTCTCAGATAAGGATGACGCTTCAAGAAATCAGAATAATTTCTACTGGCCCTTGCATAACGAATCAATTGCGAGATGTAAACACCATATGCAGGAGAAGCTGGTATATTGCTGCACATATTTGGAAAATTTATGTTTTTAAATTGAAATCATCCCGTTTATCATAAATTTTAGTACTGAGTTGACCACTGTCGTCAAATTCGAGGCATAAGTCCAAAAATGATGCGGACGAAGCTGTATCTGTGGTCTCTTTAATTTCCAGCTCTGGAGGATATATCAATGGAACAAATTCTGCAAACATACGAACGTATAGAAAATGAATAAAAACTGTCCGTAGCTAATGAAATAACAAACATGTTTGAGCCAAACCTATACATGGATGATCAATGGATGGTCTCTTACAAAGTAGGTATGTAGTATTCGGGTCGGAATTCCAAGATGGCCATAGCTGGCTTTTACGGTTTAAGCTTTTGAGTCCTGTTACATTTGATTGCTAAATTTGGTTTCTAGTCTCAAATATGATGTCATTTGGAACAATCTGTAGAACAACACTGAATCAACCGTAAATATTCGCTTCACGATAGTGCATGTTTGCGTATACTCACTTCACATTTTGTATATATCATCTTACTTGAAAACACACCCTATTTTATTTTTATTAAGCATAAGGTTCGCTTCTCTCATGCATACTGAAGCTTATTCCAGAAACGCGTCGTGTGCATTAAATTTGATATTTACGTTTTCAATTTCGAAAGTGCAATATTAATAAATTGAAAATGTAATACTATTATAAAAGTAGAGTATTTGTGATCCTCTAACAATGAAATAAGGAATTATCATTCTAATATGCAATCAGGTTGATAACTCGCATCAAGTATAATAGATCAAGGTAAACATGGAAACCTTATTTGGTGATGCCACCATATGACTAAGAACATATAATCCTGGCAAAGCTAAGTCGTGGATAACAAAGTGATATGTTACTTTCTTCTAAATATCCGCAATCCACGAGCTTATGATTTATATGCCTTCAAGTGACTTGTACTTTTTTAACTTACAGCATGTACAACACAGTTATGATTTTGTCAATTTAATTAAATACAAATTTATGTAGATTCCATAAATATATATACAGTCAAACATGTCCATGCGGTCACCTCTATTAAGCAGTCACATGTATTAAAAGGTCACCTTTTCCTTGACCTGTCATAGAAAATTTCATATGAATGAACCTCTTTTAAGAGGTCACCTGTCTTATAAGGTCACATTTTCTTTGTCCTAAAGGTGACCTCTTAATACAGATTTGACTGTATAATAAATCATCGCTCTGGCTGAGTTATCTGTTGCTACCGCAAAGGATGATTAGATATTTTCTTTTCAAATTGTTTCAATCCAACCAAGTTTAAAATCAACAAATTATGTATTCAATCAAAATTTGTTGGCAATAAGACATAAACAAGGATGTTTGAATGTTTAAATCAAGGTCAGACAATGAACTATATATGATATATGATTGAATGTTTTGAATATATTACATTTCACATACATACATATGTCTTACACTCGTAATATACTATATTATTTTTTATATTCAATTATTCTGTATACTCTGTAGCAAGACATTTTGATTGTTAGAATATATATATATATATATATATACATATACAATGTACAAGAAACACAGAAATTTTCTATTTTGTAAAAGTTGGGCACAAAGTGTTTGTTCAAATACATGTCTTCGTGTTTTAAGATCGTTCAGTGGTGTGCTGTCCGCTACTATATTCCCTTCGTGTTTACTCCCAGGGTCTATGTTATTTGTATTTAGATTTGTATACTGGTGTCCAACAGAATTTCCATAGCAGATGGTGATGATGTTGTTAAACAGTAGCATGACGGGTCTTACTAGAGGAACATAAACTGCTGACGCTTCAAAATCACAAGAGTTCACCTTTCGGAGCTTAATGGGGTTTGTGTTGTATAATATGTAGTATTCCGTGTAGTGTTTTCTTCAACAATCGTTTGTGTTTTGTCTCTTTCTTTTGGCCATTGTATTATCTGTCCTTCATCGAACTATGCATTTTGATTATCACTTTGGTATCCTCAAACCTTTCTTTAAATAAACATTAGAATAAACATTAATAATGCCTCTTTCAACCATATTTTAGTCGTGGCTGTCAGTTTAATTTTATTCAGAGAAAACTTCCAATCTATTGTAAGTCACATTTAAGCTTCGTTTATATTCCTGATGCCCTGTCAATGATTTATTTTTGGATTTTTGGTGTTTGAATTCCACTTTCAACAATATTTCAGCTATGTAATGGCGACCAGTTTTAGTGGTGGAGGAAGCCGGTGTATCCGGAGAGATCCACCGACCATGGCAAGCAACTGCTAAACTTTATCACTTGCGGCTGCGAGTCGAGTGCATCCTTTTTGTAATATACAAAGCCGGGCGCGAGCCCACGCCTTATTGGTGATAGGCTTGTATGAGTTGTTAGATCCAACGACCTAACTCATAGAGCCACCCGGGCCCCTTGTGATGCTCTGTCAATTAATAGTTTAAGCTAATAGAAGTCCATTAATATATATTTGCAAAGAGCTTAAGACAAGAGAAGCAGCTTCATCTGCCCCATTTCTGGACATTTATCTCTAATATGACATCAATGGTAATCTTTCCACCACATTCATTCTTTGACAAAAGAAAATGACTTAAATGTTTCAATTATAAATTTGCCACACAATAATAGTAGCATACCAACCACACTCGTGCATGGGAATTATATTTAATCACTCGTATGCTACGCTCGGATTGCAGTTTCTATTTAGACCCTGATATCGTCGCCGTTTTCTGAGTATTAAATTATTAAGTCAAAGAATTTCAACGCAGCCTCTCGCATTATTTTTCACAAAGTATGATATCAATTCGATGTTGACAAGTGTTCTGTCACTTGCGCACAAATGACGAGAGATGATATTGGGAATTAGATTTTGGTTGAACGTTTACAATTGTTTCCCTATAATGTCTTCTGATGGCCTATCGAATATTTAATTAAAGCCATCGATTCTCTTTCATAGAATTAATATTATACATATGACAGCTTGTGTGTCATGAAGGGAATGTTCTTTACTGGTCATCCAGTTATATGTGAGGCTTGGCATTTTACTTACACGTAGGAAACACTTGGGTGACCCATTTGTTCACTAAGAGCGGCGGCTTGCGCTTATAAAGCTAGCTTAACTCGGTCACCTTTTATTGAAGTGTTTGTACAAAGTCAGGAAATTGAGCGGTAATATTCATGTGCGTTTGTTGATTATATTGTGGAGCAGTTCTGATCATGTGGTATTTGTCGTTTTTAATTTGATTGTTTTACGGGTAATTCACACCTTCTACTGCGTACTTTTCCGTATGTGGTTATGCCAGAGTTGTATGTTGTAAATTATTGTAAGAGATGTAAGATTAATCCGCCACAATATGCTTAATCTAGCGAAATACTTTAATTCAACTTATTTCAAAGGATTTCGGAACATGTTTTTTTTCTCTCTCCAGAGATTTGGGATATCGCTAATTTAATTGAAAAAGACGAGAATGGAGGATGAGACCCCTTCGTCTTTTTCTATAGCACTTATGGGTTGCCAACTTCATCAACTTTATCAATCCCTTCACAGATTGTTTGGTCTTCTTTTTGGATTAGCAACAAATTAGATGCATATGCAAGATTTAATGTTTTATTGGGTAAAACATGTAGACGAGGGGTATAAGGTTCTCATCGGGAAATGGGCATGTGGGTGTAGAAGCTTATGAGAATTATAAAAATTAGTTATTAGACAGTATAAATGGTTATAAAGAAATAACATTGTCTAATTTAACAACAAATGAACAACACTCCATTTTGTGAGGGGCGCGCGAGGCTCCCGTTTGAATCCTGACTTTCGACTAATACAGTTTCCATTATTAGAATGCTATAATATAGATAAAATGTAGCTTATAGTACTGATTATTTATTAGTGGGTCAAGGGTTGTTGATTTTATTAAAGAACTTCTTTTTCTCATATAAAACACATGAATACTTATTCAAATTCACAGTGCATTTTACCAAAAAAAAATGTAACTGTTTTAGTCATCTAATGGGTACACATATTTATTACATTATAAAATATGGTTAGATGTACAATATAAGAAAACAAACTAGAATGAAAAAAAATCATTGAACAAAGAATTATATGGTCACAAATTACCACATGATCATTTATATTGTCCCAAAATTTGCAAAATCATAAAACAAAAAATAATTGGAACAAAAATTAGACGGTCACGCTTTACCACATGATCATATTTTTGTTCCAAAAATACAAAATTAGAACGAAAAAATTGTTGCAACAAAAAAATATAAGGTCACAATTTACCACATGATCATTTTTATTTTGTTGACACGGAAGTTGCCGTCACTGTTGTAATATATCAAATTACCACAAAAACTCGTGTAAAGAACAACAGAAAAAACAATAGGTTAAAGTTGTAAACACATTTTTATTACGTATAAGTGAACAATTACTTTATCATATGTGGTGGAAATTGATTAGAATTTACATTGGGGGTAAGCTTTACGAGTTTTAAATATACAGTCAAACCTGTATTAAGAGGTCAATTTTGAGACAAAGAAAAATTAACCTTTAAAGATAGATGAACTCTTAAAAGAGGTTCAATTCATATTTAGATTTCTATGACAGGACAAAAAAGGTGACCATTTAATAGAGCTGATTGCTTAATAGAGGTGACCACATGGACAGGTTTGACTCTATGTTCTTAGATTATAGGAGTATAAGATAATGTAATTATTTTGTGTGACAAACGCAGAATACATAGAACAAGACAAGTAAGCAATAACTAAAGAATGCCAATGCCAAAAGAAGCAACGGTTTTTAGTGGGGTTCATGTTACTCGATCTTTAGCTTTATGTGTATGTTTTGTAAGTCGTTGTTTGTCCTTTTGTCCCTTTTCGTTTGACCATTGTGTGTCTGTCCTTCTTCGATTTACGGGTTCTGATTACCCCTTTGGTATATGCAAACTCTTCTTAGCATGAAAACAACAACATTTAAGCTACAAAAGATACAATGGACAGCATCAATGAAAACACACGTGTTACTACAGATAATTAATCGGTAGTGGTAACGCGTAAACATATATATTTCACTAGATATTGAAGAGGTCAATGACTTGTACGATATAATGCAATGCCTGATAATTGTTTATTTCAAATCATGAAATTTCATTTCGAAATGGTAAAATAAAAGTCTAAAGCAATCGAAGGAAGCTGTCTATCTCTACTATAATGATAATATGGTCGTTCTAGCAGTTTATCATTAGGACGGATTGACTTGTACTTCTAAGTGTAGAAGGGTTGCCTCTCATTTTTCCTCTACAGTTACTCCAGTTTTTTTCTAAACCTCTAATTAATACCATTGGGGAAATATGAAATGTTCTCCGCTGCATGTAAAAAAAAAAGCTTGAAGATACTAAAAGAGTAATCGGAATCCGGTAATCGAAGAAGAACAGACAATACAACGACCAAAGGAAAAAAATAACAAAAGGGCAAATAATGATATACAATCACTACACAGAAAACTGAAGATTGAGCAACATGAACCCCACTAAAATCAGGTAAATACATGTGCTCCTGATGGGTAAGCAGATTATGCAACCCTTTCTACTGACCAACCATTTATTAGGAGAAATCGTTGGTGTTCTGTTGGAAGCTGTATTTTATTACCCTTGTTCATTATATCTCCTCTTACTAATATAAATCAAACATTCGTCTATAGGCCCATCCGAAGCCACCTTTTAATCAACGCTACATTCTATTGTATTGTCTTTTTTTTTTTTTTTTTTTTTTTTCTTTTTGTTTTCTTTTTTTTCGATTTGCGTCTTCAGAGTGCCCATATATAATACCTTCAAACTTTTGATATAATAGTCTGTTGTGATTCCAATTCGTTATCCTTTTCGACATAATATCCCTTCTGGTACATCGTTCAACGTTAGTGTATGTCCCGCAATGTGTTCATATAATAATAAACAACAAAGTTATCGTCGAAATGGTGGATTCTACAATACGACAAAAATGTAATGAAAATATAATACGACACTAGCTAATGGAAATATATCTCCCATCTTCAGGCCAGACACACAGATGTGACAGTGTAAAACTGATATCTGATCATATTTGTCAATGTTGGTATTCCGACTAAATAATACCAGTGTTTTATCTGATAGGCTACGAGTTCTTGCGTTCCGAAAATATCGTATACCAGCCATGCCTTATGAAAGCCACTTAAACACATATCACCATTGCTTACATTTAGTGAGTTACTATTATATTATATGTAAGTACTACATATATAGTGTGCAAAAACAATCAGGGTTTTTTTTTCTGGGGAGGGGGGGGGGGTGAGAGGTTGAGTACGTTTGTTAGTTATCTGCTATTTATTAAAGTTTACTTGGATTACGTTTTTTTTTTCAATTTTAGGCTATAAGAAAGACATATTCACTAGAACTGTGCTGATTTAAAACAAACATGGCTACAACAACGCTGGCAATGTTTAACACTACAACTGACCAATCACTAGACACAGTGACTGGTGGTGAAACAGATTCAACTAAAATTATGATGAAAAAGATAACAAGTGTTCTATTAGTTAGCATCCTGGCAGTGATAATGATGTCACTGGGTTGTACGATTCAACTTGAAAATCTTATTAAGCAGCTGAAAAGACCACTTCCGGCAATAATAGGAATGTTCCTACAGTTCGTTGTGTATCCTTTAATGGTTTTTGGGATGGCATACGCCTTTCAATTAAATCAGTATGATGCATTAGGTATGCTGTTAATGGGGACATGTCCTGGTGGTAGTCTGTCAAAT
The DNA here is from genome assembly GCA_963680875.1 of Bathymodiolus brooksi. Lineage (NCBI taxonomy): Eukaryota > Metazoa > Mollusca > Bivalvia > Mytilida > Modiolidae > Bathymodiolus > Bathymodiolus brooksi. The sequence continues at coordinate 50,006,863 of OY804578.1, read as the reverse complement.
CTCATAACGTACTGGTGTTATGGAGATGTTGTTCTAAGGTAATGTATATACTCTTTAAAAGTACATTCAATACAATAATGGGGTTTATACATGTAAATCACGGGGGTCGGTGCCAATATGCAAATACAAAAACAATAATATCGTGTAAGTTATCAAGGAAAATGTGTTGTGTACAAATTATATTGCTCAACAAAAATAAAACTAATATTGTGAAAAGTAATTGTGAACATTGATGATCAACATATCCACCAATATCAGCAAAACAAATAACCACCTCTCACCTCAAACAAATACACACTCTAAAGCCGGCTGATGGGATTCCAGCCCTTCTCCCTGATAATTGGATCTTCACAGACAATATATATACAACCTAACAACAAAAATCTGCACAGATTCGCTTCAACAAAAAAAGACCACACACTCATAAATATGAATTACAACATAAACACGGACATAATAATAGCAGGATCAATGATTGCTCCTACCAAAATGACTGCTAGCTAGGAAGGTAGTATCAGTTGGTTAAAATATTAGCTTTAGGATAAAATATATCAAGTTGTCTTAAGGAAATTAATTGTCCTCGTGGGAGACCATAGAAAAAAATGAAACTAATGTATATGGATGCACAATAAGACAATATACATACTTCGTTAAAGCCAAAGAAACTAACCTAGTAGATGATGTGTAATTTGAAATACTTACAGAAAATGTTTCCGCATTTAACTTAATATTTTGCTAGGACATGAAGTTTCCTTTAATTTTTTTTGCGCATGGATTTGCTATGTGTTGTGCTATTATCTCACACTGGTATGACACCTTTATCTTATTTGATGATTTCTGTCTTTTTCAGTGTTTGTATGACGTCAGTTGCGACAACAGTTGCCATAGGAATGATGCCACTCAATCTATTTATATACTCTCGTGCGTTCACAACAGTAAAACTGTCTGTACCTTATGTAAAGATCATCATTGGCTTAGCACTAATTCTTGTCCCCGTATCTATAGGAATGCTGATACTAAGAAAACTGCCAAAAATTGCCAGGGTCATCGTTAATGTAAGTTATATATATATTTCTGTATAATGTTCAGCTTAAAAATCTAATTCTAACACTGTTGCATCTAATGTATAGACGTATGTAAATATTGAATATTAACCCAGTATTTCAAGTAATATCAAAATCCAGTGTAACCGCATCAGTGGCGTAATGGTAAGCCTCGAGTTCGGTAGATCGTGTGTTCGAGCCCCGTCAATCCAAAGACTATATAATTGATATGTGTTGCTTCTCCGCTAAGCACGCAACATTAAGGAGTAACAGCAAAGAGTGGTTGGTTCGGAATCAGGCCAATGTGTCCGAGTGGAGCGACATGTCTATCCGCGGACTATTGTTTCAGTGAGCTAGCACTATAAAAATCCAACTAAGCGTGCTGGTCTAGTACAAAGCGGATCTCATCGTCATCTCCTTGAAAATTAACTTGTTCTCTCTATGATATAGCTGGCAAATTACAGAGTTGGTGTTAAACTACATATCACTCAGTATCTTGTGGGGAAGATATATTGTGTGGTTCGTGTCTACACCACGAGATACTAAGTCAGGTGTTCGAGCTATTTAGGAGTTAGCTCGAGATAGTCGAGCGCTCGAAATAATAAAATACAAAACCAGACACCAAAGATTTATGAGATATTTAATTTTTTCATAACTTATAAAGGTGACATACCTCACTTGCCCTAAAGCCATGTAGTAATAATTTATAGTTTTGATTTAAATAGAATAGTTTATAAAAATAAATGCTGTTTAAGCATATAAAATATATTTATTTTTCCACTAGTAAAATGTATTGTCTTTTTTTAATTAAAAATGTAGTATAATCTTTTACCGTTGGTAATCATTAAGTATCTGGTAAATATTAGGGTTAGGGTTATGGTGTTCAACGCCACTTTCAACAATATTTCAGTTATATCGTGGAAGTCAGTTTTATCGGTGGAAGAAACCTGAGTACCCGGAGAAAATACCGACCTGTCGCAAGTCACTGACAAATTCTATCACATAATGTTGTGTCACCTCGATATGAGAGGGATTCGATTCGAACTCACAACTTTAGTGCTGATGGACACTGATCGCATAAGTAGTGTTAAATCCAACCACCGTACGATAACGATCACAACGGCCCGGTCAATATTTTGGAATATATCACGTATTCTGTTATGACTTATCACAGGGTTACTAACAAAATTAACACGACATCTGCCACTAGTGGAGTAGTAACTGTTTCTCCTTCCACAACACCTTGGTTTACTTACATTTTTTGTGGAGTTTATGTTGCTCAATCTTTCCTACAGTTTGCATACTACGGTGAAACCTGTCTAAACCGAACCCTGAATAAACCGGAATCCTTTATAAACTGAACATTAAATGAAGTTCCAATGTAGGAAATATTTGAATATGTATCCATTAAACCTGTATAGATCAAACATCTGTGTATTTCGAACAAAAAAGTTGGTCGCAATGAGATTTTATTGAGACATGTTTCATTGTATCTCATTCTACTGAATTAATATACTAGTACATTACTTAAATATAAATAATATTAGAGCTTTATGTTACTTGATTTAACTGTACGCCACGATATAGCTGAAATATTGCTAAATTTGACGTTAAACATCAATCAATCAATCAATCAATCAATCAATCAATCAATCAATCAATCAATCAATCAATCAATCAATCAATCAATCAATCAATCAATCAATCAATCAATCAATCAATCAATCAATCAATCAATTATCTACCTAATGTATATACATCTTGAATTATTTTGCAGATTGGTGGTGCTTTAGGATTTGTGTTTATCCTTATAGTAACCGCGATTAACTTCTACATATACCCACAAATGTTCGACGCCGACTGGAAATTATGGTGTATAGCTATCTTGCTGCCTATCTTTGGTCTTGGTGTTGGGTACCTTGGTTCCAGAATTGCATGTTTGACACACAGGCAGTGTCGGACAGTAGGGATAGAAGTTTCCTCCCAGAACGTGGCCTTGTGTATAACATTGATATACATATCTTTTAAGATTGAGGAGGCCTCAAAGATTGTGATGTTTCCTCTAATTTTTGGGATATTTAATGTTCTGATATTGGTATTGTTTACAATTGCATGTAGGGTTACCTTCGTTATAATGAAAAAACGAGGCTGTAAGGAACAAGACAGCAAATCAAAGCCATCACCTTTAGATGGAAATTGTTCTAGTGACGGTGAAAACTGTGTTATATAAGTAAAGCAGAAACAAATGGTTCTAGTGACTGCGAATACTGTGTTATATAAGTGAAACAGAAGCACATTGTTCTAGTGACAATGAAAACTGTGTTATATAACTGCTTCAGAAGCAATTTCTTCTAGTGACGGTGGACACTGTGTTATATAAGTGTTTCAGAAACAATTTCTTCTAGTGACGGTGAAAACTGTGTTATATAACTGCCTCAGAAACACATTGTTCTAGTGACAATGAAAACGGTGGTATATAAGTGTTTCAGAAACACATTGTTCTAGTAACGGTGAAAACTGTGTTATATAACTGCCTCAGAAACACATTGTTCTAGTGACAATGAAAACGGTGGTATATAACTGCTTCAGACACTATTGTTCTCGTGACGTTGAAAACTGTGTTATATAACTGCGTCAAAAACAAATCAAATTGTTCTCGTGACGGTGAAAACTGTGTTGCATAACTGCTTCAGAGACAAATTGTTCTAGTGACGGTGAAAACAGTGTTATATAACTGCTTCAGAAACAAATTGTTCTAGTGACAATGAAAACTGTGTTGCATAACTGCTTCAGAAACAAATTGTTCTAGTGACGGTGAAAACTGTGTTATATAATTCCTATTACATTTTTATTTGTTATCACTTTCTTATGTATATAGTGTATTTTTACTTATTTAATTCTTGTTGTAATTGCCGTTTTAAGACCTTTAACAGGAGACAACACAAATTTTCAATTGCCTTTGCAAATGATAACAAGACGATTTAAGTTTATAACAACTCATTTGTGAAGACACCGCATTTCTAATGACACAGTAACCCGCATTGTGGTTATGCAATACATGCATTAGATAATTACCATGTGCGAGCAAAATATATGACATTCTTTCTCTGTGGAGGGCTTCAACCTGTGGCAAACTGGTATATACTGGTCTTGTGGGACAAATGAACATAGCGATGTCTTTGTTTATAGCATGTCGCGCGCATGTAATACAACTTCCAGCAGTTTCGAATGAACTTTGTTCTTCGTTGGTGTCCTTTAACGATGAAAACATTATATACCCCATTCTTAGTTTCAACTTGTGGAATTCACAAAACGTTCATCTATAGGTCTATACAGCGCCATCCTTTTTTTAAACCTGATTTATTGTTTGTAAGCATGCTGTCGTTATGGATAAAGATGAAATTGACGTTATATAATTAATCAATCAATCAGTCAGTCAACCAATCAATATAGAAGAGTACATTACATTCACACAATGTACCCTTAGTCTTTGTAGAAAGATATTTTTTTTTATTATTATACCAGAATTTGTATAGCGACCTATCTAAAACAAAATTACACCAAGGCGCTTTACATAGATAAAAAAAAATACACAACAGAAAAATATTAGATAAAAGTAGCAAAACATAAAAAAAAGAAAATCAGAGAACTAGAAAAGGCTCCAAATAAGCAACAGTATTATAGGAGTGGTCATTGGTGCATCATTGAATGGTAATATTTTCCAACACAACCAATCAACCCTTTCCGTGTGGCAATCAAAATATCTGGCTATAATCACATTCCAGTGTCAAATTTTTGTCTACAGTGCACATCATTCATTGTTTGGAAGAAAAGTTTGAAGTCACCAAAATGGTAATTAAGAGCCATAATTTGAAGACGGACAGACAATACAATAGACAGACAGACAGACAATACAATAACCAAAAGATACAGGAATAAATATAAACAATGATAGATGAAATACAACAGAATGTTAACTTGTTCTCATCATGAATATTGTTGAGTTACTGCCAACTAAGCTGATGTTGGCTATCCTGTTTAGACCTTTTGGTTTTATTGCTCCCAAAACTTTGAATTAATTGGTTTTCCAATCTTTCGATTTTGAGCGTACCTGATGAAGGTAATTCCAGAAACGTGTCGCGCACACTAAGTTTGATATCTACGTTTTTTCTGACGCTAGTCAACAAACAATCAACCAAACATAATGTTGGAAAAGCGATATTGTCTCATCATGTCAAATTCAAATATTTTCTATTTGGAAGTATATAATTTATAGTATTCATACTTCCTGTAAGAAAGTTCTAACATTCTTAATTCCCTTATTTCGTATATATCACTTATATAGGTTGAAAGTGGTGAGAGTATGCATCCTGCTAATACTAACTATAGATTTTGATATATATTTCGAACAATTTGTGAATTGAACTATAATTCTTTTTTTGTACTCGTTCACGGTTATTCCTCTAAGATATGGGACATGCAGACGATCACAATTTATATTTCCGCAATATTCTTCTTTGTCCGGTGCCAACGGGGACACATTTATCATATATTATAGATTTAAAGGGAAACCAGGAATCTCCGATATTGTGTATGTCAGGTATTAATCGGCAAACCAGTTTTTCTAACCTCAATTAAACAAAATCACCCCGATATAGATTAATATGAAAGTCCGTACAAAATAAACAAAATATTTTAAATTCAACTTCTGGTCGCCAATTCAACTCCATTTGACCTCTCTAACAACGATATTCCTTCTGAGAATTTACCTATGATTTAGAAGAAATTTCGTGACTTATAGCGTGTGTGATTGACTTCCTTGGGCGGTCTAAACCATTATTATCCGTCTATACTGTCTATCACAGAAGAGCGATAAGCGGGCAAAAATGTATTACTTTCGTTACGATCTTGTTTTTGTACAGAACCGGAGGATGCTTTCTGTCCTCTATCACCGATAAGACATTTACCGGACTTGACTATAAGTGCGTGCCACGACGGGTTTCTTTCTAAGAATCAGGAACTGCTTACATTCGCGATTACCTCTGTTCACCCCTGTTTTGTATTGTAGAGTCGTGTTGCTTATCATTAAAATTTTCTGTGTATTTTTTTTTGTTTTCTTGTTTGCCTTCGTTCTGTGTCTTGTTCACAGTGTTGCCTATGTATCTGGATTGTCCATTCTTGATTGCTCTTATTGGGTTTTCTCCTCACATTTATTTGGATTGATACCATAAGAGTAATGAACAATCGTAAATCGAAGGACAGACAATGAAATGGCATAAAGGAATATGACAAACAATATTCCACAACAATACTACACTGAAAACTAAAGATTTAACAACACGAACCCGTCTTATAACCGGATGACTGCAGGTCAGAAGAAAGGTCCTGCTACATAAGTGGCACCTGTCGTGTTACTTTTGTTAACAGTTAGATGATGAGCCATGAAAGGGGCAATGAGGACGGAATGGGACTACGACAAACGAAATATGTCCGCGGTCATCTGTGACACAAATATTTCGAAACGATAAGCCAACTCATGACATTTTAGTTTTATGAGGTTTTGCATTTTAATCGCAAGTAAAAACACTTTCATGGCCCTAAGACGGGGGTGGGGGGGGGGGCTTAAACTAGTTTAACCCCGCCATTTTTTATTGAGGTCCATGTATCAAGACAGGCTTTCGGCGGTAGGGGAATCGGTTTTTGCAATTTTCTACGATTTTCTATTTGTTTTTGGAAATGTTACGAAGGTGTGGTATTTTGATTTAAATTTTTATAATATCATTCAATATTATTGGTGGAGCAAACAAGAAAACACAACCGTGCTTAAGTTAGTCACAAAGAAACTAAATCGGATAACATTGTAGTTAGAATACATCGCCATGAACTGGAGTTATCTTAACAAGACATATTTGTGATGAACACGGATAGTATAAGTATATACATGTAAGTTCATCTTTCGTACGATCGTGATTCCGTGGCCATTTTCAAGAGAAAGGGTACATTTGAAAGGATCGGAAAATTGTTGTCCTTATTTCTTTCTGTGGTTTACATGATCTCACCACGATTGGGATTTACATCTGATGCTGCCAAGTGTATTGCATGTTAATTAATGTATGATATATATGTACAATTGTAAAGCAAACGATTAATTTAAACTTTAGCTAATTATGAGTAATATTATAGCTTGATAGCGCAATTAGTTGTTTGGAATGATACATGCACATGTGTACTGTGTATATTTCTATAAATATGCATGCAATTTAATAAAAGTACACATAATCATTATTCTTAATGTACAAATGGGCGGAGTAAAACTTGTTAAGGTTTGTTGAATTCCATTCAGGGGAGGCGTATGAGTATTGAATACAACATTTTGACAAATTGGACACTTACAAACGGGTACACAGACACAGTTATCAATATATATTTTAAGAGTATCCCATTAAGGCAAGCCACTAGGATAAACGAATATGCTCTACTGTTGAAACCACCAATCACAGACTAGGAGATTTACGCCATCATTTGAAGAGACGGGGATATAATGACAAAGTTATAGAGAGTGGGTTTTCTAAGGTCAGTGAAATTAACAGAAATAACCTCCTGAAATACAAAGAAAAAAAGATCAACAAACGGGTTCCCCTTGTTCTCACTTTCCATCCCTTTTCAGAGAAAATTGCAGGCATCGTCCGTCCCATCATTGGAAAGAAATTGAAAAAAGTGAAACGCTGGCCAAGTTGTTCCCTGAACAACCCGTTGTAGCGTTCCGGCGACCTAAAAGCATTACGGATGCACTGGTCAGAGCTGCGGTATCTAGACCGTCATCGACGGTCGGTCAGTGTAAACCATGTGGTGACAAGCGTTGCAAGTGCTGTCTCCAATTGCAACACGCACAAGCGTTCCATAGTAAGACGACAGGAAAGGAGTATAAGATCTTTTGCCATGTCAATTGCAAAACACCTAATGTGGTTTACATCCTTGCCTGTCACGTCTGTGGATCGCAATACGTACGAGAAAGTGTCCAACCATTCATATTATTAAAATAATAAATCCTAATAAGGCATCGGGACCAGATATAATCAGTCACAAAATGATAAAAATCTGTCCTGAAAAAATAGCAGCCCCTCTTCAAATAATTCTTAATAAATCTCTTCTACAATGTAAATATCCAACCAGCTGGAAGATTGCACATGTGATTGCTATTTTAAGAAAAGGTGACAAGTCATTACCGTCTAATTATTGACTTATATCTCTCATAAGTTGTGTTGGAAAAATAATGGAACGTGTTATCTATAAATATGTATTTAACCATCTACAAAGAAGCAAGTTAATTTATGAATATCAATCTGGTTTTCTCCCAAAATATTCAACAGTACACCAACTTTTAGAAATGTACAACTGCATTCTAAATTCACCAGAAAAGAAGGAAACTAGCTGTTTTGTATTCTGTGATTTTTCTAAAGCATTTGACAAAGTTTGGCATAAAGGGTTGATACATAAATTTAATCATACGGTGTGGATAGTAATATATTAAATTGGTTCTCTAGTTACCTGCAAGATCGACATCAGAGAGTATTAATAAACAATTCGTCTTCTTCTGCAATGTTTCGGCTGGTGTACCCCAAAGATCAGTACTAGAACCTCTGTTATTTAACATGTATATCAACGATATTGCTGCGAATCTAATATCTCTTAGCCTACTTTTGGCAGATGACACTTCCTTCAGCTATTCCAACCGTGATGAATTACAGATACAAATTGTGATTGATCACGATTTGAAAGAGCTGGATGAATGGTCAAAGAAATGATTGATGTCTTCTAATCCAGATAAAACAAATATTTCGCTATTTTCAAATACGAATATTCCAGATTTCAATTTTACATTTAATGGAAGAACTATTCCTATTACAAATTCTCACAAACATTTGGGGGTTACATTTAGCAGCGATGCTAAATGGAATATACATATTGAAAATTTATTGTTATGTATTTACCAACATGTTCTTCGAAAGTTAAAATATAATCTAGAGAAATTATATTTAGTCTATATCAGACCAATCTTTGAAAATGCTTGTGAAGCATGGGATAATTGTGGGGTAGGGAACTTGATCAGTTGTAACTTGAGGCTCCTAGAATCGTTACTGGTCTTCCAATATTTGCTAGTTCAATTTTAATTTATAAAGAGTTAGGCTGGGAATCATTGGCAGAAAGAAGAAAAAGGAGAAAATTACAAATGTTTTATAATATACAAAATAATAATGCACACATGTATCTTTGTGACTTAATTCCACCAACAATTCAAAGTAAAACCGTTTATCCATTGCGTAATGGAAGTGATATTATAATACCATTTTGCAGACTATCGAATACCTATGACTCATATATTCCCTCAACTATACGTCAATGGAATAGCTTAGATCCATCAATTCGAAATGTGGATTCTATTGCAAAACCTAAAACTGAATTAAGAAAGCGGAAAGATATTAGTCAAGTTCCCAAACATTATGAAATTGAACCTCGAAAACTTATTATTATTTTAACCCAGCTTCGATGTTTTGCTTCTTTTTTGAAAAACGATTTGTTCCAAGTAAATATAGTCTAAAACCCGTCTTGTCGTTGTGGTGCCAAACGCGAAGACTCCTATCATTTCTTCTTCGATTGTTCTCATTATTCAAATATAAGACATACATTCTTTCAAAATCTCAACTGGCTACCTAATTATTGTGTTTCAGACCTTACACTTTTGACCTGTGGTAATCCTACACTCTTTTATGAACAGAACGAAATTATTTTCAAGCACGTGTTTGAATATATAAAGAGGTCAGAAAGGTTTCTTGTTGTCTAGTAGTTCACCAAAAGAACAATCGCACACATCATCAACACTAACCCCTCTCTCTCATTCCTTTTTTCATTCTCTCTTTTTGCTCAATCTACACATATAATGTAAGAAATATTTATATACATGCATGCTCTATCAAATAATGTTGTAGCTTATTGTATATAGGAGAAGACTTTATACGTTTGTTTAGCTTGTGTCTCATCCTTTTTGCACATTTGAGGAAATAAAATATGGTTAAACTAAACCATTCAACAAAAGAATGAATGGACACAGAAGTGACCTTACGAAAAAGACGCTCTAGTCTGTGAGTCAACACTTTGTGTCGCCAGGGCACTCATTGGATGACTTTGGTAGATCCATAATTTACATCATTGACCACAATCCAAGTTGGAAAGAGAATCAAAGACAAAAAAGAGAGAGTTTTTGGATCCGCGAGTTACAAACATTACATTCGGAGGGCATGAACAAAAAGGCCTAAATCTTTTGTTGGTTTTTAACTTTTTAACCAGTAATTTCATCATTACATTTTCTCATTGTTTTCATATTCTTTATAATTAGTGTACATATATATTTTAATAAAATAAAATATAACGTTCAAGATTATGATTTTTACGTCACGATAACTGATGGTCACGTGACAATTTTTCAAGTCAGATTACAGACGCTGATGAAGCTTGTCGGTCAAGCGAAATATCCGTCCATTTGATTATAATTATAGTCTTTTTGTAGACTTATAGTTATATTTGTTATATTTTAACATCTTTTTTGGGTGTTGTTGTGCTACATTTTAGACGTTTATTTATCATTTTGTTTGTTTGCACAGAATCGTTAACACTTGTTTCCGACCCGACATCCCGTAGGTTCATACGTTGGCTACTTTTTCAGACGTTTATATATATACGTCTGAAAATTAAACCAAACAGTGTTAGAATTCGATTTTTGAGTTGTCAAATATTTGTTCTTCCCTCGATGGGGATTTGAGCTCACACCATTGTTACACTGCAGCACCAATCGCTTAGCCATAATTCCAGCGCCCTAGACCACTCGACCACATCCGCTCCATAAAAATGGAGCTTCAATAATCGAAGTGCTACCTTGTCTCGTAAGGATAATCTAGAGGTAGACATAATACATGTGTCTAAGCGTGTGTAGATGGTACATATATACTTAATATTATAATTTGACAGCAATCTAATTCAGCAATTTTTTAATATATTTTATATGATAATGAAGAATTCATTATGCAGTCACAGGAAATAAAGTATATTATACAAACGTCTAAGCAAGTGACAACCATACAATATATCTGTCCCAATGGATCTCTCTCTCTCTATATATATATACATATTACCCATGGAGAATTGTTTTTTAAAATTACACATGTAACAGATAATACATGCAAAATGTTTCACCTCGGAGTTTAATTATATATTTAATGAATACATATATTGTGTTCATGTCAGCTTTTAATAAATGAGTTAATGAAGATAAATATTGTATATTTTCTCCTCCTGTTTCAATGTTTTCTTTTCTAACGTCAACAATTGAACAGTATTACGACCATATAGTAATGGCGAGAAAAAGCGTACAAAACAGGTGGATGTCAATTTTCTATTTGATAACAGTCTCTTTCTGTGAATTTTAATTGGGAATTTAAAATACCTATATACACGTATTAAAAATCGGATTGTGCCAAACAAATATCTATTCCTTTTGGAACAAACTATTTTACTTCATTTTAGAAGTAGCATCAATAGACCATTAAACCTACCTCAGTATCCCGGTAGTAATAACTATTTCAGTATACCGGAAGAAAATATATAATCAATAATTGGAGGCTGATGAAAAAAAACTATTTTGGATGAAGTGGTAGTAGTATATGGGCACAGCTCAGTTATCATTTGAAGAGCGATGAGGAGCAACCGGAAGTGACGTGACCGGAAATGACGTCAGTCACGAGACCGGAAATGACGTACTTTTTTCCCGTACTTTTTTCCCCATTACTTTTTTCATCATTACTTTTTTTCCTGCACTTTTGTTTCCCGTTACTGTTTTCCCGTACTTTTTTCATTTTCTTTCCGTACTTTTTTTCCGTACTTTTTTTTTCACGTATTTTTTTTATCTTTTTTTTTCGTACTTTTTTTCACGTATTTTTTTCCCGTACTATTTTCCCGTACTATTTTCCCGTACTTTTTCAAAAGTTGCGACGTTTGAAATCCAACGTTTTAAAATATCAGTGAGTTGTTTTTCTAGTACGTGTCGTTATATCACAGTTCATGTTCCTTGAGGAATATGCATTTAAACGTCACCCATAGGGCTTCCCCTGGACGTGTGGAGTGCGCGTATGCGCGATCTGAAGCGACCAAAAATTAATTTATTTCAAGCAAAAGAGGATTGAAATGTTTTATAGCACCAACCAATCATATCACTGGAAATTGAACCATTCAGAAGTCGCTATTTCCGGCCGATTAGCCAATCAGAAGCCAGGAAAAAAGAACCAACCAGAAAGGAGGATACAAAAAAAAATAACCAATCGACTTTTTTTTTCATTTTTCCTCATTTTTTTTTAATTTTAATTTTTGTTTTCACTTTTTTTTTTTTTTTTCATTGCACATGCTTAACAAGGAACAACACAAAATTATATACTATAGTCGTCGCTTCCACGGGATTTTCCTTTCCCGCCATTTTATTTTCATTATCCGCGTCCTATAACCTTATTATTTTCTACGACCTAGCCCTTTCACTGGTTATCTGCCCCTTCCCTGCCATTTTATTTTCATAATTACATTAAAGATACGGAAAAATATGTTTCTGCAGATCTAATGCACTTATTCCTTGTTCGTTTTGTGACAGCAAGATTAACATTATAATATTAATAAATGGGTGTCTTCATAATGGACCGGTTATATGTCCAAGGTTAGTCATAATGGCCCATGAATACTCGGAACCTACAACTATATGTACTTGCAAAACAGACAATATTCTAATAAATATTCGGAACCAACAAATATATGTTCTTACAAAACAGACAATAAATGCACTGCTAAAACTCATGGTCAAAATGAATACTCGGAACCTACAACTATATGTACTTGAAAAACAGACAATTTTCTAATAAACATTCGGAACCAACAACTATATGTTCTTGCAAAACAGAAAATAAATGGACTGCTAAAGCTCATGGTCAAAATAAATACTCGGAACTGAAAGAAAGGTCGATTGAATAGTGAAAACATATTGAAAATATGGAAGAAAAGAAAGTTGAAAAGTGAAAATTTCTCGTATTTTCGATTTTTTGTCGTATTGTTTACGTGTGTTTCACGTTTGTAGTGACATTTTCACGTTATCTTTTCAGTTTTAATCACGTTTTTCGTGTCCATTTAACTTTTTAATGATTATTTGTTCGTTTTGTTAAGGTTTTTGTTTACGTTTTTTCGTGTTTTGGGTGAACATTCAACGCTATCGCGGTAGTGGTGGTGGTGGAAGAGCAGGCGGAGGAGGAGGGCAGAGGAGGAGGAGGAGGGCAGAGGAGGAGGGAGGCAGTTCGAAGTATTGTGATGTGAAGTAGAAATTAGAAACAGAAAACAAGGAAAACATAAAAAAAAACGGAGATATAAACGAAAAGACAAAACACAAGAGACAAAGATAATTAAACAGACCATATCGAATGTCACAGCACTTCGATGACTCATCAAAATACGGAAGAAACCCCAGTTGAATAGTGAAAAGATATTGAAATTGCTTAAGAAAATTGTGAAATGATATTGAAAATAAGGAAGAAAATAGGGAAAAGATATAAAAAATACAGAAGAAAAATAAGTTGAATAGTGAAAAGATATGGAAAATATGGAAGAAAAGTCAGTTGAATGGTGATAAGATTTGGAAAATATGGAGGAAAAATAAGTTGAATAGTGAAAAGATATGGAAATATGGAAGAAAAGGCAGTTGAATAGTGGAAAGATTTGGAAAATATAGAAGAAAAGTAAATTGAAAAGTGAAAAGATACGAAAAATATGGAAGAAAAGTAAGTTGAAAAGTGAAAAGATATGGGAAATACAGAAGGAAGGAATGTTGAATAGTGAAACAATATGGAAAACACGGAAGAAAAGTAGGTTGAATAGTAAAATGATATGGAAAATATGAAAAAAAGATAACTTGAATAATGAAATGGTATGGAAAATATGGAAGAAAGGCAAGTTGAATAGTGATAAAATATGGACAATATGGAAGAACATAGGGAAATGATATGGAAATTAAGAAAGAAGAGTCAGTTGAATAGTGAAAAGATATGGAAAATGTGGAAGAAAAGTCAGTTGAATAGTGAAAAGATATGGAAAATACAGAAGAAAAGTAAGTTGAATAGTGGAAAATATGGAAATTATGGAAGAAAAATAAGTTGAATAGTGAAAAGATTTGGAAAATACAAAGAAAATTGTGAAATGAGATGGAAAATATGGAAGAAAAGTAAGTTGAATGGTGAAATGATAGGGAAAACATGGAATAAAAGTAAGTTGAATAGTGATAAGATTTGGAAAGTATGGAAGAAAAATAAGTTGAATAGTGAAAAGATATGGAAAATATGGAAGAAAAGTCAGTTGAATAGGGAAATGATTTGGAAAATATGAAGAAAAGTAACTTTAGTAGTAATGAAAAGATATGGAAAATACGGTAGAAAAATGTAATTTATTTAAGTTTACATTATGCCCTACAGTAAGGGGAATAACTCTGCATCTAAAGGGATAACTCTGTAATAGGGGATATAACTCTTTATGTGGGGAATAAGTTACAACTCTGTATGTGCAAGGATAATACTACAGTAGGGGGAATAATTCTTTATGTGGAGGATAAAGGGGGCTCATCACTCTGTATTTGGACATATACCTGTGCAGAAAGAGAAATACTATATAATACGTATCAAGAAATGGCTATTTGGAAATTGATTGTTTCACTTATATACAAAGAGTTTTACTTGCCCTTGACAGGAAAATAGATACAGATATTTGCTTGCCTTTGGCAGGTAAATATATACTAAAACCCTGTTCAGGAAGTAAGCTTTCTCACTGCTCTAAAATAGAACACTGTGTTAGGCTGTTATGTAAAATAAATTTGATTGTGGAAATTTGAAACTCATCAAGATAGGAAAATAACTAGCAAAAAATTGAATAAAATCTATAATTCTGATAAAAATGTAGATAGATAGGTAGATAGGTATATGTCTTTGTAAATAAAGGGTTAGGTTTATGGTGTTTAATTCCACATTCAACAATACTACAGTTATATCGTGGCAGTTTCTACATAAAGGAGATATCATAACTGTTAATGCCTGTTTCTGATAACTGGAAAACATTGTTCAATACTCTTCAAATAGTTGGAGAGCACAATATATTTTAGAGCAATGGGTATTCTTTGAAATAAATTTAAATCACAGGATAATTTTAAAACTTTATTATGTTGGGAATATCATTGAGTGAGTTGTGTAAGTGGGGGAGTAAGAAATGAAGAAAAGCAAGTTGAATAGGGAAAAGATAGGGAAAATATGGAAGAAAAGTAAGTTGAATAGTGAAAAGATATGGAAAATATGGAAGAAACCCAAGTCGAATAGTGAAAAGATTTGGGAAATACGGAAGAAAGGCAAGTTGAATAGTGAAATGATATGGAAAATATGGAAGACAATTGTGAAATGATATGGTAAATATGGAAGAAAGCCAAGTTGAATAGTGATAAGATAGGGAAAATACGGAAGAAAAATAAGCTGAATAGTGAAAAAGATTTGGAAATTATGGAAGAAACCCAAGTTGAATAGTGAAAAGATTTGGAAAATACAGAAGAAAGGCCAGTTGAATAGTGAAATGATATGGAAAATATAGAAGAAAAGTAAATTGAATAGTGAGAAGAGATGGAAAATACAGAGGAAAAGTAAGTTGAATAGTGGAAAGATAGGGAAATGAGTGGTGGTGGTGGTGATGGTGGTGGTGGTGGAAGTAAATGTGGTGGTGGTGGTAAACTTTGGTAAGAAATGTAATTATTGAAATAAATAATGTAATTATGAAAATAAAATGACAGGGAAGGGGCAGATAACCAGTGAAAGGGCTAGTTCGTAGAAAATAATAAGGCTATAGGACGCGGATAATGAAAATAAATTGGCGGGAAAGGGGCAGATAACCAGTAAAAGGGCTAGTTCGTAGAAAATATTAAGGTTATAGGACGCGCATAATGAAAATGAAATGGCGGGAAAGGAAAATCCCGTGGAAGAGACAACTATTGTACAGAATTTTGTGTTGTTACTTGTTAAACATGTGTAATTAAAAAAAACAGCCGGAAATAGCGACTTCTAATTGGTTCAATTTCCAGTGATATGATTTGTTGTTGCTATAAAACATTTCAATCCTCTTTTGCTTTAAATAAATTCATTTTTGATCTCTTCAGATCGCGCATGCGCGCACCCCACCCGTCCAGGGGAAGCCCTACGGGTGACCTTTGAATGGATATTCAGCAAGGAACATGAACTGTGATATAACGACATGTACTAGAAAAACAACTCACTGGTATTTTAAAACGTTGGATTTGAAACGTCGTCACTTTTGAAAAAGTACGGAAAAATAGTACGGGAAGAAAAAGTAGGGGAAAAAAAAAGTACGGGAATCTTTATTAAAGTACGAAAAAAATATGAAAAAGTACGGGAAAAAAAATATAAAAAAAGTACGGGAAAAAAATGAAAAAAGTACAGAAATAAAAAGGTACGAAAAAAAATACGGAGAAAAAAGTACGGGAAAAAAGTACGAAAAAAAAATACGAGGAAAAAAAGTACGGAACAAAAGATACGGGAAAAAAAGTAAGAAAAAAAAAGAACGGGAAAAAAGTACGGAAAAAAAGTAGGGTAAAATAGTACGGGAAAAAGTACAGGAAAAAAATACGGGAAAGTACAGGAGAAAAAGTACGGGGGAAAAGTCACGTGACTTTCGGTGACGTCATTTCTTGGTCATGTGACTTACGTCACTTCCGGTCACGTCACGTTCGGTTGCTCCTCATCGCTCCTCCGCAAATGATAACTGAGCTGTGCCCATGTACTACTAGTGGTGTTTATCTTATTTGTATCTTATATAACTATTACGTGCCGACATACCATCGTTTTTTTACGGCAAAGATTGCTTCTCAAACATCAAAGCATCATATAAGCGCTTGTAATATTTGAAAAAAATACCTTAACAGTACATGTATTTTATTTATTTTAATAATCTGGTAAAATATTTTTCTGATGCACGACTGCGGATGTGCTTAATTTCTTCGAAAACAGTCGAAATATCGCGGGAAAAATTCCACGAAATACAGAAAACAAATAACGCTCATGACGTCACAATGAATTCAAATACGTATCGATTTTGTTGGAAACAAGTTTTAACATCAAAAAGTATGATGTCGTCTATAAAATAAAACACATCAAAGTTTAATCAAGTATTTTCTAAGATAATGATTCATTAAATATGGGACCATATATGGCACTCATATAGTCCCCAGTTTTTATTTATCGCATTGACGCCGGATTGCATGCACTGAGTTTTTCTCCTGGTTTCAATGTATACAAACTGTATTCAAAATAAATACAATTATTTACAGAAGTATAAATTATTTACTGGTGAATTTCATTACTTGAAATGAATCATAAAATTTACAGAGATTGTGTATATATACATAATGGTCTCATATATACAATCAGAAAAGTGAAAATATTGATTTTAAGGGTCTGGCCGAGGTTATAAATAAATTAATATTTAACAACCTCCACAATCATCCAACAAAATATTTTGATACAATCATTAACCCTCAATACTCAAAATAACTGCTCAATTTGGTGTTGGTGGAAGAATGTGGAGGTATATAAACTGTACATTAAATATGTCGTTTGTAGTCCATTTTTAGCATTATCCGTCTAATTATGATGTCATTATGACGTCATAGCGCACCCAATTTGTTTATATAACAATTAAAATAGTAAATTGTTTTTATTCTATGTCAAGCATTATTTTTTAATATAATGTGGGGCCAATTGTGCACCCTAACGCCTCTCCCTCTTTATGTAGATTCCATAAATATATATACAGTCAAACATGTCCATGCGGTCACCTCTATTAAGCAGTCGAATGCATCAAAAGGTCACTTTTTCCTTGACCTGTCATAGAAATTTTCATATGAATTGAACCTCTTTTAAGAGGTCACCTGTCTTATAAGGCCACTTTTCTTTGTCCTAAGGGTGACCTCTTAATACAGATTTGACAGTATAAAAAAATCATCACTCTGACTGAGTTATCTGTTGCTACCGTAAAGGATGATTCGATATTTTCTTTTCAAATTGTTTCAATCCAACCAAGTTTAGAATCCACATATTATGTATTCAATCAAATGTTTTTGGCAATAAGACATAAACAAGGATGTTTAAATGCTTAGATCAAGGTCAGACAATGAACTATATATGATATATGATTGAATGTTTTCAATATGCTACATTTCACATACATACA
This sequence comes from Bathymodiolus brooksi, assembly GCA_963680875.1. NCBI lineage: Eukaryota > Metazoa > Mollusca > Bivalvia > Mytilida > Modiolidae > Bathymodiolus > Bathymodiolus brooksi. The sequence continues at coordinate 49,988,468 of OY804578.1, read as the reverse complement.
TAGCCTTACACTCGTAATATACTATATTAGTATTTATATTCAATTATTCTGTATACTCTGTAGCAATGACATTTTGATTGTTAGAATATATATATATACATATACAATGTACAAGAAACATAGACATTTCCTATTTTGCAAAAGTTGGGTACAAAGTGTTTGTTCAAATACATGTCTTCGTGTTTTAAGATCGCTCAGTGGTGTGCTGTCCGCTACTATATTCCCTTCATGTTTACTCTCAGGGTCTATGTTATTTGTATTTAGTTTTGTATACTGGTGTCCAACAAGATTTCCATAGTAGATGGTGATGATGTTGTTAAACAGTAGCATGACGGGTCTTACTAGAGGAACAGAAACTGCTGACGCTTCAAAATCACAAGAGTTCACTTGTCGGAGCTTAGTGGGGTTCGTGTTGTTCAATATGTAGTATTCCGTGTAGTGTTTTGCTTAACAATCGTTTGTGTATTGTCTCTTTCTTTTGGCCATTGTATTATCTGTCCTTCATCGAACTATGCATTTTGATTATCACTTTGGTATCCTCAAACGTTTCTTTAAATAAACATTAGAATAGGCATTAATAATTAATAATGCCTCTTTCAACCATATTTCAGTCGTGGCGATCAGTTTAATTTTAGCCAGAGAAAACTGTCAACCTATTGTAAGTCACCTTTAAGCCTCGTCATATTGCTGATGCTCTGTTAATGAATAATCCAAACTAATTGAAGTCAATTAATATATATAAGAACTTAAGACAAGAGCAGCGGTTTCGTCTGTCCCATTTCTTGGCAATTATTTCAAATTTGACATCAATGGTCATCTTGTCACCAGACTCTATGAAAAAAGAGACGACTTCAATTTTGCAATTATATATTTTCCACACACGATATAAACATGCCAAAGGCTCCGCGTAGTCAAATTAAATTGCACTACTCGTCCGTTACGCTCGTGATGACAGTTTCTATTTAGACTCTAAGAAATCTTCTGAGTACTAAACTATTAAGATTTTTACAATATCTTTCTAAAAGTTTTTTTTTGTTGAGGATATCAATACCTTATTGAAAAGTATTCTGTCACTTGCGTCCAAATGACGAGGGACTGTATTGGGAACTAGATTCTGGTTGAAAGCGCACAATTGTTTTTATTTGTCTTTTGACGGCCTTGTGTAATATCCAATATTTAAATTATATATATGAAAGCATCTGTGTCATGAAGGGTAGATATATTATGTATGAAGTCCATTATGAGAACTCGGTGTTCTTTACTAAAATGCTCATTCAGTTATATGTGAGGTTTGACTTTTTACTCATATATGGAAAACACTTGGATGACCGCATCTTCTCACTAAGAGTGGCACTTTGGGTTTATTCAACTAGCTTAACCCGGCAACGTTTTATTGAAGTGCTTGTACCAAGCCAGGAAATTGAGAGAGGTAATATATATGTGCATTAAACTTTGTTGATTAAATCTTGGAACTGCTCCTGCGGTATTTGACGTTTTTCATTTTATTGTTTTACTGGTAATACACATATATGAATGCTTAGTTTTCTGTATGTGTTTATGCCAGAGTTGTATGTTGTAAATTCTTGTAAGAGATGCAAGATTACTTCGGAACAATATGCTTAATCCAGTGAAGTACTTTGATTCGACTTATTTCAAGTGATTTTGGAAAATTTGTTTCTGTCTCAAGGGAAGAGGGACATCGGTAAAAGAGCATACAGATTGTTTTGTCGTCGTCTTGAATTAGTAGAAAATCAGGCGCAGATTCAAGATTTAATATTTGAGGAGTGCAAATTTTGGACGAGGTGTCTAAGGTTCCCATCGGGTAATGGGCAGCGCCTGGTAAATAAAAAGGGGGGTATACGCCCCTGAGAATTAGTTATTAGACGATATAAATAGTTATAAAATAATAATATTATCTAATTTAGCAACAAACGAACAGCACTCCAAGGGCGCGCGACGCGGGCTCCCGTTTGAATTATCACCTTCATCTAATACATTTACCATTATTAGAGTGCTATAATATAGATAAAATACAGTCTAGAGTACTGTTTCTTTAGGTTGGTCAGGTTTGGTCGATTTGATTAACGAACTTCTCTTTCTCACATAAAACATATGAATAATTATTCAAATTCACAGTACATTTTACAAACAAAAAGTAAGTGCATTAGTCATCTAATGGAGATACATATATATTACAAAAACACAATCATTGAACAAAAAAATGTATGATCACGACTTACTACATGATCATTTAAATTGTTACAAAAAAATGTAAAAATAGAACTAAAAAATCCTTCCAAGGTAAATTATCTGGTCACAATATACCACACAATTATTGCTTGACACGGATGTTGCCGTCATTGCTGTAATATATCCAATTACCACAAACCTCGTTTCAACAACAACAACAAAAAACAATAGGTTAAAGCTGTAGACATCTCTTTATTACGTTTACTACTTATAAGTGAACAATTTACTTTATCATATGTGGTGAATATTGAATGGAAATTGCATTGGGGTAAGCTTTCCGAGTTATACATATATGTTTTTAAATAATGCGAGTATAAGATAATATATTATATATGAAAAACGCAGAATATCTAGAACAATACGAGTAAACAATAAATAAAGAATGTCAATGCCAAGAGAATCAACGGATAACATGAAAACAGCAACATAAAAACTACAAAAGATACAATGGACAATATTAATGAAATCACACGTGTTATGACAGATAAATAATCGTTAGTGGTAGCGCGGAAAATATATGTTTCACTAGATATGCAAGGTCAATGATTGGACGATATAAAGCATTGCCTGTCACAATTTCGCTACCTAGAAAAGTGTAAAAGGCTGAAATAAAATGAAAGTAAAAATACATCACCGTCAGAACACTTTGATTTAGACATATTTTTATTGATGAATTACATATTACATTTTTTTTCACAATACAATATAACATAGGATTCAGAAACAAGCGTAACGCTTATATTAATCCGTTTCCTATTTTTTGTTTTTCTGATTTAAACATATTTTCAGAACACTTTCAAAATCTAACCGGAAAATCGTAATAACAAGTAATCGATACCCATAGCACACACACACACACACACACATCCTGTTTTGGTTCATAAATTTCTTTCAGTACAAAGAGGTGGCTTTAGAATAGTTTCATGGACCACAAACACAATTTTTATTGAAATGAAACGGTCATGCGAACATTAATGTTATAAAGGTCAAAGAATGAAGATAAACTTTAGGGATACCCAATTATGATTATGGGTCATGTTCAATCTAAGTAAAAGTAATAACATTCACAGGATCTACACAGCTTACCACATGTAAATGGCTGATGTTCCTACATGCTGATCTATTTCATATATGCATTCAATAGGTATATCCAAAATACAACTGTCATTATCGTAAATTGCTTTGCGAACGTTGTGATTCCTTATAATTCGCACCAATACCTGATAATTGTTTATTTCAAATGATGAAATTTCATTTCGAAATGGTAAAATAAAGGTCTAAAGCAATCTAAGGAAGCTGTCTATATCTACTATAGTGTTAAACCGGTAGTGGATCGCTAATATATATATATATATATATATATATATATACAGGGAGTGGATGTGGTCGAGTGGTCTAGGGCGCTGGGCGTAAGGCTAAGCGAATGGTGCTGCAGTGTATCAATGGTGTGGGTTTAAATCCCGTCGAGGGAAGAACAAAAATTTGACAGCTCAAAAATCTAATTCTAACACTGTTTGGTTTAATTTTCAGACGTATATATATATATATATATACGTCTGAAAAATATATATATATAACTATGTTAGCATTAATGATTATATGGTCATTTCCAGTAGCTTATCATTGAGACTGATTGACTTGTACTTTTAAGTGTAGAAGGATTGCCTCTCATTTTTTCTCACCAGTAACTCCAGTTTTTTTTCTAAACCTCTAATTAATATCATTGGGGAAATATGAAATGTTCTCCGCTGCATGTACAAAAAAGTTTGATGATACTAAAAGAGTAATCGGAATCCGTTATTCGAAGAAGAACAGACAATACAACGACAAAAGGAAAAAAACAACAAAAGGGCAAATAATGATCTACAATCAATACACGGAAAACTGAATATTCAACAATAAAATTCCCACTAAAATCAGGTGAACCCCACTAAAATCAGGTGAACCCATGTGCTCCAGATGTGTTACCAGTTTCTGCTATACTCTCAGCTACTGACCAACCATTTATTAGAAGAAATCGTTGGTGTTCTGTTGCAAGCCAAATTGTCTGATCCTTATCCATTATATCTGCTTTTATTGATATAAATAAAACATGTGTCTATAGGGCCATCGGAATTCGACCTTTTAATCAACACTACATTCTATTGTATTGTCTTTTTTCGATTTGCGTCTTCTGATTGCCCATATGTTACCTTCAAGACTTGTCATATAATAGTCCACGGGAGGACCAGTGTTGTGATTGCAATTCGTTTTCATTTTAAGCAGAATATCCCTAATGGTACTATGCATTCATCGTGAGTGTATGTTCTGCAATGCCATCACATAGTGATAATGAACAAATTTATCGTCACAATGGTGGATTCTACAATACGAAAAAAAGTAATGAAAATATAATACGACACTAGCTAATGGAAATATATATCCTAGCTTCAGGCCAGACACACAGATGTGACAGTGAAAAAATGGTATCTGATCCTATTTGTCAATGTTGGTATTCCGACTAAATAATACCAGTGTTTTATCTGATAGGCTACGAGTTCTTGCGTTTCGAAAATAGTCTTTTTTGGTATATACCAGTCATGCCTTATGAAAGCCACTTAAACACATATCACCATTGTTTACATTTAGTGAGTTACTATTAGAATCTATGTAAGTACTACATATATAGTGTGTAAAAACAATCAGGGTATTTTTATTGGGGGGGGGGGGGGGGGAGAGGTTGAGTATGATTGTTAGTTATCTGCTATTTATTAAAGTTTACTTGGATTACGTTTTTTTTCAATTTTAGACTATAAGAAAGACATATTCACTAGAACTGTGCTGATTTAAAACAAACATGGCTACAACAACAATAGCAATGTTTAACACTACAAATAACCAATCACTAGACACGGTGACTGGTGGTGAAACAGATCCAACTAAAATTTTGATGAAAAAGATAACAAGTGTTCTATTAGTTAGCATCCTGGCAGTGATAATGATGTCACTGGGTTGTACGATTCAACTTGAAAATCTTATTAAGCAGCTTAAAAGACCACTTCCGGCAATAATAGGAATATTCCTACAGTTTGTTGTATATCCTTTAATGGTTTTTGGTATGGCGTACGCCTTTCAACTAAAGCAGTATGACGCATTAGGTATGCTGTTAATTGGGACATGTCCTGGTGGTAGTATGTCAAATCTCATAACGTACTGGTGTTCTGGAGATGTTGTTCTAAGGTAATGTATATACTCTTTAAAAGTGCATTCATTACATTATTGGGGTTTACTACATATAAAACACAGTGGCCGGTGACAATACGCAATTATAAAAACATGTTGTGTAAGTTGTCCAGGTAAATACGCTATGCACAAATTATATTGCTCAACAAAATCAAAACTAATATTGTGAAAATAATTTTTGAACATTGATGATCAACATTTCCACCAATATCAACGAAATGAAAAACCAACTCTCACCTCAAACAAATAAACACTCTAAAGACCACGACACATCCATGTCCTGCCTTGGGATAGCCGAAAACATGTAGAAAGGCTAAGCCGTGTGATTGGATTCCAACCCTTCACCTTATAATGGGATCCCCATAAACAATATCTATGCAAACTAACAACAAAAACATGCATATAGTCGCTTCAACTCAAAAAGACCACACACTCATCAATATGAATGACAACATAAACATGGACAGTACAATACCGGTAGCAGGATCAGTGATTGCTCGTCGTGAACGGATGGATTACTAGCTGGGAAGGAAGAATCTGGTGATTAAAATATTAACCAAAGGAGAAAATATATCACGTCGTCTTAAGAAATTAATTGTCCTCATGGGAGACCATAGAAACAAATTGATGTACATGTATATTGATGCACAATAAGACAATATACAAACTATCTAGCTGGTTGACAGTGTAGAAACTAGCCTAGTAGCTGATGTGTAATTTGAAATACTTGCAGAAAATGTTTCCGCATTTAACTTAATATTTTGCTATCGCCTGATTTTTTTTTGCGCAGCGTTTGTTTTTCCACACGCATTTGTTATGTTTTGTGCTATAATCACTAATTGGTAGGACACCTTTATATTATTTAGTTGAACAGAATCTTATCATATGCCTTGATGAGTTCCGTCTTTTTCAGTGTTTGTATGACGTCAGTTGCGACAACGGTTGCCATAGGAATGATGCCACTCAATCTATTTATATACTCTCGTGCGTTCATAACAGTAAAACTGGCGTCTGTACCTTATGTAAACATCATCATTGGCTTAGCACTAATTCTTGTCCCGGTAGCTATTGGAATGCTGATACTAAGAAAACTGCCAAAAATTGCCAGGGTCATCGTTAATGTAAGTTATATATATATATTTCTGTATAATGTTTCAGCTAAAAAAAATTAATTCTAACACTGTTGCATCTAATTTTTAGACGTCTATGCATATTTAATATTAACCCAGTATTTCAAGTAATATCAAAATCCAGTTTAACCGCATCAGTGGCGTAATGGTTAGCCTCGAGTTCGGTAGATCGTGGGTTCGAGTCCCGATCGGGTTAATCCAAAGAATATATAATTGATATGTGTTGCTTCTCCGCTAAGCACGCAGCATTAAGGAGAAAGAGCAAAGAGTGATTGGCTCGGAATCAGGCCAATGTGTCAGAGTAGAGCGACATGTCTATCCACGGACTCTTGTTGCCATGAGCTAGCACTATAGAAATCCAACTAAGCGTGCTGGTCTAGTACAAAGGGGATCTCATCGTCATCTCCTTGAACATTTATTTGTTCTCGCCATTATATAGCTGAAACATTTCAGAGTTGACGTTAAGCTACATATCAGTCACAATCCAGTGGGGAAGATATATTCTATGGTTGATGTCTACCGCTCGAGATACTAAGTCAGGTGTTCGAGTTAGCTAGCAGTTAGCTCGAGATAGTCGAGTGCTCGACATAAAATATACAAAGTTGTGTCCAAAACCAGACACCAAATATTTATGAGATATTGATATTTTTTATATCTTATTAAAGGTCACATATCATTCAACCCACCATATCTTTAGAAATGCCTGTACTAAGTCAGGGTCATTACGGTTTTCACAGTTTTCTGGTTATTGACTGATTTTGTCTGTTTATATACTTATGAGTTTTGACTTTCCCTTTTTAAGATTGTTCGGAGTTCGGTAATTTTGTTATTACCCTTATCTCACATGCCCTAACGCCATGTGGTTATAATTGATAGTTTTGCTGTAAATAAAATAGTTTGTAAAAATAAATGCTGTTTAAGCATATAAAATATATTTATTTTTTGCACTGGTAACATGTGTAGTTTTTGTTTAAATTTATTATACAGTAGAACCTTTTACCGTTGGTAATCATTATGTATTTGGTAAATAATGGGTTAGGGCTATGGTGTTTTAACGCCACTTTCAACAATATTTCAGTTATATCATGGCGGTCAGTTGTATTGATGGAGGAAACGGGAATACCCGAAGAAAACTACCGACCTGCTGCAAGTCACAGACAAACTTTATCACATAATGTTGTGTCGAGGACACCTCGATATGAGTGGGATTATATTCAAACTCACAACGTTAGTGCTTATGGGCACTGATCGCATAAGTAGTGTTAAATCCAACCACCATACGATAACGATCACAACGGCCCCGGTAAATATTTTGGAATATATCAAGTATTCTGTTATGATTTATCACTGGGCTAGTAACAAAATTAACACGACATCTGCCACTAGTGGAGCAGTAACTGTTTATTCTTCCATAGCACCTTGGTTTACTTACAGTTTTTGTGGAGTTCGTGTTGCGCAATCTTTCCTTCAATTTACATAGTACTGTGAAACCTGTCTACACCGAACCATGAATAAACCGGAATCCTTTATAAATCGAACATTAAATGAAGTTCCAATGTAGAAAATATTTGAATATGTATTCATTAAACCTGCATAAATTAAACATATGTGTATTTCGAACACAAAAGGTGGTCGCAATGACATTTTATTGAGACATGTTTTATTGCTTCTTATTCTACTGAATTAATATACTAGTAAATTGCCAAAATATAAATGATATTCGAGTTTTATGTTACTTGATTTAATTATATACCTAATATGTATATACATCTTTTATTTATTTTTTTAGATTGGTGGTGTATTGGGGTTGGTGTTTATCCTTACAGTAACCGGGATTAACTTCTATTTATACCCCCAGATGTTCGACGCCGACTGGAAATTATGGTTTGCAGCTTTTTTGCTGCCTATTTTTGGTCTTGGTGTAGGGTACCTTGGTTCCCGAATTGCCTGTTTGACACACAAGCAGTGTCGGACAGTAGGGATAGAAGTTTCCACCCAGAACGTGGCCTTGTGCATAACATTGATATACGTATCTTTTAAGATTGAGGAAGCCTCAAAGATTGTGATATTTCCTCTAATTTTTGGGATTTTTAGTGTTCTGATGTTGCTATTGTTTACAATTGCATGTAGGATTACTTTCGTTATAATGAAAAAACGAGGCAGTGAGGAACAAGACAACAAATCAATGCCATCACCTTCAGACGGAAATTGTTCTAATGACGGTGAAAACTGTGTTATATAAGTGTTTCAGAAACAAATTCTTCTAGTGACCATGAAAACTGTGTTATATAGCTGCTTCATAAACAAATTGCTCTAGTGATGCTGAAAACTGTCTTATATAATTCCTGTTACATGTTTATTTGTTATCCTTTCTTTTGTATATTGTGTATTTTTACTTATTCAATTCTTGTTGTAATTGCTGTTTGGAAGACCTTCAACTGGAGACAACACAAATGTTTAATAGCCTTTGTAATAGATAAAAAGACGGATTCAGTTGATAACAACTCATTTGTGATGACACAACAGATAACAAGGTGGATTCAGGGAATAACAACGCATTTCCGATGACACAGTAACCCACATTGTGGTCATACAATACATGCATTAGATAATTATCCTGTGCAAGCAACATATATGACCTACTTTCTCTGCGGGCAACATATATGACCTACTTTCTCTGCGGAGAGTTTCAACCTGTAGGAAAGTGGTAAATACTGGTTTTCTGTGACAAATGAACATATCGATTTCTTTTGTTTAAAATATGCCACGCGCACCTTGCACGCACATGTAGTACAACTCACAGGAGCTTTGAATCAATTGTGTTCTTCGTTGGTAGTGCGTTACAATGAAACATGACATACCCTATCATAGCTTTAACTTGTGGAAATTAAAACGTTCATTTATAACTTATAAGCGACATCTCTTTTACACTTGATTTACCTGTTCTCGTCATGGATAAAGATAAAATATTTCTCATTTGACGTTATATAATCAATCAATCAATCAATCAATCAATTTTGATTTGCACATTGCATTCACGCAATGCACCCTTCGCCTTTGTAGAATAATCATTTTTTATTATTATGCCAGAATTTGCATAGCGCCCTAGCTAAAGCAAATTACACCAAGGCGCTTTACATAGATAAAAAAAATACACAACAACAAAATAATATATGAAAGTAGCAAAACCTAAAAAAAAGAATAAAAAAGAAGAGAGAACTAGAAAAAGCTCTAAATAAGCAACAGTTTTCTAGGAGTGGTCATTGGTGGATCATTGAATGGTAATATTTTCCGACCCAACCAATCAACCCTTTCCGTTCTGCAATCAACACATCTGGCTATAATCACATTTCAGTGTCTACAGTGTACATCATTTATTGTTTATAAGAAAAGTTTGAAGTCATCAAAAGGGTAATTAAGAGCCATAATTTGAAGACGGACAGACAATACAATAGACAGACAGACAGACAATACAATAACAAAAAGATACAGGAATAAATATAAACAATGATAGATGAAATACAACAGAATGTTAACTTGTTCTCATCATGAATATTGTTGAGTTACTGCCAACTAAGCTGATGTTGGCTATCCTGTTTAGACCTTTTGGTTTTATTGCTCCCAAAACTTTGAATTAATTGGTTTTCCAATCTTTCGATTTTGAGCGTACCTGATGACGGTAATTCCAGAAACGTGTCGCGCGCACTAAGTTTGATATCTACGTTTTTCCTGGCGCTAATCAACAAACAATCAACCAAACATAATGATGGAAAAGCGATATTGTCTCATCATGTCAAATTCAAATATTTTCTATTTGGAAGTATATAATTTATAGTATTCATATTTCCTGTAAGAAAGTTCTAACATACTTAATTCCCTTATTTCGTATATATCACTTATATAGTTTGAAAGTGGTGATAGTATGCATCCTGCTAATACTAACTATAGATTTTGATATACATTTCGAACAATTTTTTGATCTGAACTATAATACTTATTTTGTACTCATTCACGATTATTCCTCTAAGATCTGGGACATGCAGACGATCACAATATATATTTCCGCAATATTCTTCTCTGTCCGGTGCCAACGGGGACACATTTATCATATATTATAGAAACCAGGAATCTCCGATATTGTGTATGTCAGGTATTAATCGGCAAACCAGTTTTTCTAACCTCAATTAAACAAAATCACCCAGATATAGATTAATATGAAAGTCCGTACAAAATAAACAAAATATTTTAAATTCAACTTCTGGTCACCAATTCAACTCCATTTGACCTCTCTAACAACGATATTCCTTCTGAGAATTTACCTATGATTTAGAAGAAATTTCGTGACTTATAGCGTGTGTGATTGACTTCCTTGGGCGGTCTAGACTATTAATATCCGTCTATGCTGTCTATCACAGAAGAGAGATAAACGGGCAAAAATGTATTACTATCGTTACGATCTTGTTTTTGTACAGAAACGGAGGATGCTTTCTGTCCTCTATCACCGATAAGACATTTACCGGACTTGACTATAAGTGCGTGCCACGACGGATTTCTTTTTAAGAATCAGTAACTGCTTACATTCGCGATCACCTCTGTTCACCCCTGTTTTGTATTGTAGAGTCGTGTTGCTTATCATTAAAATTTTCTGTGTAATTTTTTTGTTTTCTTGTTTGCCTTCGTTCTGTGTCTTGTGCACAGTGTTGCCTATGTATCTGGATTGTCCATTCTTGATTGCTCTTATTGGGTTTTCTCCTCACATTTATTTGGATTGATACCATAAGGGTAATGAACAATCGTAAATCGAAGAACAGACAATGAAATGGCATAAAGGAATAGGACAAACAATATTCCACAAAAATACCACACTGAAAACTAAAGATTTAACAACACGAACCCGTCTTATAACCGGATGACTACAGGTCAGAAGAAAGGTCCTGCTACATAAGTGGCACCTGTCGTGTTACTTTTGTTAACAGTTAGATGATGAGCCATGCAAGAGGCAATGAGGACGGAATGGGACTACGACAAACGAAATATGTCCGCGGTCATCTGTGACACAAATATTTCGAAACGATCAACCAACTTATGACAATTTAGTTTTATGAGGTTTTACTTTTCACTCGCAAGGAAAAACACTTTCATGGCCCTAATACGGGGGGGGGGGGGGGGGGGGGTCTTTAACTAGTTTAACCCCGCCACATTTTTGATTGGGGTCCATGTATCAAGACAGGCTTTCGGCGGTAGGGAATTCGTTTTTTGCCATTTTCTACGATTTTCTATTTGTTTTTGGAAATGTTACGAAAGTGTGGTATTTTGATTTAAATTTTTATAATATCATTCAATGTTATTTATGGAGCAAACAAGAAAACACAAATATTTCGACATTTCTGTTATATGAGGTTTTGCCTTTTACTCGCAAGGAAAAACACTTTCATGACCGCATCATTTCACTAAGACTGGAGGGGGGGGGCTTAAACTAGTTTAACCCCGCCACTTTTTATTGACGTCTATGTATCAAGACAGGCTTTCGGCTTTCTGTTTGGGGAATCAGTTTTTTGCCTTTTTCTACGATTTTTCTATTTGTTTTTGGAAATGTTACGACAGTGGGGTATTTTGATTTAAATTTGTATAATATCATTCAATATTATTGATGGTGCAAACAAGAAAACACAACCGTGCTTAAGTTAGTCACAAAGAAACTAAATCCGATAACATTGTAGTTAGAATACATCGCCATGAACTGGAGTTACCTTAACAAGACATATTTGTGATCAACACGGATTGTATAAGTATATACATGTAAGTTCATCTTTCGTACGATCGTGATTCCGTGGCCATTTTCAAGAGAAAGAGTACATTTGAAAGGATCGGGACATTGGTGTCCTTATTTCTTTCTGTGGTTTACATGATCTCACCACGATTGGGATTTACATCTGATGATGCCAAGTGTATTGCATGTTAATTAATGTATGATATATATGTAAAATTGAATAGCAAACGATTAATTTAAACTTTAGCTAATTATGAGTAATATTATAGCTTGATAGCGCAAACAGTTGTTTGGAATGATACATGAACATGTTTACTGTGTATAATAGTGCAATATGTCTATAAATATGCATGCAATTTAATAAAAGTACACATAATCATTATTTTTAATGTACAACTAGGCGGAGTAAAACTTGTTAAGGTTTGTTGAATTCCATTCAGGGGAGGCGTATGAGTATTGAATACAACATTTTGACAAATTGGACACTTACTAACGGGTACACAGACACAGTTATCAATATATATTTTAAGAGTATCCCATTCAGGCAAGCCATTAAGATAAACGAATATGCTCCACTGTTGAAACCACCAATCACAGACTAGGAGATTTATGCCATCATTTGAAGAGACGGAGATATAATGACAAAGTTATAGAGAGTGGGTTTTCTAAGGTCAGTGAAATTAACAGAAACAACCTCCTGGAATACAAAGAAAAAAAGATCAACAAACGGTTTCCCCTTTTTCTCACTTTCCATCCCTTTTTAGGGAAAATTTCAGGCATCGTCCGTCCCATCATTGGAAAGAAATTGAAAAACGTGAAACGCTGGCCAAGTTGTTCCCTGAACCACCCGTTGTAGCGTTCCGGCGACCTAAAAGCATTACGGATACACTGGTCAGAGCTGCGGTATCTAGACCTTCATCGACGGTCGGTCAGTGTAAACCATGTGGTGACAAGAGTTGCAAGTGCTGTCTCCAATTGCAACACGCACAAGCGTTCCATAGTAAGACGACAGGAAAGGAGTATAAGATCTTTTGCCATGTCAATTGCAAAACACCTAATGTGGTTTACATCCTTGCCTGTCACGTCTGTGGATCGCAATACGTACGAGAAAGTGTCCAACCATTCATATTATTAAAATAATAAATCCTAATAAGGCATCGGGACCAGATATAATCAGTCACAAAATGTTAAAAATCTGTCCTGAAAAAATAGCAGCCCCTCTTCAAATAATTCTTAATAAATCTCTTCTACAATGTAAATATCCAACCAGCTGGAAGATTGCACATGTGATTGCTATTTTAAGAAAGGGTGACAAGTCATTACCGTCTAATTATTGACTTATATCTCTCATAAGTTGTGTTGGGAAAATAATGGAACGTGTTATCTATAAATATGTATTTAACCATCTACAAAGAAACAAGTTAATTTATGAATATCAATCTGGTTTTCTCCCAAAATATTCAACAGTACACCAACTTTTAGAAATGTACAACTGCATTCTAAATTCATCAGAAAAAAAGGAAACTAGCTGTTTTGTATTCTGTGATTTTTCTAAAGCATTTGACAAAGTTTGGCATAAAGGGTTGATACATAAATTTAATCATACGGTGTGGATAGTAATTTATTAAATTGGTTCTCTAGTTACCTGCAATATCGACATCAGAGAGTATTAATAAACAATTCGTCTTCTTCTGCAATGCTTCGGCTGGTGTACCCCAAAGATCAGTACTAGAACCTCTGTTATTTATCATGTATATCAACGATATTGCTGCGAATCTAATATCTCTTAGCCTACTTTTGGCAGATGACACTTCCTTCAGCTATTCCAACCGTGATGATTTACAGATAAAAATTGTGATTGATCACGATTTGAAAGAGCTGGATGAATGGTCAAAGAAATGATTGATGTCTTCTAATCCAGATAAAACAAAAATTTTGCTATTTTCAAATACGGATATTCCAGATTTCAATTTTACATTTGATGGAAGAACTATTCCTATTACAAATTCTCACAAACATTTGGGGGTTACATTTAGCAGCGATGCTAAATGGAATATACATATTTAAAATATTTTATTATGTATTTACAAACATGTTCTTCGAAAGTTAAAATATAATCTAGAGAAATTATATTTAGTCTATATCAGATCAATCTTTGAATATGCTTGTGAAGCATGGGATAATTGTGGGGTAGGGAATTCTAATAAACTCGATCAGTTGCAATATGAGGCTGCTAGAATCGTTACTGGTCTTCCAATATTTGCTAGTTCAATTTTAATCTATAAAGAGTTAGGCTGGGAATCATTGGCAGAAAGAAGAAAAAGGAGAAAATTACAAATGTTTTATAATATACAAAATAATAATGCACACATGTATCTTTGTGACTTAATTCCACCAACAATTCAAAGTAAAACCGTTTATCCATTGCGTAATGGAAGTGATATTTTTGCAGACTATCGAATACTTATGACTCATTTATTCCCTCAACTATACGTCAATGGAATAACTTAGATCCATCAATTCGAAATGTGGATTCTATTGCAAAACTTAAAACTGAATTAAGAAAGCAGAAAGATATTAGCCAAGTTCCCAAACATTACGAAATTGGACTTCGAAAACTTAATATTATTTTAATCCAGCTTCGATATTTTGCTTCTTTTTTGAAAAACGATTTGTTCCAAGTAAATATAGTCTCAGACCCGTCTTGTCGTTGTGGTGCAAATCGCGAAGACTCCTATCATTTCTTCTTCGATTGTTCTCATTATTCAAATATAAGACATACATTGTTTCAAAATCTCAACTGGCTACCTAATTATTGTGTCTTAGACCTTACACTTTTGACCTGTGGTAATCCTACACTCTCATATGAACAGAACGAAATTATTTTTAAGCACGTGTTTACATATATAAAGAGGTCAGAAAGGTTTCTTGTTGTCTAGCAGTTCACCAAAAGAATAATCGCACACATCATCACCACTAACCCCTCTCTCTCATTCCTTGTTTCATTCTCTGTTTTTGCTCAATCTACACATAAGAAATATTTATATACATGCATGCTCTATCAAATAATGTTGTAGCTTATTGTATATAGGAGAAGAATATATACGTTGGTTTAGCTTGTGTCTCATCCTTTTTGCACATTTGAGGAAATAAAATATGCTTTAAACTAAACCATTCAACAAAAGAAATAATTGACACAGAAGTGACCTTACGAAAAAGACGCTCTTGCCTGTGAGTCACCACTTTGTGTCGCCGGGGCACTCATTGGATGACTTTGGTAGATCCATAATTTATATCATTGACCACAATCCAAGTTGGAAAGAGAATCAAAGACAAAAAAGAGAGAGTTTTGGATCCGCGAGTTACAAATATTACATCCGGAGGGCATGAACAAAAAGGCCTAAATCTTTTGTTGGTTTTTTACTTTTTAACCAGTAATTTCATCATTACATTTTCTCATTGTTTTCATATTCTTTATAATTAGTGTACATATATATTTTAATAAAATAAAATATAAAGTTCAAGATTATGATTGTTACGTCACGATAACTGATGGTCACGTGACAATTTTTCAAGTCAGATTACAGACGCTGATGAAGCTTGTCGGTCAAGCGAAATATCCATCCATTTGATTATAATTATAGTCTTTTTGTAGACTTATAGTTATATTTGTTATATTTTAACATCTTTTCTTGGTGTTGTTGTACTACATTTTAGACGTTTATTTATCATTTTGTTTGTTTGCACAGAATCGTTAACACTTGTTTCGACCCGACATCCCGTGGGTTCATAAATTAAACCAAACAGTGTTAGAATTCGATTTTTGAGTTGTCAAATTTTTGTTCTTCCCTCGACGGGATTTGGACTCACACCATTGTTACACTGCAGCACCAATCGCTTAGCCATAAGTCCAGCGTCCTAGACCACTCGACCACATCCGCTCCATAAAGATGGAGCTTCAATAATCGAAGTGCTGCCTTGTCTCGTAAGGAAAATCTAGAGATAGACATAAGACATGTGTCTAAGCGTGTGTAGATGGTACATATATACTTAATATTATAATTTGACAGCAATCTAACTCAGCATTTTATTTAATATATTGTATATGATAATGAAGAATTCATTATGCAGACACAGGAAATAAAGTATATTATACAAACGTCTAAGCAAGTGACAACCATACAATATATCTGTTCCACTGGATCTCTCTCTCTATATATATATATATATACATATTATCCATGTAACAGATAATAAATGCAAAATGTTTCACCTCGGAGTTTAATTAATAAATTCAATGAATACATGTATTGTGTTCATGTCAGCTTTTAATGAATGAGTTAATGAAGATAAATATTGTATATTTTCCCCTCCTGTTTCACTGTTTTCTTTTCTAACGTCAACAATTGAACAGTATTACGACCATATAGTAATGGCGAGAAAAAGCGTACAAAACAGGTGGATGGACATGGGGGTGGGGGGTTGCTATAATTCTTCCATGACGACATTTCAATTTTATTATAACTAATATTCTTCATTAGTTTTATCCATTAAAATCAAAAATGGCAGAGATTTAAATTGCCATAATATCGGCTTTAAATTTGTCATAGTATATTTCACCACAGTTTCATGCCAACATTTATGAGTAATCACCGGGGTTGTAGCTAAAATAACACGGAGGGTGCCACTAGTGGAGCAGGAATTGTTCATCCATCCGAAGCACCTGATTTCACCCCCGGTTATTAGTGGGGTTCGTGTTACTCGATCTTTAATAATGTTTTGTAGATCGTTGTTTGTCCTTTTGTCCTTTTCCATTTGGCCATTGTGTTGTCGTCGTTCTTCCATTTATAGATTCTGATCACCCCTTTGGTCTCTTCAAACTATTTTTAATATCCCAACTAACAGAGAGAGCATAGTAATTATATTGTACATGCAAGACTTTAGGCTCGCTAATATATGACTAAAAGTGTAATCCTTACTGTTGTGGATCGTCATATTGACTCTCAAAGCAAAATAAATGGAAACCAAGTTCTTATAATTGCAAGTATAACTAGATATTGAAACACGCAATAAAAGTCAGTAGGCTTGTTAGAGTTACACCTAGAAATATATAGTAATCGTTGTAAGATCTTACATAATCCCCTGATATACATTAAATAATTGCATTGCTATCATTTTTGTTATGTTATCCGGTTTATACCGGTTATACACTCTGTACACTAGTATTCAACATGACATGAAACATGCTTTGATTATTTAATTGTAAGATGTACTCCAGTACATAGTCAGATAGTACACGTATATGCAGATCAATCCATTCCATTAAAAACTGGCAAAAAAAAAAGAAAGAAAAATGAACAAAATAACAAGGTACTCTATCTTTTGCAATTAACACTTTGTTGAATTGAATAAATAATAAATGGTCTAAATAAATAGCTGAAAAAACGATTTACAAATAAACTTTTATTACGTTTTTACATTGTGTATCCTCGTCTGAATAAATAAATAAACTTTTTTGGAGCTATGTCGCTTTGATCTCTAATTTACATTGAGCGTATCTGATGATGGTTGTTCTAGAAACGCGTCATGCGTACTAAATTAGATATCTACGTTTTTATTGCAATCGGTGGGTCGTACCTCTGCTGGTGGACTATTATTCTCCCAGTGGTCAGTCTAAAGGCACTGAATAGATTGTTAGATAATAATACAGTGGCTAAATAACTTAAGTATTATTAAAAATAAAGATCTTCTCCCTCGGGAATAGATGACCGTAGTCGATGTTGGATATCATATTTAGGGTTTGAGTTCTTGCTCCCAAAGGCCTTTACCTTATTTAGCTTTCGAATCTTTTGAGCATACCTGATAAAGGTAATTCCAGAAAAGCGTCATTCACACTAATTAAATATATACGTTTTAATTAATATATTAATATGAAATTTCACATATATTATTTGGTAAAGGGTAGCATATGCGCATAGAAATGATCATATCTTAATATTTTCTATTTTACCAGCATGGTACTCAACGCCGCTCACAAAGAAACATATGGTATCTTGAGGAACAATAGGAATTTTGTTCGGTCCATTGATATCTCCGGAACAATTGTAATTTAAATGGCCCATACACAGGTCCAGGGGTCGCCAATTCGTGTATGGTAATGGTGTGCCATCAGCAAGTGTCCATGCATATCCAGAATTGTATGAATGACCTTGTATAGCAACACGGTCAGCTGGTCGTCCTACTGTCAAGTAGAATAGACACATTTTAAATGTAGAAAATACCCCTTACCTATATCTAAAAATATATAAAAAAGGGTGTCATGGGTAGACGTATTCTCCTTGCCCTTAGCATGTCTAAAGGTTACCTTAAACCAAACAAGCAAAATTTGCGGTCTGTAAGTGTGCTTTTAGGAATTGCCTAGACCAGAAAGTTATTTTTCTATTTTAGCGTGGCATTTCGTAATACGCGAAAATCTGGACAGTTTGTTTTTATTATTTTTTCAAGTTCGCTTTTTCACAGACCAGACTTTATTAAAGTTGCTTTTGATATCTGAACTGACATAGTTTTTGTCTACTGTTCGAAGTAGTTCCAAAAATAATATAAGTATTCTCAATATAGTCCCACTTTCATGGCGTGGTATGGGCACTTCAATAAAGTGACGGGGTTAAACTAGTTTTATTGACCCAAACCTCTCCTCTTAGAGAAATGATACGATCATGGAAGCAACTTCCTCATGCGAGTAAAATGTCAACCCTCACATATCGAAAACATGTTTTACAATATTTATATCTGTTAAGGCCCTCCGGCTTACCTCCTCCCAAAGAATTTTGAAATATTTGGCGTTCCAATATTTTGATCATGAGCGTACATGATGAAAGTTATTCCAAAAACGTGTCATGCGCAACAAATTCGATATCTACGTTTTTTATTGTTGTCCTCGTGGTTGCTAAGTACCTACCTAGAATATGTTCCATGTATGTCTGTCTCTCTTGTGAGTCAATTCGTAACAACTCTCCACCATACGAGGAACATGTGGTTACTATATTTCCGTCGTAGTCTATATTATGTTGTAGATTAAAGTTGTAACACAAATCTAGCGCTCGATAATGTAAAAATCTACGTGCATTGTCGTTAAATATAAAATTAATTGCCACTTGCTGCGAAACAGCCTAGACAAGCTCACCACAAACTTGCTTTTCTACCTGTTTCGAAAGCTCGTACAAGTAAATTTGTGATCGGAAATTGATTCTCGACCAGCGCCAATTAACTTTCTTTAGCATCACGTTTTACAAATTTAATGTCTACATTTCATTTCTATCACCACTAAACCATAGCTCCCCCTCTATCTATTAACTATCATATAATTAGTGTTTCTCTAACTGTAAAAATATGTTTATTGAAAAAATAGGTTGTTAAATGTTTTGATTGGTTTGGTCTATGGTGTTTAGCTAGTGGTACTTCTCCACTGAAGCAAAATGGCTATACAAGGATTCTTAGTGGTTAAGTTTAAGTCATCCAGGTCGCTATCATGACTTGATTAACCGTTACGGAATCTCTGTCATAGACCACCACTGTTCCGTCTGTCGTATTCACAATCATATTGTCGGTTAGTAAACAGGTGTTACTAGTGGAGAACATGACTTCACCCTTGGTTTTCTGGTGTTTGTGTTGCTCTAGCTTTTGTTTTCTGTGTAGTGTATTGTTTCTTTTTCGCCATTCTATTTCTGTTCTTCTTTGATTTACAGCTTCAGATTACTCTTTTGTTTTTTAATTCAAACTCTTATGACATTATGAAATGAAGAAAAGCAATAAAAGCAATGTTCCTTTATGAATTTCTTTTTATGAATTCACATGAATTCAAATCCTTTCTTAATAAAAAGTTACATTGCCATAGTAACGTTAACGATACAAATGATATTTATCATATTTATATATATTAGGGATGATTCTGGTTAGAAAATGAAATAATTGAAGATCAATGATAAATAGCTGAAACCATCTACACGTTTTTCAAGTTGTCATTTTTGGCATGTTCTGACTGTGTCCAGCAAGTTTAGACAATTTCACTCCAGACGAAAATAGCTGAAATCAGGTAAATAAATGAAAAATACATCACTGATATAAAATACTTACTCTCAGTAAGTAAATACATTTTCCATCCATTTTCTGCTTGATCTGGATCTTGATAACGAAATGTTTTAGAATGTAATACACATTCAGTAGATAGTGTACTATAGAAGAAAGTCATACATTTAATGTTGTGTTTGCATATCTCTGCACAAAAGATCACAATCTTCACACGTGAAATATCCACAGCACCACTATATTGAATACGTCCAGTATTTATGAGGCTTGAAGCAAACAACGATTTTGATGCAAACACTGGATAACTCGAATGTACGAAAACCAGAATAAAAAATGGTGCTTGAACCATGATAGACTGATGCCAAATATAATAAAAAAAGAAGAAAGCAGGTAAGTACTCGGAAGAAACAAATTATAATCAATGAATAAAATAAAAATCGAGCGTTATTAATGGGTTTGTGCTTACTTGCTCATTGTATAGCACATATTTGAAAAGGTGTAATGGTGAACTCTATCAATACGGAAACATTAGACCGCTATTTATTTTGTAGAAACAACGATGATCAATGAAATAATTTAAAATCTATTGTGTATTGGTTCATTTGTAGACACAGATGTGATAACCATAGACATGTCAAATATTTACTTGTGAAATATGTTTTTGCTATCAGGTAAAATAAAGTTGAAAATCAAAAGAATCGGTGTACTAGAATAGGATCTAGTTTCCCCACTGTGGGGTACAACGCATCGGAGAGGCACCCCACTAGATGTTCGTGAAGAATCAAAAGACACCAAAGACAACTTACATCAGCTCCTTGTGGCCATGTTTGCTAGTATTGGTTGTTGGTTTGGTTTGGTTTAGTTTATGGTGTTTAACGTCACTTTCAACAATATTTCAGCTATATCGTGGTGGTAAGTTTTATACCCTTAGTTACGGTCCTGGTATTCAATCGAATATCATGTACAGCCTTGCAAATCCATTAACTGTCTACATGTTTAATTTAGAACAATACTAAGCTATGACAATGGTTTCCGGGTCAATGTTCCTGTAAATATTTGCTAAATGTAGAGCTTTCAAATTCCACGTTTACTTACAACAAATATATCCATGCTTAACATCATCAGCAAAAACGCTTAAAACATGAATGCTCGCTAATCTGAAAATTATCTGCCAATTTCACGCTCATTCAGTGCATCAAAATAATGTCGAGATTTTTTGGGCCGAGATATATCGTTGACGACTTTATTTAGGGCCGAGATATATCGGGGACGACTTTTAACATTCATAACCGTAAGTAGATCCAGATTACTGCAGATCCGATTTTCTGCAGATTTAATAACTCGAATAATACTGCGCCCTCTATCGGCACTATCGCTGTATGAGGGCTTGAACTCTCCTTGTGATAAAAACGCATCAGCTGCTCTCTGAAAGAGAGAGCCAATCAGCGATGATTATTTGTCGAGTATGCGCAAGGCGGTTCTTTCAATTTTCGGTAATGTTTACAAACAACAAGAAATGGAGATCGACAAGTTGATTCACAATGTTTAATTCATTATTTAGTTTTCCTATATTTCTTCTCTTTTCACCTTTTAGATTAGTAAGGTCAAACACGTGGGTACAATGAAAACATTTGACACCTGAACGCTCCATTGACCTATGCTTACAAAAATTTCCTAAGTTCCTCCTTCTTTTAGTGCCAACAATCACCACGCGCAGTTTAGACCCAGAATGCGTTGCTAATTTGACGCGTTTTGTCGAGAAAGTCGTTCAGGCGTTAATATAGCAAATTGTAATATAACGACTGGATTATTCGGGTAACAGATTTAACCATGTATTGCTTTCTGGTGTGTCATTTCCGGTGCATGTAAATATTCCGGATAAGTTACGTCACAGTAAACGTCATGTAATACAATCGTCGTTTTCATTTTCATTTAATAATCAGCGTAGTAACAATTTTCCTTAGATAGTTGTTTTATAGATGTGCTTTAAAAGCTTCCTTCTTCACAAATTAATTTGTATTCTTTATCTGCTGAAAGATCTAAACAACAACGTGACCGTAGCATTTTACATGGGTAAGCCCTCTCTACTACTTTTTGGATAATAACAATAGAAGCAGGGTCGTCTTAACAGCACCACGGGCCTCCGGGAAAAGCAGTGCACTGGGGCCGATACCTACACAGCCATTCATAGGAATCAAACTGTAAATGTATATAAATTTAAACATATATATATTGTATTGGTATTTCCAACAAAATCAGTGTTAAAACCTTAGAAAACATACAGTACACAACAAACATAGATAAGCATGGGGTCCCTATGCTCGTTGGCCCCCTGCGTTCCCATGCGTTAAGACGGCACTGAATACACACCTCTCCTACATCCCTCCAATGTTAATGTTCAAGATTTACAGACCACGCTGGACGCAATGTGATGATAATACCTTACGTAGTCATGGTGAGGTAAGCGTTGATGCATGTGCGTTTTGTATAAACGTGTACTATATATGCACGCGCTACAAAGTAGTACCAAAACTTGAAAAAGTAAAATAGTTAAAGCATTTGGTTTTGCAGTTTCTGAGAAAAAGATTAAATATTAATATGAAAAGTTACGAATAACAGACTACGGACACTAAATGATAATATTTCACTTGGCCCTTTTGGCCAGTTGAGCTTACAAACATGCTTATTTTCAAATAGGTAAACATCATAAAAATATTCAAAAACCACAAGAAATAAGGTTTGGTAAATAAGTAATGAAGTGAGTGATTGTTGTTTAACGCCAAACGAGCAATATGAAGAACTTGATATTTCCAAGAACTAATTTTGACAAAGAGGACATTTTGGCAAATCACAAGTCATTCATGTCATCACTGAATATTCCGATAAATGAAGAAAATTGTGAAGTATCTACTTTACATTGGATACCAAAATTTCTGAAGAATCAGTATTTAGACAGGTATATTCTTCTACTTGTTTAACAAAAGAACTATCTATAAGAATGACTAAAATTTTGCATGCAGTCAAAGGACGACTACTATCATACTGTGACAAAGTATATTCACGTGGTAACATCAATCAAAAGCACCGCATCGGTAGCGTAATGGTTAGTGTGGTCGCCTCGAGTGCGATAGATCGGGGGTTCGAGCCCCGGTCGGGTCAAACCAAGGACTATACAATTGGTATTTGTTGCTTCTCCGCTAAGCGCGTAGCATTACGGAGAAAGAGCAAAGATTGGTTGGCTCGGAATCTGAATAATGTGTCCTAATGGAGTGACATTTCAACACGCGGACTGTTGTTTCAGTGAGCTAGCGCTAAAAAAAAATCCAACTCAACGTGTTGGTTTAGAACAAAGCGGACCTCATCATCATCTCATTGATAATTAACTTGTTCTCGCCATACTATAGCTGAACATTTGCTGAATTGACATTAAACAACAATTACTCACTCACTCAATCAATCAAAAGTGGATACTGAAAGAAGAGGATAATTTCAATTCTCGAAAATTTCATCTAGCCATATATTTGACTTTTCTACCCTTTACACTTTCATTTACTCTTTAAATGAATTATTCACAACGCATATTACTTTAAGAAATTGTGGCAACGTTACAAGTTTATAGTATTGGGCATTTTATCAAGCAAGGAACGAAAGGTAAAAAGTGCTACACATAAAATGAAGTCATCAAAATATTGGAGTACCTTATCGATAGGATATATTTGTCGAGTTCGAATGGCACATTTTTCAACAAATTATAGCTAGGCATCCCTATGGGAACAAACTATGGCCCTCTCCTCTCCAACTTTTTCTATACTCCTATGAGTCTGAGTTTAAGCAAAAACGTATCAAAGACAAAAAAAGTAGAGAGGCTTAAGCCTTTATTCTCACTCCCAGGTATATTGATGATGTTCTGCCAATTAATAATACGAACTTTGTTAACTGGATTCCATTAATAGAGATTTCTCGATAACTGACGAACGAACGTGTCTTCCCGTAACATAACGAGACAATGTTAATTTACGTAAAGATCTTTTGAGGGGGACCTTATTGCAACATTTGTTTTCAATTGTTCATTGAGTGTAAGTGATTAGATATAAAAAAAATCATTTCGTGTTTAAAACAGTTAAAAATTAATATCACTGGCCAAATAATGGTTTCACAGTGACATTACAGTCTGCATACAAAATACATATTTTCCTGAAACGTTATTTATTTATTTACTTCAAGGAGGGGTGTCTTTCTATTATTAATTTTTTTTTTAAATATTTCTGATTTAAATTTTCGCACAAATAAAAAATTTTGCCAGATCTGGGAGAAACAAAATATTCTGACTAAGGGAAATCAAGCAGTATAATAGTTATGTAAAACTGGATATTGAATGGAACATTTCTGATTTCATATGTAAAGAAAAATAAATGATTCAATTCTCCCAAAACGTGCCTGTCCCATGGTAAAACAATAGCCCCTTTTAGGCTTATTTATACCTTATCAGCGACGGTCGCCCGACCATTGACCGATTGTTATGCAAAAATCGTGCGATTTTCGCTTTCTATTGTTTTTATCAAATAAGAGAAATGTCTTAGAAAAATCTACTGTATGCTAGTTTAACCCCGTCACTTTTTATTGAAGTACCTGAACTAAGCCAGGAGAGGTCATTTATATGTGTGTTAGGGATATCGAATTTACATATTTCTACGATTTTTCTATTGAATGCTGGAACTGTTCCGACAGTGTGATATATATTTTTTCATTTTATTATAGATTATGAAAAAACCCAGCTGAGTTGCAATTGTTAAAAACAATATGGTTGTGATCGTCTTCCGTAATTAAAATCGTCGAAATGAAATACAACCGAATTGATATTAAATGGTGACTTGTTTCAACCTCATTAAAAATATACCTTGAAATTCTTTAAACTTGTACATCACGTTCACGATCTTTTATTACAACACTATTTCCCTCAAGTGTACATTTTTTTCCTGTTCTAGTTAAAGGACTTTATCAAATAAGGGTAATAACAAAATTACAGAACTCCGAACAATCTTACAAAATCAGTCAACAACCGGAAAACTGTGAAAACCGTAATGACCCTAAGAAATGGTGGGTTGAATCAGATTTTAAAGCGCCAAACCTCCCGCTCTCATTACGGTTTAAAGTCTCCGGCTGTCACTATAACAGTATTTAAATACAGGAACAAAATAGGTAAAATAGTTGTCAAAACAATACCATATTCAGTGAATGTAAATGTCAAAAACACTTTTACGTCACACATTGATAAAAAAAATTTGTTGACATTTTTCTTGACTTCTTTATCTTTATACATTTTCACTATATGAAAATGCATCGCTTATAATCGTTTCTGCAGAGACGGGATATATTTCGACAAGATCTTGGTATCGGAATATAAACTTTTTAAGAGATCGAATAGAATCATACAGTTTACATGTAATGCAGTTAATACGCATTTAAACCATAGAAGAATATTTCTAGTTTCCATACCTTGTGGTGTGGGGGTCGCTATTGTGCATGCGAAATATTTATTACAAACCCCATTGACTGGTTATATGCTTCCTGTCTAGAATATTTTATTTTTTTCTCGATCGACAGTTCAGAAGCTAGACAACAATATGATGAATATTGTCTGTCAATCATGCAAACAATAACTTATGCACATGACAGTACGCATTTTCAAGGCACAAGATGGATAGTTCGCTTTGATTTAAGAGAATGGAACTGATCGAAGTTAAAAGTTTAATTTTGGCGCAAAAGGGGAAACTTTATTTAATTAATGAAAATGTGATGTGAATTTTAGGGATCCTCAGATTCAAATCAATTCATCTACATTTCTACACTTTTATTCATATCATACATATGTATATTTCAATTGATAGTAAATTAGACAAAGCCTTTGAAGATAAAATGAACTGTCAATTGCAAAGAGTTAGTTAATGTCACAGTACTCAAGTGCCTTACGGTAGCTACACCCCTGTCTATTATGTGTAGGCACGTACCTACAAATAATATGTTCCCCAAAAAAAAAGTATTGATGAAAAATGACAAACAGTGCATTACATATTTTAATTATGTCTGTTTTATGTTTATTGTACTGATGACAAGCTTCCACAAGTTGAAAGATAAACATTTGCAATGAGTACTGTGACCTTAGCTAACTCTTTGAAATTGACAGTTCATTTTATCTGCAAAGGCTTTGTCTAAATGTTATTTTAAAATATTTTCACTTTCTTTTACTTGTCGTTTTATACTGCTCATGCTCAGCAACGGTTCACCTTCGTCAATGGTTTTAGCTCATCGATGATCATGAGATTCACTAAGATAAATAACACGGTCCGTGCAATATTTATTTATTTATTTATTTATTTATTTATTTATTTATATTTATTTATTTATTTATTTATTTATTTATTTATTTATTTATTTATTTATTTATTTATTTATTTATTTATTTATGCTTTGGTGTGTGTTTCAACTGTTTTAAATTCAACATGGGTAGACTTATAGAAAGTGTGTAATCGTAAAATGCAGTGGCCAACCATCCAAGTCTGGTGGCAAAAGAAAGGGTATTGTTCTGAAATGCCTAACGTTGTGTCTGCAATTGACGGAACTTCACATGAGATACAAATTCCATCCAATGAACCCCAACAAAAAACATACTTTCAGCAAACCAATTCTTTTCATTGATTGATATGAAAAGAAAGGCTATAAACAGTGATAATCATAAATTCCATCAATATCAATAAAACAATTACCTTTCATCTTAACTGAACTTTAGCCGTCGTGGTCGTATGGTAATTGAATTTACAACTGCATGTGCAATCGTTGCCTATCACCACTTAAGTTGTGAGTTTGAACCCCATTCATGGCGATGTGTACTCGATAAAACACTATGTGATAAAGTTTGTCAGTGACTTGCGACAGGTCTGGGTACTCCAATTTCCGCCACAAAAGTAGTAACTGAAATATTTTTGAAAGTGGTGTTAAACACATAACCTCCAATGGACAAATGATGGATCAAAAGTTTGTGTATGTAGTGGATAACATAAAACACCTTTGGGTCATAATGTGGCATATCTTTACAAGTACCAATAATACTACAACAATATTGTTTCCCACACAATTATGGGAACTGTTATACACATATCATGTCATGAAACAATGTACTTAAAAAGAAACAACTTCACTTTCAATTTTTTTATTAACCATTAAATTAAATTATCTCCATGATCTCAAAATTATGTTTCAGTGTTTACTGCATCTTATCACATATTTATATCGGGGCAAAACTCTGATAACACGATATCAAACCTCTCGTGAGCCCCATGACGTCACTTCCGCCCAACTGTCAATTGTCGCTTGGAAAATGTCGACGTTCAGTGAGGAAATATTTGTTGGCGTTTCGGAAGCAGAACCCTCAACCGATATCGATCACTCATATCCATAAGTTTGGTGTCTGTGTGGGAAGTTAATTTTGTTCTTTTCCCATATCAGGACTGTTATCATCCCTCGACCGATATCGACCCTCGGGCTAAAGCCCTCTGGCCGATATCGGTCTCTCGGGATGATAACAGTCTTGATATGGAAAAGGGCATGCATTAATCTATTAATTATCACATATTTATAAGTAATAACGTCAATTTTGCCCATAGGTAAACACCGGATGTACCACAGCGATATCTACCATTGGAGCAAAGCTCTGATAACACGATATGAAGCCTCTCGTGAGCCCCATGACGTCACTTCCGCCTAGCTGTCAATTGTCGTTTGGAAACATGTCCAACTATTTTCCTCAGTAGAAGCCAGTACGAGGTAGGGGCATATATTTTTTGAATGAAACAAGTACCTGTGATAATGTCGCCATCCTTCACTGATTAAATATTATCAGTTACGCGTATCATCATGACATGTTTGTTAATTAAATCTTCGTGATCAGCATTAATACAACCTTGCATAACTTGTATATAAAGACTACCAAAGAAGACAAAACCAAAGTGTATGCAATACACATGTCCGGAGAAATGCAACCAAACAAAACCAAAGATGTGCAATACACACATCCGTATAAATACAACCAAACAAAACCTGCAGAAACAATGAAAAATATGTAATTTCTTTACTTTTATTTGTCATTCATGTCTATATTGACATTGTAAATATTTGTTGAAGCATTATATTAACATTATAAGATTTAACTACCAAAAATCACTGATGCAGATATTAGTTTGTCTTCTCATGGGAGGACATGAAATTTCAATAAAATCAATATTTTATTTTCGTACATCTCTTCCAATAAATGAGACATTATATATACAATGCATAAATACCTATATACAACAGATAAATTATTTATTTCCGGGGGAATATTATCGACGACAACACAGAATGTTAGTATTTGTTTCATTTGTACAGAAAATAGCAATATAAGATAAAGAATAATTCGTGGTTACTTTTGACTACCGATAAATCGGTTCCTGGCATGAGGACGTAGAAAGTAACAACAGAATCATTGTCGTTTACTATTTAAAAGATCTAAAAGTTTTTCTCTGTTTTTTAATCTCGTTTTAACGCCTATTGTTTTCAATTCGCCTCTAATCTCGGTTACGGAAAGGTTGTCGATTGAATAAGGGACCGGGTTATTTTCAGAATATTTGTCAGCTACGAGTGACATTTCTTCAGAAATTTTAGCCTCTTTAGCGGCTCTTTGCTTAAATATTATATCACTCCAATACTTGTTCGTACTTTTGGTGTAGTTTCGCTTATCAGGCTCGCAGTTCTCTGATGTCAAATGTTCTATCTTTTTTCGAACTTGTAAGGCATCGACCGTTACGTTCCATTTGTTTGTTTTTGAATGATGAATTATTGTTATATCATCATTGATCTTTTCTACGCCCTGCCCACTGAAACGTAAAAGTTTTCCATACTTTTTAGTGAAAAACGGAACATGCATGATGGTATACAAGACAATGCATATAAGGAGTAACGCTATCAAAACCTTTTCTCCCCAATGATCCTAAAGCAAGAAAGTCATTTATCCACCTTTTACATTTTTCAAAAATATCTTCAATGTTAGAGAACTCGTGTATTTCTAACGTCACGAAGCGATATAAATTAAAAAATGAACTCCAAATGCTTTTCATAGTCAGACCCCGTCAATGACGACCAATCCAATTCATCTTGAGTACCCATTTTTGTCAAAATGTAAAGCGAAACGCCACATCCTCTTATTTTCTCAGTAAGCTGTCCTAAGAAATCTGACTTCTCACCATGAACGGCATTTTTGTCATCGAGCGTTTTTGTGTCTAATATTAAGTTCCTTAACAGTTTATCACATATCCGAAGAAGATGAAGTTCATCAATGATTATGTGTTCAGGCTCAATACTAACAAGAGGTTGAGCACGAATACCAAAGTCATTCTTTACGACATCTTTCTTCAGATTCTGTGATGTTCTCTGCATACCACGAGTATGGTAAAAATCAAATGGCTTTGTCATGTTGTCCCTCTGGTTTTTATGGACCCTACACCATGGACAGGAATAATACATAGAGATCCACCACCCAAGCACAATTTGCAAATATTTCATATTACCACCCATCAAAATATCTAAATCAAAATGTTTCCCCTCAACTTCAATACTTGCTTTTTCGTATAATTTTTATTTTCTGAAAAATTGGTTTGCTAGCAAGTTTTAAATGATCATAATCTTCTTTGCAGTTTACAATGCAAAAAACATTTTGGTCTTTTGATGATAATGTCAAATCATCGGTAATCACAGAAAAGGACAACACGACAAAGTTTGACCCGTCCCCCGAAATCTTAATTTTTCTCTTGATCTGTTTCAGGATTTATATGCTATTTGATGTACCGGATAATTTCGCTTTCTAGACTAACATATGCGCCAGGGATATTTCCCGGAATTCTTTCAAAATGAAATAAACTGTTAATATCTTCCTGGCATTGATGAAACCAGATATTTTCGTGGTAACCCATCACAAAATACTGTCAGTTCCCTGTAAGCGCTCTCGCTAACATTATTTTTTTCTAAAATAAATAACAAATCTTTAATATTTCGTCTTTCTTCTTCAGGCAAATCTTGGTATGAAGATTTGCTGGACGACAGATTGAAATCGATTTTAACAGTCTGCCCATCAGTACTTTCTAAGAGGCCATAGGACTATGCAAACCAAAGCGCAGTTTCAGCCTTCGATTTAAATTCTTTTATTTTCCTTGATTTGTTATTTTCGGTAATTTCAGAAAACTCTTTTCCACTATTCGCGGTTCCAACTTTTTTATTTATCGATTTTACATAATCTTTAAGGCGACTGTTCGTATCTTTCAGACTGTCAAGTTGATTTGACAGATTCTGTATTTTTGCTAGCAAAACCCCATTAAGACATATTTCTTCCTGTAAACTATTATGTAAATCAGAACACTTTTTTCAAATTACATGTTGTCACTTTCAAACTTTTGTAAACTAAAATTTAATTGCTTTACATTTTCTAACTCATCTGAGGATATTGCGATCTTATGCACATTACTATCAAAAGCAATTCGCTTCCTCGCGGTCAATTTTCTATTTGATAACAGTCTCTCTCTGTGAATTTTAGCTGGAATGATTGTAATTGGGAATTTAAAATACCTATATACACGTATTAAAAATCGGATTGTGCCAAACAAATATCTACTCCTTTTGGAACAAACTATTTTACTTCATTTTAGAAGTAGCATCAATAGACCATTAAACCTACCTCAGTATCCCGGTAGTAATAGCTATTTCAGTATACCGGAAGAAAATATATAATCAATAATTGGAGGCTGATGAAAAAAAACTATTTTGGATGAAGTGGTAGTAGTATATGGGCAGAGCTCAGTTATCATATGCAGAGCGATGAGGAGCAACCGGAAGTGACGTGACCGGAAGTAACGTCAGTCACAAGAACGGAAATGACGTCACCGTAAGTCATGTGACTTTTCCCCGTACTTTCCCGTATTTTTTCCCACGTACTTTTTTCCGTACTTTTTACCCGTATTTTTTTAGTACTTTTTTTCGTAGTTTTTTTCCCGTATTTGTTTCGTACTTTTTCCCGTATTTTTTTCCCCCCAGTCATCTTTTTTCTGTATTTTTTTTCTCAGTTCTTTTTTCCCCGTGTTTTTTTTCCCTACCTTTTTTTACGTACTTTTTTTTTTTTTTTTCCCGTACTCTTTTTTCCCGTAAAAAATTGTCCACGTATTTTTTTATCTTTTTTTTTCGTAATTGTTTTCACGTATTTTTTTCCCGTACTTTTTCAAAAGTCGCGACGTTTGAAATCCAACGTTTTAAAATATCAGTGGGTTGTTTTTCTAGTACGTGTCGTTATATCACAGTTCATGTTCCTTGCGGAATATCCATTTAAACGTCACCCGCAGGGCTTCCCCTGGACGTGTGGAGTGCGCGTATGCCACCACCACCACCACCTATTTCCCTATCTGTTCACTATTCAGCTTACTTTTTCTCTGTATTTTCCATCTCTTTTCACTATTCAATTTACTTTTCTTCCATATTTTCCATATCATTTCACTCTTCAACTTGCCTTTCTTCCGTATTTCTTAAATCTTTTCACTATTCGACTTGGGTTTCTTCCATATTTTCCATATCTTTTCACTATTCAACTTACTTTTCTTCCATATTGTCCCTATCTTATCACTATTCGACTTGTCTTTCTTCCATATTTTCCATATCATTTCACTATATTCTTCCATATTTTCCCTATCCTTTCACTAATTTCTTCCATATTTTCCATATCATTTCACCATTCAACTGACTTTTCTTCCATATTTTCCATCTCATTTCACAATTTTCTTCTGCATTTTCCATATTTTTTCACTATTCAGCTTACTTTTCTTCCGTATTTTTCATATCTTTTCACTATTCAACTTGAGTTTCTTCCATATTTTTCATATCTTTTCACTATTTAACTTACCTTTCTTCCAAATTTTCCCTATCTTTTCACTATTCAACTTACTTTTTCTTCTCTATTTTCCAAATCTTTTCACTATTCAACTTGCTTTTCTTCATTTCTTACTCTCCCACTTACACAACTCACTCAATGATATCCCAACATAGTTAAGTTTTAAATTTCTCCTGTGATTTAAATTTATTTCAAAGAATACCCATTGCTCTATAATATATTGTGTTCTCCAGCTATTTGAAGAGTATTGAGCAATGTTTTCCAGTTATCAGAAACAAGCATTAACAGTTATGATATCTCCTTTATGTACAAACTGCCACGATATAACGGTAATATTGTTGAATGTGGAATTAAACACCATTTACAAAGAAATATACCTACCTACCTATCTATCTACATTTTTATCAGAATTTTAGATTTTATTCAATTTTTTGCTAGTTATTGTCCTATCTCGATGAGTTTCAAATTTCCACAATCAAATTTATTTTACATAACAGCCTAACACAGTGTTCTATTTTTAGAGCAGTGAGAAAACTTACTTCCTGAACAGGGTTTTAGTATATATTTACCTGCCAAAGGCAAGGAAATATATGTATCTATTTTCCTGCCAAGGGCAAGTAAAGCTCTTTGTATATAAGTGTAACAATCGATTTCCAAATAGCCATTTCTTGATGCGTATTATATAGTATTTCTCTTTCTGCACAGGTATATGTCCAAATACAGAGTGATGACCCCCTTTATCCTCCACATAAAGAGTTATTCCCCTACTGTAGTATTATCCTTGCACATACAACTTTGTAACTTATTCCCCACATAAAGAGTTATATCCCCTATTACAGAGTTATCCCTTCAGATGCAGAGTTATTCCCCTTACTATAGGGCATAATGTAAACTTAAAAAATTACATTTTTCTTCCGTATTTTCCATATCTTTTCACTATTAAACTTACTTTTCTTCCATATTTTCCAAACCATTTCACTATTCAACTGACTTTTCTTCCATATTTTCAATATCTTTTCTCTATTCAACTTATTTTTCTTCCATACTTTACAAATCTTATCGCCATTCAACTTACTTTTATTCCATATTTTCCCTGTCATTTCACCATTCAACTTACTTTTCTTCCCTATTTTCCCTATCTTTTCACTATTCAACTTTTTTTCTTCGATATTTTCCATCTCATTTCACAATTTTCTTCTGTATTTTCCAAATCTTTTCACTATTCAACTTACTTTTCTTCCACATTTTCCATATCTTTTCAATATTCAACTGACTTTCATATCATTTCCCTATTTTCTTTCATATTGTCAATATCTTATCACTATTCAACTTGCCTTTCTTCCATATTTTCCATATCATTTCATTATTCAAGTTATTTGTTTTTCATATTTTCCAAATCATTTTACTATTCAACCTACTTTTCTTCCGTGTTTTCCATATTTTTTCACTATTCAACTTTCCTTTCTTCTGTATTTCCCATATCTTTTTACTTTTCAATTTACTTTTCTTCCATATTTTCCATATCATTTCACTGTTCAACTTACTTGTCTTCCATATTTTCCATATCATTTCACTGTTCAACTTACTTGTCTTCCATATTTTTCAAATCTTTCCACTATTCAACTGCCTTTTCTTCCGTATTTTCCATATCTTTTCACTATTCAACTTATTTTTCTTCCATACTTTCCAAATCTTATCACTATTCAACTGACTTTTTTTTCCATATTTTCCATATCTTTTCACTCTTCAACTGACTTTTTCTTCTATATTTTTCATATCTTTTTCCTATTTTCTTCCATATTTTCAATATCATTTCACTATTTTCTTCCGCATTTTTAATATCTTTTCACTATTCAACTGGGGTTTCCTCCGTATTTTGATGAGTCATTGAAGTGCTGTGACATTCGACACGGTCTGTTTAATTATTGTTGTCTCTTGTGTTTTGTGTTTTCATTTATCTCTCCGTTTTTTTTATGTTTTCCTTGTTTTCTGTTTTTTAATTTCTACTTCACGCCACAATACTACAAATTTCCTCCCTCATCCTCCCCGCCCCCTCCTCCTCTCCGCCCTCCTCCTCCTCCTCCTCCTGCCCCGCCTCCACCACTACTACCACGATAGCATTGAATCTCCACCCAAAACACGAAAAAACGTAAACAAAAACCTTAACAAAACGACCAAATAGTCATTAATAAGATAAACGGACACGAAAAACGTGATTAAAACTGAAAAGATAACGTGAAAATGTCACAACAAACGTGAAACACACATAAACAATACGAAAACAAATCGAAAAAACGAGAAAATCTTTCGTATCTTTTCACTTTTCAACTTTCTTTTCTTCCATATTTTCAATATCTTTTCACTGATCAATCTACCTTTCTTTCAGTTTCTAGTATTCATTTTGACCATGAGCTTTAGCAGTGTCTTTATTGTCTGTTTTGCAAGAACATATAGTTGTTGGTTCCGAATGTTTATTAGAAAATTGTCTGTTTTTCAAGTACATATAGTTGTAGGTTCCGAGTATTCATTTTGACCATGAGCTTTAGCAGTGCATTTATTGTCTGTTTTGCAAGAACATATAGTTGTTGGTTCTGAATGTTTATTAGAAAAGTTTCTGCTTTGCAAGTACATATAGTTGTAGGTTGCGAGTATTCATTGGCCATTATGACTAACCTTGGACATATAACCGGTCCATTATGAAGACACTCATTTAGTAATACTATAATGTTAATCTTACTGTCACAAAACGAACAAGGAATAAGTGCATTAGATCTGCAGAAACACATTTTACCTTCGGGCAGTTCACACATGAAGAATACGTTTCCATGGATGCAACGTCATTGCGTAAGCTATTACAAAGGGGAGCAACTCACATGAAACAAACCGACTTGAAACAGCCTTAACACACCCGCGTATGAACACAACGCATGGTCCCAAATAGGACGATTTAGAAAGGTTTCATGGCATATATATTACAGGTTCCCTGTCACGAGTTCTAATAAATTCCTAATAAAGGAACTTTCTTTGCTTACAATTTATGGGTCGTGATGTACTCGAAAATATATTGGATTTTTTTCCATTTTCGAAACAAAACATTCATCTCCAAATGTGAGTAAAAAATTATTTATCTTCACAAAAATCAAAACTAAGTGACACGGATTTAATTGAATATTGTCGAGAAACACGACATATTTTATTTATAATCATTGTAACATCTTTATATTCTTTTTATTGTATGCTTTACTATTTAACTTATCCCACGTGTCATTGTTGAATACAATCTGATGTTAGACAACACTGCAATCAGGAAGTTATTTTCCTCCACTAATATATACCAGGCATATTTCTTACATTTGAATTACTGTAAGTATATACAATATACAAAATGTAATATGATATCGCTATCTTGTCTAATTTTAATCGCTATTTTGTCTTAAGTTTTTTTTGGTGGGGGTCCATGTTGCTCATCTTTTTAGTTTTTTGTGTTGACCTATTTGTGTTTACCTGGTAACATCAACTACTAATGTCATAGTCTGTAGATTGACCAGACCGGGACTCGAACACAAGAGCTACTGCACTGGATGTGTGCACGCCATCATTAGAGTATATTTGAGATTGATACAATTACATCTACAGGTTAACGGTTTGTTTCATGCGAGTTGCTCCCCTTTGTAATAGCTTACGCAATGACGTTGTATCCATGGAAACGTATTCTTCATGGGTGAACTGTCCGAATGAAAAATGTGTTTCTGCAGATCTAATGCATTTATTCCTTGTTCGTTTTGTGACAGTAAGATTACCATTATAGTATTAATAAATGAGTGTCTTCATAATGGACCGGTTATATGTCCAAGGTTAGTCATAATGGCCCATGAATATTCGGAACCTACAACTATATGTACTTGCAAAACAGACAATTTTCTAATAAACATTCGGAACCAACAACTATATGTTCTTGCAAAACAGACAATAAATGCACTGCTAAAGCTCATGGTCAAAATGAATGCTCGGAACTGAAAGAAAGGTAGATTGAATAGTGAAAAGATATGGAAAATGTAGAAGAAAAGAAAGTTGAAAAGTGAAAAGATACGAAAAATTTCTCGTTTTTTCGATTTTTTGTCGTATTGTTTACGTGTGTTTCACGTTTGTGGTGACATTTTCACGTTATCTTTTCAATTTTAATCACGTTTTTCGTGTCCATTTAACTTTTTAATGACTATTTGTTCGCTTTGTTAAGGTTTTTGTTTACGTTTTTTCGTGTTTTTTTGTGGAAATTCAAAGCTATCGCTGTAGTGGTGGAGGAGGAGGAGGAGGGCATAGGAGGAGGGCGGAAGTTGGTGGTATTGTGACGTGAAGTAGAAATTAGAAACAGAAAATAAGGAAAACATAAAAAAAAACCCGGAGAGTTAAACCAAAAGACAAAACACAAGAGACAAAGATAATTAACCAGACCGTGTCGAATGTCCCAGCACTTTGATGATTCATCAAAATACGGAAGAAACCCCAGTTGAATAGTGAAAAGATATTGAAAATGCGGAAGAAAATAGTGAAATGATATTGAACATATTGAAGAAAATAGGGAAAAGATATGAATGAAAAATACAAAAGAAAAAATAAGTTGAATAGTGAAAAGATATGGAAAATATGGAAGAAAATTCAGTTGAATAGTGATAAGATTTGGAAAGTATGGAAGAAAAATAAGTTGAATAGTGAAAAGATATGGAAAATATGGAAGAAAAGGCAGTTGAATAGTGGAAAGATTTGGAAAATATGGAAGAAAAATCAGTTGAATAGTGAAATGATATGGAAAATATGGAAGAAAAGTAAGTTGAAAAGTGAAAAGATTTGGAAAATACAGAAGAAAATTGTGAAATGAGATGGAAAATATGGAAGAAAAGTAAGTTGAACAGTGAAACGATAGGGAAAATAGGGAATAAAAGTAAGTTGAATGGTGAAATGATAGGGAAAATATGGAATAAAAGTAAGTTGAATAGTAATAAGATTTGGAAAGTATGGAAGAAAAGTAAGTTTAATAGTGAAAAGATATGGAAAATACGGAAGAAAAATGTAATTTATTGAAAGGGAAACTTCGCGATTTT
Organism: Bathymodiolus brooksi; assembly: GCA_963680875.1. Classification (NCBI taxonomy): domain Eukaryota; kingdom Metazoa; phylum Mollusca; class Bivalvia; order Mytilida; family Modiolidae; genus Bathymodiolus; species Bathymodiolus brooksi. The sequence goes on along the minus strand of OY804578.1, from coordinate 49,950,953 downwards.
ATACATGTTAGCTAAATATGTTCCTGGTGATATAAAATACATATTCACAAAGTTTTATCGACATATTTCCACAAAATAACGAAGCAAATCGTAAATTTGTAATTTTAATTTCTAATTTTTCAACCAGGTTGTGACGTTTTAACCTAGTAATGCATTGTGGAATTGAAATTTAAAGTCTGGGTCGCTGATGTTAAATTCGCTTCATTTAAAGCGCTCAGAGGACACTAATTTAAATCTAATAACCGTTGGAAAATTAAATACTGAAGTGAACAGCTACGTACCTTTTTGACAAACACCTATCTTAAATGAACAAAATGTTTCATTTCCTTTATATTTACAACGGAAAGAGTGTGTTACAACAGTCACCTATATTCGCTATATATCGGATCCCTTTTACAATTATGTTCATTTTGTTTTACTGCTAATGTGCTGAAACATATAATGGATAATTTTGACAACGCGTAACTTGTGTATTGATTTCTAGATTCTGTTTTAATCCCTTTTTTTTAATAATCAGTATTCGGCATGTTGTTTACTGTTATTTTGATCTTCGCATGTAGATTTCCGCTTGGGTGTTTTCTAGCCGGAGGGTAAAATTATACAGGTGTAAAATTCAAGGTGATCGGATTAATAAAATGGGAATTTGAATACACACTATTTGCTTTCCAAGACGAGTTGGTAGATCGTTTATTATCTATTAAAGATAAAATATTCTTAAAACATTAGAATAAATATAATGTTGAAATAACAGGAACAATTTATGTTTTAGATGATAAAAAAGTATACACCATCTTTGAAATTATAAGTTTTCATTATGAGAGGCGCCAAATTGGCCTAGCTATATATAGCTGTCTCATTATAATAATGTAACGATCGATGTTTATAAAAGATGTTTTAATTTTAATTTTAAATAAAATGATTTAGGAGGCCTAAACGTTTAGAAATGAATTTTTCTTTTTAACAACAAAACAAACAAACCCGAATTGTATCCCCACCCGTGTAGTAATTTAATATTTGTACTGCTTTATTATGATAGTATTCATGTTTTTATTTTGTATAAATTATTATATTTGTGTGTATACAAATATTACAAGAGACTGTATTGTTTTGCAACAATTGATGTTATGATTTATTGTCAAGAATACGGTATTGTTACCAGTTGTAAACAAATAGTAGATAAAAAAACAAATTAAAATTTCTCGTTATCGCATGAGACCTTTAAGCACAAAATTTTACATATTCTCCCACTATATGATTTATTGTAAGATACATGTTACTGTTGTTTGTTCCATACAAATGAAAAATCGTAAAATTGTGGAATTAAGCGATATATATCTATATATATGTTATTTTTTTCTATCGCATGAGGCTTTAGATCATAATATTACACTTTATTTATTTATGTCATGTCAATTTCTATTGCAACTATAAATATAAATGGGCTGAGAGATGATAAAAAACGTAGAACTTTTTTTGATTGGTTGATTAGTAAAAAAATCAATGTAATATGTGTTCAAGAGACGCACTGTACATTTTCTGAAATAGAATCATGGCAAAACTTGTGGAAAAGTTCTGGTGGATGCGAAAGTAGATGGAATTGTGGAGTAAGGGCATCGCGAGGGGTAGGGGTTTTATTATATGATATTGATGCTACTGTTAAAGAAATTAGTTCCGATGATTTTGGGCGTATATTGTCATGTGAATTAAAATACGAAAATAAAACTTATATAATAACAAACGTGTATTGTCCAAATGATAGTGGGGTTAGAAAAACTTTTATTAGAGATATTGATCCATATGTGACAGATGGGAGTCTTACTGAAAAAATGCACATACTCACTGGCGATTTTAATTGTGTTTTAGATAAGGAAATAGATCGTTATCCTTCTCGTAATTATGATGATACGGGGGGAAAAGAACTTAAGACTATTATGACGAAAAATAATCTAATCGATATTTGGAGAGAAAAAAATCCGTCAGTGAAATAATACACGTTTAGAAGGGGTAATTCTAAATCACGTATAGACTTAATATTGATCAGTGAAGAACTTTCATGTCATATCATTAACATTAAAATAATTCATTGTCCGTTCAGTGATCATGATATTAAAATTATGAAATTAAACGTATGCGATATCACTAGAGGGTCTGGTACCTGGATAATGAATTTGCATACAATTAGATCTGATTATTTTCGACAAGTGTTTACAAATTGGTGGGTATATTGGAAATTAGAAAAGAAATCTTTTTCAAATTTGAGGGAATGGTGGGACATAGCCAAAATTAAGATTAAATCGATAACTATAGAAGCGTCTAAAAAGGTAAACACTGCTGACGACAAGATAAAGGCTCTGGAAAATAAATTAGAGACATTAAAGGATATATCTGAACCCTCCAGGCAACAATTAGAAGAGTTAGCAGACTTAGAAAACCAAATACACTCACATTATGAAAATAAAACTGACGCCGCAAGGTTAAGAGCTAAAGTTGACTGGTACGAGAAGGGGGAACAATCAACTAAATATTTTTTTAATCTAGAGAGAAAAAATGGGCAAAATAAATTATGGCAAAAAATCAGGGGTCTAGATGGTAATTTAAAATATGATATCGACGAGATACTAGATGAACAGATAAATTTTTACGCAAATCTATTTTCAACAGAAGGGTGGGATAAAAATGTAGCAGAGGAACTGGTTACTCATATGGATAGAAAATTAACATGCGACGAAAGTGAAGATTTAGAAAAAGACTTGACAATTAATGAAATTAAGAAAATAATTTTTTCGATGAAACAATACAAATCACCTGGATTAGACGGGATTATAAATGAATTTTATCAGATATATTGGGATACAATAAAGGAAGATTTATTTGAAGTATTACTAGAAATTTTTGATAAATTTGAAATATGTGATTCCCAGTGTCGAGGAATGTTGACACTACTCCATAAAGGGGGGGGATAGAGATAACTGGTGTCCAATAACTTTATTAAATAGTGATTATAAAATCATATCAAAACTTTTAGCAAATCGCATGAAGCCAGTATTAAACAAAATTATTGATACGGATCAAAAAGGATTCGTAGCAGGGAGAAATATAAGCGAAAATAATCGCATGATTGATGATATTATAGAATTTGTAGATAATGAAGATGAGGAAGGTGTAATTATTTTGTTGATCAGCAAAAAGCATTTGATAGAATGGAATGGGGGTGGTTAAATTATGTTATGGAATGTTTTAATTTTGGACTGAAATTTCGTGAATGGGTTTATATGCTATTTAAAAAGGGAAAAACCTGTATAAAAACAAATGGTTTCATATCAAAATTTGTCGCAATATCGCGTTCAGCCAGACAAGGATGTCCTGCTGCACCGATTTTGTACATTATTCAGGCAGAGCCGTTGGCTTGTGTTATCCGAAACACTCCGGAAATACATGGTATCAAACTACCCGACTGTGAGGGGCAGCCCGTAAAGGAAGCAAAAATATGCATGTTTGCAGACGACACGCAACTCTTAAACAAAAACGAAGAATCTGTTGAACAATCCTTTTTAATTCTTTCGAAATTTGAAAAGGCATCCGGCTCTAAGATAAATTATGAAAAAACAAAAGGATTATTTATTGGTAGATTAAGGGGGAAACGACCCAGATTAACTAACATATCATGGATTTCAGATAATATAAAGACTTTAGGTGTTTTTCACGGGTACAATATAGACACTGATGACATTTGGAAAAAAATTATAAATAAAATGAAAAGCTGCACTCAGGTTTGGAAAACCAGAAATTTAACCTTTAAGGGAAAAACTTTAATCGTAAAAATTTTCTGTTAGCTCAAATGGGATTTGAAACTGAAATGAGGGGGATACCAGAGAAATATAAAAAAGAGGTGAATGATTTGATTTGGAAATTTCTTTGGGACAATAAACCAAACCAAATAGAAAGAAACGTATGTTGCTTAAATATTAATGAAGGGGGGGGGGGGGGGGGGGGGGGGGGGGGGGGGGGGGGGGGGAATGATTAACATAGACAATTTTGTCAAAAGTAAACAGATAAAATTTATATACAAAATAATCAACAGTGAGATGGACTCATGGAATGCGATAGGTAAACACTGGTTACAGAAATACGATAAAAAATTTGGAGTTGATTTTTTTCTTTGTAAATGCTCCGATATTAAAGGTTTAGATATTGCATCAATTCCAAAATACTATCAAGACGCTATACAAGCATGGAACAATTTTTTGGGGTCATGTTCTACGGAGTCTAAAAATGACATTTTAGATAAAAACATATTTGGTAACTCTGAGATCAAATTTAATAGAAATCCACTTTTTTTTCAATCGTTTTTGAGAAATAATATATTTAAAATAAACGATATATGGGATAAAAACAATAATACCTTTGTTGATAATCAGACTATATTTAATAGACTGGATGATAAAAGGAACTGGATATCAGAATGGGCAAAAATAAAAAAATCAATACCAGAAAATTTTGTTAAGAAAATAAAATCCGATGATAACGAAAAGATAAAAAAATCATTAGGTTTAAAAATAGATAGTAATTTGAATACTAGAAATCATAATAATAAAATCATTGTTCCAAAAGAGCTGAAACTAAAGAATATCCAGAAAGAAATACGTAAACCAATTACGCCAAAATGTCAATTCAAATGGGATACAATTTATGAAAGGAAATTTAACTGGATATCAATTTGGTATATACTGAACAAGATTAAATGTAAACAAAGCATTATCCAGTTCCAATGGAAATGTTTGCATAACATTGTCTATTCAGAATATAGATTACAAAAAATGGGAAAATCAGATGGTCAATGTCATTTTTGTAAAAATGAAATAGAGTCCCTTATGCATTTGTTTTACAGGTGTCATAAAATTAAACATGTCTTAGATGAATTAAAACACATTTTTAATAGCATTTTTGAAAAAAATATAGTACTTGTTGAGGAAAACTTAATCATTGGGGTGTATGAGGGAGAAATAACTGAAAATCTACTTTTAATGAATTTAGTAATTTGTATATTAAAATGGGTAATTTGGAAAACAAGAAATTATATAAAATATAATAAAAGTACTTACAGGGAAGCAATAGTTATCACAAATCTCAAAAATGAACTCAGAAGTAATATACAAATGATGATTAAGAACCCAGAAGTTCGAAACTTATATAATATTAGGAAATTACAGCTATTATTGGATACATTATGAATTTAGTTGTATTAATAATTCCTTTCATTGTTTACTGTGTAAAAATGTATGTTTATAAATTGAATATGAGAGATAAGATATGATTTATTTGCTTATGGTATTGTATTCTTACTACAACTGTACCAGTATTTATTTATTTAATTATATTGTTCAATGTAAATATTTGTAAACCTTTGAGGTTTCCTGGCACCCAGAGGTAAATTGTTCACATGTGTAATATAGATATAATTAAAAAAAAAAAAAAACAATGATTATGATTTTACTCAATCATTATTTTAACAGTCGGTGTTCATAAAAGATGTTTTAATTAATTTAATTTAATCAAATGATTATGATTTTACTCAATCAATATTTCTTTACTTTTCTTCTGTTCAACGCGTGTTGTTTGTTTGGGAACATTTCTATATAAAGCACCGAAATTAACGTTTTAGTTATAGCTTAAATATGTCGAGCTCAGGTACGGAAAGTGACTCTAGCGCCTCAAGTGATGTAGATTTCGACGACTATGGAGAGTTTGGTTACCAACTTGAACCAGAATATACGGAAGAAGAACTCAGACAAATGGAAGAGGCAGCGATTGGCCAACGTCGGGAAATCGAGAACAACCCATGTCAGAACGACACAAATTGGTGCTCCTGCTCAAAATGCATTTCACTACCTTTGCCGTCGGAATGCCTGTGCTGCCATGCATTTTCATTGTTTGATGATCTATTGGAACCCAGTGACTAGATTACCGATAACACCAACTTTAGAACAGTTTGTCTCAACCCTGTTGTGCTTGAAACAAGCTATATTAGTTTTTTGAGGTACAAACGTCACAGAGGAAGAGCTCCAGATGTGTTAGCTAACCGACAGAGTAGACTCATGGCTTATCGTCAGTTTGTTTGTTGGGTCAGAAAAGGTCAACCACTTGACAAGAAATACAAAGTGATCCTACCAGTCTGCGTTGTCAAATCTATAAGGGACGAGTTTCCGTCACCAGATGGAAATTATGAATGTTTTAAAGAGTGTGCATGTGAAAGTGATATATCAGATTCTGACTAGCTTAAAATAAAATGGACATAATTAAACTGTAACTAATGTAAAGATTTCAATTATATACAATATATTATTTATTTATTTATTTATTTATTTAATAAAATATGTTTAAGCATATTCGGTTTATTGTAGTTTACAAAGGTAGTGTTTAAAGAAAAAAAAACTCTTTGCTCAGTGAACCCCAAAAGGCACAAAACCTAAATATATGATTTTTTCAGCTCGGAACCTCGTAAGAAACTTGACCTATAATTTTGATATCCACTGATATTCATTTAGACAAAGTTCGGAAGAGATCATGATCATGAGCGGTATAAACAGATGAAGGGCAGTCAAAAATTAAATATTTTATTCTTCAATAAATCAAGGCAAATAATTCCTGAAGTAAGAAGTGAAATGCGGGATTTACTTATTTTTATTTTCTTTCTGAAAACGACAGGTACATTCACACCGGTTCACGCAGCAGGGTACCTAATATTACGTAATGAGTTTAGGTCCACACAGGAAATCACCAAGCAGAATATACCAGTGTCATTTTACATCCGGTCGACGGGCCTCTGATCGAATACCTGAATACATGTGTCACAATATTTGGCAATAATCAGAAACGCAATGCACATTTTGTGACCCGTTAACTAACAAACTTTATTAATGCTCAATTTTACCCCTAAGGGTTGAAGGCATGTACAAGGAATATATACAAAGAACGTACGCAAGTCAAATAGACAAAAACATAATAAGAACAGAAAATAAAATGAAAACAAATTACGCTACCCATGACTAGAATAGCAGATGCAATACATATTTTAAAGGTTCTAATAGGTGATCAAAATACACGACCCTGATCACGTTGATACATTAGGAATGGGTGCATATTAATGCACACTGCCGATCAAGGGAGTGTTCGCCAATTTAGTAAAATTCGTGTATAAATTGGGTAAAAATTGGCAAACAAGATGCCTGGCACCCCGTTTTCAAAACAACTGCTGGATCTGTACATAATGCAGCAATGATTCATGGGATATTTTCACAAAAAATCTTAAGATTACCATTGATCGTAAGCTATATTGAATTGTTCATTTTTATCTTGATTTTTTGTGCCCCATCAGAATGATGTAGCAACAACCAAAATTATGAAATAAAGCAGGGTGAACAGGGCAGGGTAGAAATTCTTCTTGCAAAATAGACAAAAAACCATTCGTATGCAATTTTTCCTTATAGAAATAGAAATAAGTTTATTAACCAAATCAGCGCCCAGTAGGGCATATACAAATAACAATTATGATTGATGCACAACAACAATACATCAAGCTAAATATTCGCCGTGAAATATCAATAATTGTGAAGAACAAATTTGCTATGACTATTCTGAGATTAATCATGCAGAAGGGTTCGCCTGTTCGAAAGACGTGATTAAAATAAACAAAAAATGTTTTCTTTACGCAGAGACATATTATATGTTACACTTTGTTCAAATCAGAAATAACCGTCATGAAAACAGATTAATCTTTTTACTGTTGGCGAATAAGAATATTGTATTACCATAAACAAATTATTATATTACTTAAGAGATGTATCCTGAAGTTTTGTATAATAAACTTTAAAAGTATTTATAATACTCAGCGTCTGTAATTGTCAAATGAAAACTATTACAAATTATATGTTTACATAATCCTCTCAATTTTATGGCTTCATACCCTGTAACTTTCTGTGCTTTTAGCTAAGAAGCATAACTTATGTGTAGCTTTATTGTAGTGCATGAACGATCAATTGCATTGTGCGATCTTATAAATAATACCATTAAAACAATTTTGCCCCGTAGTATAGGCCTATTTTAATTTTTTTACGAATTTATGGCATTGTTCCGATGGCCGTTCTTTTTTTTCGCATAATTTCGTAGTTCTTCAATTTTCGAAAAAAATAATTTGTAAATGTATCTCATTAAAGACGGACCGTATTCTCCGATTCGTTTGTTTTGCCATAAGTATATAGAAACAAAGCATAAATCTGCAAAGAGTGATTGTGTAATAAATTCATATATTTAAAATAATAGAATTTAATTAATAATAAAATTTAAATTCGGTTATTGTCATTTGAAATAAATTATATCGAGTCTCATCAATATTGATTCATTTGCCCCCTATTTGTGTGCCCCTTGATACTCGTATGCTAATGAGTGTGGCCCGCGAAAACACGGTCCGTGCATTTCGCCTCGGCTACAAATGACCAGTCTGAAGAAAGGTTTTGACCAGGCAACACGTTGTTAAAATCATCTAGAGTCAACACATGTGAAATTGTCGTAGATTATCGTTGGAAAACTGTAGATAAGTATTGTTTTCTTGTTTACTTCTTTTATTATGTAATCATGGATAATGTTGTTGAATTTTTACGCATGGACTGAGAAAACTTAAAGAAAAATCAATAGATAATGTTTATTTCCTTACAAAGATGTGAATTATATTTACAAAGGTTGAAAATCGATAAATTTGATGAAATTATAGAGAAGTGACAATTATTTCAACTGGTATATTCATAACTTTTAAAGCAGAGCGTAGCGAAAAAGACGCACATTGTGAAAAACTTAGGTTCTACATTCGGCCAACAAATATATTGTTTATTTGCAATTTTACACTAAGCGAATTGACTATTGTCAACCTTACGAATATTTATCTCAGACAGTGTACATGTACAAGAAAACGTAAACAACTGTTACAAATATAAATACAGACATATTAAATAATACAGGTACGTATATAAAAAACAAATTATTCAAATCTACTAGACCGTGACATGAATACACAACCGAACTGTACTCGTTATCTGATTGATAAATAATGTGTGAATCAAATTATTGATTGAATTGTTGTTGCTGTGCCAATATTTACCGTTTATGTAAATAAGTATATTAGATTATTATCTAATTTATTATTGGTGTATGTGATGGGATGTTTATTTCGAATGAATACATGTACTTAACATTAGAATATTATTAAAATAATGCTGCTTAATGGCCGACAAATACTCTGTTCATTTATTATAAACGGTTAATTCGTGTTATTAATAATGTCTCTTTTATTTACATATGCCTAGAGGAAAAGGTAGAAAGGTTTTACCATACCGGAATGCAGCGGCGGGGAGACGACCGCCTCCAGTAGCACCACGTCAGGTGGAACGCCAGAATCCTAGAAGGAGAAGACCACGGGCACAGTTAGAGCAAGCGGAAGACCATGGGGTCCCTGTTCAAGTTCAACAGCCCAATGATAATGACCCCCAACCTGCCTATCAGCCTGCTTCTGCTCAGGAACATCACAATGAAAATGCTCCACCACCACATACTTCTTGCACCCCAAGTTGTACAACAGGTGCCACAGATTGAAAATGGTGAGGCTTTAATTATACCTACAAAGAGTGATATTGATGTTTTTGTATCACAAAAAATGTCTAATCAAATATGGAATTTAGAATATATTGAATTGGCACATCTACTTTATAAAAATTTTGTTAGCAATATTGATAAACCGAAAAAGGTACTAGGTTTTGATGAAAATGGTGATATCTTAATTGAACGCAGCAAGTACTCGAAGGTAAAATCTATCACAAATATTGAAGAGTGGTCGGAGGGTTTTTTGAATTATATAAAAATTTTGCTAAAAAGATTTCCGGCACTTGCCAATGATTTAATCAGTTACATGTCTATTATAAGAAGTGCCGTTCCGGATGTACCATTTGAAAAAATGTACAAATATGACCAACAGTTCCGTCTAAGAATGGCAAGGGACCACAGGCGATCATGGGCCACAATTGATGGTCAGTTGTGGTTACAGTTTGTAGCAACTGGTGGGCACAGTGTAACACAAAACACACCACGTATGTCATATACTGCAAATAGACCGTGTTATGACTATAATTTCAAAAGTTATTGTACACGTATAAATTGTATATATAATCATACATGTATCCGTTGTGGTAAATTTCACCCATCGGTTTATTGTCAACAGTCATTTAATAATTTTCGCAATCCTGGTGGCTATACAGTTAGACCACCAAACATTGCACATAGATATTCACCAAATATGCGGATGGAAAGCCCGTCTGTACAACCAGCTTACCGCAATTCTTATGCCCCGAGAGCTAGGCAAAACTTTGATTTTCGTTTTAAGCCAAACATTGCCAGATTTCCTGGACAGCAACTCAGTTTACACAAAATGCAAAATTAAAATGTTTTTGAAATGAATTGTTTTTTGCAGGAAGGGACAAGCATTTGGACATATGGTGTATGAGGTATTCTCCAATTAATCTTCATATTTTGTCAAAATTGTTATCTGTTTATCCTGACCGAGAGGCAGCAGATATTTTATACAATGGCTTTAGATATGGTTTTCGTATAAATTATGCAGGACCGAGAGTACCTTATGAATCAAGAAATTTAAAATCAGTTTTGAATAACCCTGCAATTGCGTGGGAAAAGGTAATGAATGAAGTAAATGCTGGTAGAATTGCAGGGCCGTTTTCCTATCGTCCAATTTCAAATTTGAGAGTGTCTCCCATTGGACTGGTCCCCAAAAAGACTGGCGGAATTCGCTTAATTACAAACTTGTCGTCACCAATTAATGGAAGTGTTAATGATTTTATTGATACAAGTTACACATCAGTTCAGTATTCATCTTTTGATAGAGCAGTTGTTATGATTAAAAAACTTGGTTTTAAAGCACAGTGTTCAAAAATGGACGTAAAATCTGCATTTAGATTATTGCCAATGTATCAAGGAGAATTGGGTTTGCTAGGATTCAAAATTGGTAATTGGTACTTTATTGACAAATGTCTACCCATGGGCTGTTCGGTTTCATGTAGTCATTTTGAACGTTTTCTTCTTTTTTGCATTGGGTTACGGAAATGGAATCGGGTTTACATGAAATTGATCACTATCTTGATGATTTTTTATTTGCTGGTGCAGATAAAACTAGTAATTGTTCAAAGTTAATGAATACCTTCACCGAAGTTTGTTCCCAATTAGGTGTCCCAATAGCTGATGATAAAATGGAAGGTCCATCAACAAGGATAACTTATTTGGGCATTTTAATTGACACTGAAAAGATGTTAATTCAAATTCCTGATGAAAAGGTGCAAGAGCTATTATATTGTTTAAGCGAAGCAAGTAAACGAAAAAAGATAACATTACGACAACTTCAGTCATTATGTGGTTCATTAGCATTTTGTGCGAGAGCTTTACCAGCCAGCCGTGCATTTAGTAGGCGCTTGTATTTAGCATGTGACAGGGCCAGAAAGCCTCACCATTTGATAAAAATAACAAAAGCTATGCAGAGTGATATATTAACATGGAAAATGTTTTTAGAAAATTTTAACGGTTTTTCTTATATTTTTGATGACTCGTGGGTCTCCCATTCAGTATTAAGACTTTTCACAGACAGTGCTGGGGGTGTTTCTAAAGGTTGTGGTATTTACTTTGACGGTAAATGGGGATGTTTGAATTGGCCCTCTGAATGGGAACAGGGGAATATTTTGAAGGATATTACATATTTAGAATTAATACCCATTGCTTTATCAGTGTATCTATGGGGAAATCAATGGCATGGAAAGAAAATATTATTCCACTCTGACAATCAGTCTGTTGTAGAGATTTTGAACTCTTGCACATCAAAATTAGAGAGGGTTATGACACTTGTTAGGCATATTGTGTTTTGGTCTTTATTAGGAAACTTCCATATAAAAGCACAATTTATACCTGGCTTTACCAACGTTTTCGCTGACTTAATTTCTCGTGGTAATTTTCAGAAATTCATGAAATTGGCACCATTGGCGGATATTTTTCCGACATCAGTTCCAGAGACGTTTTGGAAACTTTTAGACCACAATGTGTGAAGTTATTAGAAGCGTCCAATTCAGATAATACTTGGTTAACTTATCGTAATGGCTTGTCATCTTTTCAGAAATTTCGACAAAATCATGGTTTGAATAATGTTTGGCCATGTCCTATAACTCATATAGTTAACTATGTAGCATTCATGTTCAAACAAGGTTATTCCCCCTCAACGGTCAAAGCATATTTGTCAGGAATTAGCTATTATATTAAGAGTAACGGCCTTGAAGACGTTACACAGTCCTTCATAATTCAAAAGATGATGAGAGGAATGTTTCGTTTAGACAAAAGGCATGACTGCCGTAAACCTATCACGCTAAAAATACTGATTAAGCTTACAGAAGCGTTGAACAAAGTTTGCTTTTCTGTTTATGAATCCTTTTATTCAGTTGTGCATTTTCAATTGCCTTATTCGGGTATTTACGGGTTGGTGAAATAGCCATGTCAAACTTGAATAGTAATCATATTGTAAAGATATCTGATGTAGCGTTTGATTCTAAAGCCGAGATTCTTTACGTAACAATTCCATTTTCAAAGACTGACCAGTTAGGGCATAAAACTACTTTAATACTGAAACGAAGTGTTCACACTTCAGTGTGTCCTGTTAATTTAATGTTGAATTATTTTTCAATGAGGCCAAATGTGGAAGGGCCATTGTTTTGTCACATGAATAACAAAAATCTCACTCGTTATCAATTTTCAAAAATGTTGAGAAATGCTTTGGCGTTCACTGGCTATAGTCTAGATGAATTTAATACCCATTCATTGCGTATAGGTGCTGCAACACAATCATTTTTAAATGGCATGGACGAAAAAACTATTATGGCAAATGGTCGCTGGAAATCGTCATGCTACAAACGATATATTCGGTTGAATATGTTACATTAAATTTTGTTTTCAGGCATTAACAAAGATATATGGGTGGTTGGTTCTTCAATAATTCAAAGAGCTGGTGAGCACTCAAAAATTAGACCAATTGGTACATTTTTAGGTTTACAACAACTTGGATGCCAATTAGTGTGGGTTGGAATGCCTGGTATGAAATGGGAAAACGTTGTTCCTTTGATTCACAGTTTGATGAATTACATGTGCATTCCGTTTGCAGTAATTATACATTGCGGAGGTAATGATATTGGTCTTGTCCCCTGTGGAGAATTACTTTTTCACATTAAGTTTACTATCGCTATTCTTTCAATTATGTTACCTGGTACATCTCTTGTATGGTCAAGTATCCTACCTAGAATGAAATGGAGGTATTCCGAAAATATAAGAAATATGGAAATAACCAGAAAGTGGGTGAATAGAGGCTTCCGTTCTTACTTATTAAAGATAGGCGGATATGTTATAAGACATCGGGATTTCAATGACAAACACCCCGCTTTGTTTAAAAAGGACGGTGTGCATTTGTCGTTTATTGCCAATGATATTTTTCTCAACCAAATACAAGGTGCTCTCGAAACATTTTTGAAATACCCTCATTGTTTGGTTTATCCATTTAACTGAGATAAGCAAATGTTGAAATGAATGCTTTGTATTGTTGTTGCCTTTGTTAAAGATGTTTACTCCATTTCATGGAGACAATTCGAAATATGGATAATTAGATTGTTTACCATGTTGATTGTCATGTTTTTCTGAATCTTGAGTTGTAATTTTGACAAATCTAAAGTGTGTTGAATTTGACAATTTATTAAATTTTGAATTTTTACATAAGACTTTTTGTCAATGTTGTTTGCAAATGATGCAGAAGACTGCCTAATTTGTCATGGGGTACATTTTTTGGCGGATTTACAGTTTACTGTTGTAGAACTGTAAATTATGGCCGAATTTACCTTCTGCTGCTATGGTGTACCCAGCAGCTGATTATAGACTTACTTTACTGTTGGCTCGCCCTTCAGTACATTGAAGAATCGTCATGATTTATTGATTGACAATTTGATTGTTTGTTTATTTGTTTGATGTTTAAAAAATGTTTGAGTAAATTCCATGACAAATTAGCAGCCAAACACATAGTTTTGTTTTGTTTAGCCTCAAATAAGAACTCAATCACTATGCTACACAGTTGTTCTTCTACAAACCGTAAATCATATTCTCATAAGTTTTTCTTGGGATACAAGCTAATATGCAATAATAGAATTTAATTAATAATAAAAATTAAATTCGGTTATTGTCATTTGAAATAAATTATATCGAGTCTCATCAATATTGATTCATTTGCCCCCTATTTGTGTGCCCCTTGATATTCGTATGCTAATGAGTGTGGCCCGCGAAAACACGGTCCGTGCATTTCGCCTCGACTACAAATGACCAGTCTGAAGAAAGGTTTTGACCAGGCAACACGTTTTTGAAATCATTTAACCCTACCCTGCCCTACCCTTTATTTGAATATTTTCTGCTGCTTTTTGTTTATTATTTCAGGGGCACATGGGTGTACGATTATACAAACATCGTCATGGCATTCATATAACAGTTGGAAATGTAATGATTGATGTCATCTATGTTGCTGTTGTGGATTATGGATGTAAAAGGACGGAGATGCCGAATTCACCTTCTGCTGCTATGGTGTACCCAGCAGCTGATTATAGACTTACCTTACTGTTGGCTCGCCCTTCAGTACATTGAAGAATCGTCATGATTTATTGATTGACAATTTGATTGTTTGTTTATTTGTTTGTGATGTTTAAAAAATGTTTGAGTAAATGCCATGACAAATTAGCAGCCAAACACATAGTTTTGTTTTGTTTAGCCTCAAATAAGAACTCAATCACTATGCTACACAACTGTTCTTCTACAAACCGTAAATCATGTTCTCATAAGTTTTTCTTGGGATACAAGCTAATATGCAATAATAAGAAAAATAAAAAGAATTACGCCTGACAAGCCATATCGACACTGAATGAGGACCCCGGTTTGTCACGCTTGTTTTGGGGCGTGGTGGTATTTAGATATCCCGTGATAATTGGTATCGAGGTGCTATCAAAATGGCGACATCCATCTATCGTTGACCGAATTTTAAAATCGATTTCATTCCCTTATCCAACATAATAAAATGCTAATATACATATAAACATCTATATTTATACATCGGGAAAAACATATAAAAAATATTTTTTTGCGAAGTTTCCCTTTAAGCTTACATTATACCCTACAGTAAAGGGAATAAGTCTGCATCTGAAGGGATACATTACAACTCTGTATGTGCAAGGATAATACTACAGTAGGGGGAATAACTCTTTATGTGGAGGATAAAGGGGGGTCATCACTCTGTATTTGAACATATACCTGTGCAGAAAGAGAAATACTATATAATACGTATCAAGAAATGGCTATTTGGAAATCGATTGTTTCACTTATATACAAAGAGTTTTACTTGCCCTTGTGGAAATTTGAAACTCATCAAGATAGGAAAATAACTAGCCAAAAATTGAATAAAATCTATAATTCTGATAGAAATGTAGGTAGGTAGGTATATGTCTTTGTAAATAAAGGGTTAGGTTGATGCTGTTTAATTCCACATTCAACAATATTACAGTTATATTGTGGCAGTTTGTACATAAAGGAGATATCATAACTGTTAATGCTTGTTTCTGATAACTGGAAAACATTGCTCAATACTCTTCAAATAGCTGGAGAACACAATATATTTTAGAGCAATGGGTATTCTTTGAAATAAATTTAATTCACAGGAGAATTTTAAAACTTAATTATGTTGGGAATATCATTGAGTGAGTTGTGTAAGTGGGGGAGTAAGAAATGAAGAAAGGCAAGTTGAATAGTGAAAAGATTTGGAAAATACAGAAGAAAAAGTAAGTTGAATAGCGAAAAGATAGGGAAAATATGGAAGAAAGGTAAGTTGAATAGTGAAAAGATTTGGGAAATGCGGAATAAAGGCAAGTTGAATAGTGAAATGATATGGAAAATATGGAAGATAATTGTGAAATGATATGGAAAATATGGAAGAAAAGTAAATTGAATAGTGAGAAGAGATGGAAAATACAGAGGAAAAGTAAGTTGAATAGTGAAAAGATAGGGAAATGAGTGGTGGTGGTGGTAAATGTGGTGGTGGTGGCAAACTTTGGTAAGAAATGTAATTATTGAAATAAATAATGTAATTATGAAAATAAAATGGCAGGGAAGGGGCAGATAACCATTGAAAGGGCTAGTTCGTAGAAAATAATAAGGTTATAGGACGCGCATAATGAAAATAAAATGGCGGGGAAGAGACAGATAACCAGTAAAAGTGCTAGTTCGTAGAAAATAATAAGGTGATAGGACGCGCATAATGAAAATAGAATGGGGGGGAAGGGGCAGATAACCAGTGAAAGGGCTAATTCGTATAAAATAATAAGGTTATAGGACGCGGATAATGAAAAATAAATGGCGGGAAAGGCGCAGATAACCAGTAAAAGGGCTAGTTCGTAGAAAATAATAAGGTTATTGGACGCGAATAATGAAAATAAAATGGCGGGGAATGGGCAGATAACCACTGAAAGGGCTAGTTCGTAGAAAATAATAAGGTTATAGCACGCGGATAATGAAAATAAAATGGCGGGAAAGGAAAATCCTGTGGAAGAGACGACTATTGTACAGAATTTTGTGTTGTTACTTGCTAAGCATGTGTAATTAAAAAAAAAACAGAAAAAAAAAGTGAAAAAAATTATTAAAATTAAAAAAAAATGAGGAAAAATGAAAAAAAAAGTCCATTGGTTGTTTCTTTCTGTATCCTCCTTTCTGATTGGTTCTTTTTTCCTGACTTCTGATTGGCTAATCGGCCGGAAATATGATTGGTTGGTGCTATAAAACATTTCAATCCTCTTTTGCTTTAAATAAATTCATTTTTGGTCCCTTCAGATCGCGCATGCGCGCACCCACCCGTCCAGGTGAAGCCTTACGGGTGACGTTTGAATGGATATTCCGCATGGAACATGAACTGTGATATAACGACATGTACTTAGAAAAACAACTCACTGATATTTCAGAACGTTGGATTTGAAACGTCGCGACTTTTGAAAAAGTACGGAAAGAAAAAATACGGGAAAAAAATGGGGAAAAAAGTACGAAAAAAAATATAAAAAAAAGTACGGAAAAAAAAATGAAAACGTACGGGGAAAAAAAGTACGAGAAAAAAAATAAAAAAAAGTACGGGAAAAAAATGAAAAAAGTACGAAGAAAGAACTACGGGGAAAAGTACGGAAGAAAAAAAGTACGGGAAAAAAGTACGAACAAAAAAATACGTGAAAAAAAGTACGAAAAAAATATACGAAAAAAAGTAACAAAAAAAAGTACGGGAAAAAAAGTAACGGGATAAAAGTACGGAAAAAGTACGGGAAAAAGAAGTACGCGAAAAAGTACAGGAAAAAAATACGGGAATGTACGAGAAAAAAAAGGACGGGGGAAAAGTCACGTGACTTCCGGTGACGTCATTTCTTGGTCACGTGACTTACGTCACTTCCAGTCACGTCACTTCTTGTTTCTCCTCATTGCTCCTCCGCAAATGATAACTGAGCTGTGCCCATGTACTACTAGTGGTGTTGATCTTAGTTTTATCTTATAAAACTATTACGTGCCGACATACCACCGTTTTTTTACGGCAAAGATTGCTTCTCAAACATCAAAACGTCATCTAAGCGCTTGTAATATTTGAAAAAAATACCTTAACAGTACATGTATTTGTGTTTTATTTATTTTAATAATCTGGTAAAATATTTTTCTGATGCACGACTGCGGATGTGCTTAATTTCTTTGAAAACAGTCGAAATATCGCGCTCAAAATTCCACGAAATACAGAAAACAAATAACGCTCCTGACGTCACAATGAATTCAAATACGTATCGATTTTGTTGGAAACAAATTTTAACATCAAAAGTATGATGTCGTCTATAAAATAAAACACATCAAAAAAGTTTAATCAAGTATTTTCTAAGATAATGATTCATTAAATATGGGATCATATATGGCACTCATATAGTCCCCAGTTTTTATTTATCGCATTGACACCGGATTGCATGCACTGAGTTTTTCTCCTGGTTTCAATGTATACAAACTGTATTCAAAATAAATACAATTATTTACAGAAGTATAACTTATTTACTGGTGAATTTCATTACCTGAAATGAATCATAAAATTTACAGAGATTGTGTATATATACATAATGGTCTCATATATACAATCAGAAGAGTGAAAATATTGATTTTAAGGGTCTGGCCGAGGTTATAAATAAATTAATATTTAACAACCTCCACAATCCTCCACCAAAAAAATATTTTGATACAATCATTAACCCTCTATGCTCAAAATAACTGCTCAATTTGGTGTTGGTGGAAGACTGTGGA
Source organism: Bathymodiolus brooksi (assembly GCA_963680875.1). Lineage (NCBI taxonomy): Eukaryota > Metazoa > Mollusca > Bivalvia > Mytilida > Modiolidae > Bathymodiolus > Bathymodiolus brooksi. Next base: position 49,932,479 of record OY804578.1, on the reverse strand, counting down.
GGTATATAAACTGTACATTAAATATGTCGTTTGTAGTCCATTTTTAGCATTATCCGTCTAATTATGATGTCATTATGACGTCATAACGCACCCAATTTGTTTATATAACAATTAAAATAGTAAATTGTTTTTATTCTATGTCAAGCATTATTTTTTAATATAATGTGGGGCCAATTGTGCAACCTAACGTCTCTCCCTCTTTATGTAGATTCCATAAATATATATACAGTCAAACATGTCCATGCGGTCACCTCTATTAAGCAGTCGCATGCATCAAAATGTCACTTTTTCCTTGACCTGTCATATAAATTTTCATATGAATTGAACCTCTTTTAAGAGGTCATCTGTCTTATAAGGCCACTTTTTCTTTGTCCTAAGGGTGACCTCTTAATACAGATTTGACAGTATAAAAACATCATCACTCTGACTGAGTTATCTGTTGCTACCGTAAAGGATGATTCGATATTTTCTTTTCAAATTGTTTCAATCCAACCAAGTTTAAAATCAACATATTATGCATTCAATCAAATGTTTTTGGCAATAAGACATAAACAAGGATGTTATAATGCTTAGATCAAGGTCAGACAATGAACTATATATGATATATGATTGAATGTTTTGAATATGTTACATTTCACATACATGCATATGCCTTACACTCGTAAGATACTATATTATTATTTGTATTCAATTATTCTGTATACTCTGTAGCAATGACATTTTGATTGTTAGAATATATATATATACATATACAATGTACAAGAAACATAGACATTTCCTATTTTGCAAAAGTTGGGTACAAATTGTTTGTTCAAATACATGTCTTCGTGTTTTAAGATCGTTCAGTGGTGTGCTATCCGCTACTATATTCCCTTCGTGTTTACTCTCAGGGTCTATGTTATTTGTATTTAGTTTTGTATACTGGTGTCCAACAAGATTTCCATAGCAGATGGTGAAGATGTTGTTAAACAAAAGCATGACGGGTCTTACTAGAGGAACATAAACTGCTGACGTTTCAAAACCACAGGAGTTTACTTTTCGGAGCTTAGTGGGGTTCGTGTTGTTCAGTTTCCGTGTAGTGTTTTGTTTAACAATCGTTTGTGTTTTGTCTCTTTCTTTTGGCTATTGTATTATCTGTCCTTCATCGAACTATGCATTTTGATTATCACTTTGGTATCCTCAAACGTGTCTTTAAATAAACATTAGAATAGGCACATCAACCATATTTCAGTCGTGGCGATCAGTTTAATTTTAGCCAGAGAAAGCTTTCAACCTAGTGTAAGTCACATTTAAGCCTCGTCATATTGGTGATGCTCTGTCAATGAATAATCCAAACTAATTGAAGTCAATTAATATATATAAGAACTTAAGACAAGAGCAGCGGTTTCGTCTGTTCCATTTCTTGGCAATTTATCTCAAATTTGACATCAATGGTCATCTTGTTACCAGACTCTATGAAAAAAGAGACGACTTCAATTTTGCAATTATATATTTTCCACACACGATATAAACATACCAAAGGCTCCGCGTAGTCAAATTAAATTGCACTACTCGTCCGTTATGCTCGTGATGACAGTTTCTATTTAGACTCTAAGACATCTTCTGAGTACTAAACTATTAAGATTTTTACAATATCTTTCTAAAAGGTTTTCTTGAGGATATCAATACCGTGTTGAAAAGTATTCTGTCACTTGCGTGCAAATGACGAGAGACTGTATTGGGAACTAGATTCAGGTTTAAAGCGCACAATTGTTTTTTTTCTTCTGTCGGCCTTGTGTAATATCCAATATTAAAAATAAGGTCATCAATACTCTTTCATAGATCTAATATTATATATATGAAAGCATCTGTGTCATGAAGGGTAGATATATTATGTATGAAGTCCATTATGAGAACTCGGTGTTCTTTATTAAAATGCTCATTCAGATATTTGTGAGGTTTGACTTTTTACTCATATATGGAAAACACTTGGATGACCGCATCTTCTCACTAAGAGTGGCACTTTGGGTTTATTCAACTAGCTTAACCCGGCAACTTTTTATTGAAGTGCTTGTACCAAGCCAGGAATTGAGAGAGGTAATATATATGTGCGTTAAACTTTGTTGATTAAATCTTGGAACTGCTCCTGCGGTATTTGACGTTTTTCATTTTATTGTTTTACGGGTAATACACATATATGAATGCTTAGTTTTCTGTATTTGTTTATGCCAGAGTTGTATGTTGTAAATTCTTAAAAGAGATGCAAGATTAATTCGGAACAATACGCTTAATCCAGTGAAGTACTTTGATTCGACTTATTTCAAATGATTTTGGCAAATTTGTTTGTCTCAAGGGAAGAGGGCTATCGATAAAAGAGAGTATACAGATTGTTTTGTCGTCGTCTTGAAGTAGTAGAAAATCAGGCGCAGATTCAAGATTTAATGCTTGAGGGGTGCAAATTTTGTAGATGAGGTGTCTAAGGCTCCCATCGAGTAATGGGCAGCGCCTGGTAAAAAAGGGGGGTATACGCCCCTGAGAATTAGTTATTAGACGATGTAAATAGTTATAAAGTAATAATATTGTCTAATTTAGCAACAAGCGAACAGCACTCCGAATTATCACCTTTATCTAATACATTTATCATTATTAGAGTGCTATAATATAGATAAAATACAGTTTAGAGTACTGATTCTTTAGATTGGTCAGGTTTGGTCGATTTGATTAAAGAACTTCTCTTTCTCATATAAAACATATGAATACTTATTCAAATTCACAGTACATTTTACAAAACAAAAGTAAGTGCATTAGTCATCTAATGGAGATACATATATATTACAAAAGCACAATCATTGAACAAAAAAATATATGGTCTTCATCTGAGAAACAGGCTACTGGACCAGGACTATAAAAAGATTCGCCTAATTCGATCTCTTAAAAAGTTTATATTCCGATACCAAGATCTTGTCGAAATATATTCCGTCTCTGCAGAAAAGATTATAAACGATGGATTTTCATATAGTGAAAATGTATAAAGATAAGGTTTAAACAAAAAGGTCAAAAATATTTTTATATCAATGTGTGACGTAAAAGTGTTTTTGACATTTACTTCACTGAGTTTGGCGCTGATTTGACAACTGTTTTACCTGTTTTGTTCAAGTATTGTTGTAAATACTGTTATAGTGACAGCCGGAAGCTTTGAGCCGTAATGAAAATGGGAGGTTTGACGCTTTAAAATCTGATTCAGCCCACAATTTCTTTAGAAATGCCTGTACCAAATCAGGGTCATTACGTTTTCACAGTTTTCCTGTTGTTGAATGATTTTGTCTGTTTATATACATATGAATTTTGACTTTCCCTTTGTTAGATTGTTCGGAGTTCGGTAATTTTGTTATTACCCTTAATTATGATCACGACTTACTACATGATCATTTAAATTGTCACAAAAAATGTAAAAATAGAACGAAAAAATCCTTCCAAGAAAAATTATCTGGTCACAATATACCGGTACCACACGATTATTTGTATTTGCTTGACACGGATGTTGCCGTCATTGTTGTAATATATCCAATTACCACAAAACAAAATTATGAGTTTTGACTTTCCCTTTGTAAGATTGTTCGGAGTTCGGTAATTTTGTTATTACCTTTATTCAACAACAACAACAACAAAAAACAATAGGTTAAAGCTGTAGACATCTCTTTATTACGTTTACCACTTATAAGTGAACAATTTACTTTATCATATGTGGTGAATATTGAATAGAAATTGCATTGGGGTAAGCTTTACGAGTTATACATATATGTTTTTAAATAATGCGAGTATAAGATAATATATTATATATGAAAAACGCAGAATATCTAGAACAATACGAGTAAACAATAAATAAAGAATGTCAATGCCAAGAGAATCAACGGAAAACATGAAAACAGCAGCATAAAAACTACAAAAGATACAATGGACAATATTAATGAAATCACACGTGTTATGACAGATAAATAATCGTTAGTGGTAGCGCGGAAAATATATGTTTCACTAGATATGCAAGGTCAATGACTTGTACGATATAAAACATTGCCTGTCACAATTTCGTTACCTAGAAAAGTGTAAAAGGCTGAAATAAAATGAAAGTAAAAATACGTGACCGTCAGAACACTTTGATTTAAACATATTTTTATTGATGAATTACACATCACATTTTTTTTCACAATACAATATAACATAGGATTCAGAAATAAGCGTAACGCTTATATTAATCCGTTTCCTATTTTTTTTTCTGATTTAAACATATTTTCAGAACACTTTCAAAATCTAACCGGAAAATCGTAATAACAAGTAATCGATACCCATAGCACACACACACACATACATATATATCCTGTCTTGATTCATGAATTTCTTTCAGCACAAAGAGGCGGCTTTAGAATAGTTTTATGGACCACAAACACAATTTGTATTGAAATGATACGGTCATGCGAACATTAATGTTTAAAAGGTCAAAGAATGAAGATAAACTTTAGGGATACCCAATTATGATTATGGGTCATGTTCAATCTAAGTAAAAGTAATAACATTCACAGGATCTACACAGCTTACCACATGTAAATGGCTGATGTTCCTACATGCTGATCTATTTCAGATATGTATTTAATAGGTATATCCAAAATACAACTGTCATTATCGTAAATTGCTTTGCGAACGTTGTGATTTCCTTATAATTCGCACCAATACCTGATAATTGTTTATTTCAAATGATGAAATTTCATTTCGAAATGGTAAAATAAAGGTCTAAAGCAATCGAAGGAAGCTGTCTATATCTACTATGTTAAACCAGTAGTGGATCGCTAATATATATATATATACGTCTGAAAATTAAACCAAACAATGTTAGAATTAGATTTTAGAGCTGTCAAAATTTTGTTCTTCCCTCGACGAGATTTGAACCCACACCATTGATACACTGTAGCACCATTCGCTTAGCCTTACGTCCAGCGCCCTAGACCACTCTACCACATCCACTCCCTATATATATACGTCTGAAATATATATATATATAACTATGTTAGCATTAATGATTATATGGTAATTTCCAGTAGCTTATCATTGAGACTGATTGACTTGTACTTTTAAGTGTAGAAGGGTTGCCTCTCATTTGTCCTCACCAGTAACTCCAGTTTTTTTTCTAAGCCTCTAATTAATACCATTGGGGAAATATGAAATGTTCTCCGCTGCATGTACAAAAAAGTTTGAAGATACTAAAAGAGTAATCGGAATCCGTTATTCGAAGAAGAACAGACAATACAACGCCCAAAGGAAAAAAATAACAAAAGGACAAATAATGATCTACAATCACTACACGGAAAACTGAAAATTGAGCAATAAAATTCCCACTAAAATCAGGTGAACCCCACTAAAATCAGGTGAACCCATGTGCTCCAGATGTGTTACCAGTTTCTGCTATACTCTCAGCTACTGACCAACCATTTATTAGAAGAAATCGTTGGTGTTCTGTTGCAAGCCAAATTGTCTGATCCTTATCCATTATATCTGCTGTTATTGATATAAATAAAACATGTGTCTATAGGGCCATCGGAATTTGACCTTTTAATCAACACTACATTCTATTGTATTGTCTTTTTTCGATTTGCGTCTTCTGATTGCCCATATGTTACCTTCAAAACTTGTCATATAATAGTCCACGGGAGGACCAGTGTTGTGATTGCAATTCGTTATCATTTTAAGCAGAATATCTCTAATGGTACTATGCATTCATCGTGAGTGTATGTTCTGCAATGTGATCACATAGTGATAATGAACAAATTTATCGTCAAAATGGTGGATTCTACAATACGAAAAAAAAGTAATGAAAATATAATACGACACTAGCTAATGGAAATATATCTCCTAGCTTCAGGCCATACACACAGATGTGACAGTGCAAAACTGATATCTGATCATATTTGTCAATATTGGTATTTCGACTAAATAATACCAGTGTTTTATCTGATAGGCTACGAGTTCTTGCGTTTCGAAAATATTGTTTTTTTTTTAAAATACCAGTCATGCATTATGAAAGATTGAGTATGTTTGTTAGTTATCTGCTATTTATTAAAGTTTACTTGGATTACGTTTTTGTTTTCAATTTTAGGCTATAAGAAAGACATATTCACTAGAACTGTGCTGATTTAAAACAAACATGGCTACAACAACGCTGGCAATGTTTAACACTACAGATAACCAATCACTAGACACGGTGACTGGTGGTGAAACAGATCCAACTAAAATATTGATGAAAACGATAACAAGTGTTCTATTAGTTAGCACCCTGGCAGTGATAATGATGTCACTGGGTTGTACGATTCAACTTGAAAATCTTATTAAGCAGCTGAAAAGACCACTTCCGATAATAATAGGAATGTTCCTACAGTTTGTTGTATATCCTTTAATGGTTTTTGGTATGGCGTACGCCTTTCAACTAAATCAGTATGACGCATTAGGTATGCTGTTAATGGGGACATGTCCTGGTGGTAGTCTGTCAAATCTCATAACGTATTGGTGTTCTGGAGATGTTGTTCTAAGGTAATGTATATACTCTTTAAAAGTGCATTCATTACATTATGGGGGTTTACTACATATAAAACACAGTGGCCGGTGACAATACGCAATTATAAAAAAAAACATGTTGTGTAAGTTGTCCAGGTAAAATTATATTGATCAACAAAATCAAAACTAATATTGTGAAAATAATTTTTGAACATTGATGATCAACATTTCCACCAATATCAACGAAATGAAAAACCAACTCTCACCTCAAACAAATAAACACTCTAAAGACCACGACACATCCATGTCCTGCCTTGGGATAGCCGCAAACATGTAGCAGGGCTAAGCCGTGGGATTGGATTCCAACCCGTCACCTTATAATAGGATCCCCAGAAACAATATCTATGCAAACTAACAACAAAAACCTGCATATATTCGCTTCAACTCAAAAGGACCACACACTCATCAATATGAATGACAACATAAACATGGACAGTACAATGCCGGTAGCAGCATCAGTGATTGCTCGTCGTGAACAGACTACTAGATGGGAAGGTAGAATCTGTTGATTAAAATATTAACCTTAGGAGAAAATATATCACGTCGTCTTAAGAAATTAATTGTCCTCATGGGAGACCATAGAAGCAAAGTGATGTTTATGTATATTGATACACAATAAGACAATATACAAACCATCTAGTTGGTTGACAGTGTAGAAACTAGTCTAGTAGCTGATGTGTAATTTGAAATACTTGCAAAAAATATTTCCGCATTTAACTTAATATTTTGCTATCTCATGCATTTTGTTGCGCAGGGTTTGTTTTTCCATACGCATTTGTTATGTTTTGTGCTATAATCTCTAACTGGTAGGACACCTTTATATTATTTAGTCTAACAGAATCTTATCATAGGCCTTGATGAGTTCCGTCTTTTTCAGTGTTTGTATGACGTCAGTTGCGACAACGGTTGCCATAGGAATGATGCCACTCAATCTATTTATATACTCTCGTGCGTTCACAACAGTAAAACTGACGTCTGTACCTTATGTAAAAATCATCATTGGCTTAGCACTAATTCTTGTCCCGGTAGCTATTGGAATACTGATACTAAGAAAACTGCCAAAAATTGCCAGGGTCATCGTTAATGTAAGTTATATATATATTTCTGTATAATGTTTCAGCTAAAAAATCTAATTCTAACACTGTTCAATCTAATTTTTAGACGTATATACATATCTAATATTAACCCAATATTTCAAGTAATATCAAAATCCAGTGCAACCGCATCAGTGGCGGAATGGTTAGCCTCGAGTTCGGTAGATCGTGGGTTCGAGTCCCGATCGGGTTAATCCAAAGAATATATAATTGATATGTGTTGCTTCTCCGCTAAGCACGCAGCATTAAGGAGAAAGAGCAAAGAGTGATTGGCTCGGAATCAGGCCAATGTGTCAGAGTGGAGCGACATGTCTATCCGCGGACTCTTGTTGCCATGAGTTAGCACTATAGAAATCCAACTAAACGTGCTGGTCTAGTACAAAAGGGATCTCATCGTCATCTCCTTGAATATTTATTTGTTCTCGCCATGATACAGCTGAACAATTTCAGAGTTGACGTTAAGCTACATATCACTGATCGCATAAGTAGTGTTAAATCCAACCACCATACGATAACGATCACAACGCCCCGGTAAATATTTTGGAATATATCAAGTATTCTGTTATGATTTATCATTGGGCTAGTAACAAAATTAACACGACATCTGCCACTAGTGGAGCAGTAACTGTTTATTCTTCCACAGCACCTTGGTTTACTTACATTTTTTGTGGAGTTCGTGTTGCGCAATCTTTCCTTCAATTTACATAGTACTGTGAAACCTGTCTACACCGAACCATGAATAAACCGGAATCCTTTATAAATCGAACATTAAATGAAGTTCCAATGTAGAAAATATTTGAATATGTATTCATTAAACCTGCATAAATTAAACATATGTGTATTTCGAACACAAAAGGTGGTCGCAATGACATTTTATTGAGACATGTTTTATTGCTTCTTATTCTACTGAATTAATATACTAGTAAATTGCCAAAATATAAATGATATTCGAGTTTTATGTTACTTGATTTAATTATATACCTAATATGTATATACATCTTTTATTTATTTTTTTAGATTGGTGGTGTATTGGGGTTGGTGTTTATCCTTACAGTAATCGCGATTAACTTCTATTTATACCCCCAGATGTTCGACGCCGACTGGAAATTATGGTTTGCAGCTTTTTTGCTGCCTATTTTTGGTCTTGGTGTAGGGTACCTTGGTTCCCGAATTGCCTGTTTGACACACAAGCAGTGTCGGACAGTAGGAATTGAAGTTTCCTCCCAGAACGTGGCCTTGTGCATAACATTGATATACCTATCTTTTAAGATTGAGGAAGCCTCAAAGATTGTGATATTTCCTCTAATTTTTGGGATTTTTAGTCTTCTGATATTGGTATTGTTTACAATTGCATGTAGGATTACTTTAGTTATAATGAAAAAACGAGGCAGTAAGGAACAAGACAGCAAATCAATGACATCACTTGCAGACGGAAATTGTTCTAATGACGGTGAAAACTGTGGTCTATAATATAACTGCTGCAGAAACAAATTGTTTTAATGACAATGCAAACTGTGTTATATAAGTGTTTCAGAAACAAATTTTTGTAGTGACGGTGAAAACTGTGTTATATAACTGCTTCATAAACAAATTGTTCTAGTGATGCTGAAAACTGTGTTATATAATTCCTGTTGCATGTTTATTTGTTCTCCTTTCTTTTATATATTGTGTATTTTTACTTACCGGTATTTAATTTTTGTTGTAATTGCTGTTTGTAAGACCTTCAACTGGAGACAACAAAAATGTTTAATAGCCTTTGTAATAGATAAAAAGACGGATTCAGTTGATAACAACTCATTTGTGATGACACAAAAGATAACAAGGTGGATTCAGGGGATAACAACGCATTTCCGATGACATAGTAACCCACATTGTGGTCATACAATACATGCATTAGATAATTACCCTGTGCGAGCAACATATATGACCTACTTTCTCTGCGAGCAACATATATGACCTACTTTCTCTACGGAGAGTTTCAACCTGTGGAAAAGTGGTATATACTGGTTTTCTGTGACAAATGAACATAGCGATTTCTTTTGCTTAAAATATGCCACGCGCACCTGGTACGCACATGTAATAAAACTTACAGCAGCTTTGAATGAATGTTGTTCTTCGTTGGTAGTGCGTTACAATGAAACATGACATACCCTATGATAGCTTTAACTTGTGGAAATTAAAACGTTCATTTATAACTTATAAGCGACATCTCTTTTACGCGTGATTTACCTGTTCTCGTCATGGATAAAGATAAAATATTTCTCATTTGACGTTATATAATCAATCAATCAATCAATTTTGATTTGCACATTGCATTCACGCAATGCACGCTTCGCCTTTGTAGATTAATTATTTTTTATTATTATGCCAGCATTTGCACATTATACACAACAACAAAATAATATATGAAAGTAGCAAAACCTAAAAAAAAAATAAAAAAGAAGAGAGAACTAGAAAAAGCTCTAAATAAGCAACAGTTTTCTAGGAGTGGTCATTGGTGGATCATTGAATGGTAATATTTTCCGACTCAACCAATCAACCCTTTCCGTTCTGCAATCAAAACATCTGACTATAATCACATTTCAGTGTCTACAGTGTACATCATTTATTGTTTATAAGAAAAGTTTGAAGTCATCAAAAGAGTAATTAAGAGCCATAATTTGAAGACAGACAGACAATACAATAACCAAAAGATACAGGAATAAATATAAACAATGATAGATGAAATACAACAGAATGTTAACTTGTTCTCATCATAAATATTGTTGAGTTACTGCCAACTAAGCTGATGTTGGCTATCCTGTTTAGACCTTTTGGTTTTATTGCTCCCAAAACTTTGAATTAATTGGTTTTCCAATCTTTCGATTTTGAGCGTACCTGATGAAGGTAATTCCAGAAACGTGTCGCGCACACTAAGTTTGATATCTACGTTTTTTCTGGCGCTAGTCAACAAACAATCAACCAAGCATAATGTTGGAAAAGCGATATTGTCTCATCATGTCAAATTCAAATATTTTCTATTTGGAAGTATATAATTTATAGTATTCATATTTCCTGTAAGAAAGTTCTAACATACTTAATTCCCTTATTTCGTATATATCACTTATATAGGTTGAAAGTGGTGATAGTATGCATCCTGCTAATACTAACTATAGATTTTGATATACATTTCGAACAATTTTTTTATGTGAACTATAATTCTTTTTTTGTACTCGTTCACGGGTATTCCTCTAAGATATGGGACATGCAGAGGATGACAATTTATATTTCCGCAATATTGTTCTTTGTCCGGTGCCAATGGGGACACATTTATCATATATTATAGTTTTAAAAGGAAACCAGGAACCTCCAATATTGTGTATGTCAGGTATTAATCGGCAAACCAGTTTTTCTAACCTCAATTAAACAAAATCACCCAGATATAGATTAATATGAAAGTCCGTACAAAATAAACAAAATATTTCAAATTCAACTTCTGGTCACCAATTCAACTCCATTTGACCTCTCTAACAACTATATTCCTTCAGAGAATTTACCTATGACTTAGAAGAAATTTCGTGACTTATAGCGTGTGTAATTGACTTCCTTGTGCGGTCTAGACTATTAATATCCGTCTATGTTGTCTATCACAGAAGAGGGATAAGCGGGCAAAAATGTATTACTTTCGTTACGATCTTGTTTTTGTACAGAACCGGAGGATGCTTTCTGTCCTCTATCACCGATAAGACATTTACCGGACTTGACGGGTTTCTTTTTAAGAATCAGGAACTGCTTACATTCGCGATCACCTCTGTTCACCCCTGTTTTGTATTGTAGAGTCGTGTTGCTTATCATTAAAATTTTCTGTGTAATTTTTTTGTTTTCTTGTTTGCCTTCGTTCTGTGTCTTGTGCACAGTGTTGCCTATGTATCTGGATTGTCCATTCTTGATTGCTCTTATTGGGTTTTCTCCTCACATTTATTTAGATTGATACCGTAAGGGTAATGAACAATAGTAAATCTAAGGACAGACAATGAAATGGCATAAAGGAATAGGACAAACAATATTCCACAACAATACTACACTGAAAACTAAAGATTTAACAACACGAACCCGTCTTATAACCGGATGACTGCAGGTCCGAAGAAAGGTCCTGCTACATAAGTGGCACCTGTCGTGTTACTTTTGTTAACAGTTAGATGATGAGCCATGAAAGAGGCAATGAGGACGGAATGGGACTACGACAAACGAAATATGTCCGCGGTCATCTGTGACACAAATATTTCGAAACGATAAACCAACTCATGACATTTTAGTTTAATGAAGTTTTGCATTTTACTCGCAAGGAAAACCACTTTCATGGCCCTAGGACGAGGGGTGGTGGCTTAAACTTGTTGAACCCCGCCACCTTTTATTGACGTCCATGTATCCAGACAGGCTTTCGGCTTTTTGTTTGGGGAATCAGTTTTTTGCCTTTTTCTACGATTTTCTATTTGTTTTTGGAAATGTTACGAAAATGTGGTATTTTGATTTAAATTTTTACAATATCATTCAATATTATTGATGGAGCAAACAAGAAAACACAACCGTGCTTAAGTTAGTCACAAAGAAACTAAATCGGATAACATTGTAGTTAGAATACATCGCCATGAACTGGAGTTATCTTAACAAGACATAGTTGTGATCAACACGGATTGTACAAGTATATACATGTAAGTTCATCTTTCGTACGATCGTGATTCCGTGGCCATTTTCAAGAGAAGGGTACATTTGAAAGGGTCGGGAAATTGGTGTCGTTATTTCTTTCTGTGGTTTACATGATCTCACCACGATTGGGATTTACATCTGATGATGCCAAGTGTATTGCATGTTAATTAAGGTATGATATATATGTAAAATTGTAAAGCAAACGATTAATTTAAACTTTAGCTAATTATGAGTAATATTATAGCTTGATAGCGCAAATAGTTGTTTGGAATGATACATGAACATGTTTACTGTGTATAATAGTGCAATATGTCTATAAATATGCATGCAATTTAATAAAAGTACACATACATGTAATCATTATTCTTAATGTAAAAATGGGCGGAGTAAAAATTGTTAAGGTTTGTTGAATTCCATTCAGGGGAGGCGTATGAGTATTGAATACAACATTTTGACAAATTGGAGACTTACAAACGGGTACACAGACACAGTATATTATATATATATATATACACACACACATATTACCCATGGGGATATATAAACCAAAAACGTTTTTTTTTAGATTACACATGTAACAGATAATAAATGCAAAATTGTTCACCTCGGAGTTTAATTAATAAATTTAATGAATACATATATTGTGTTCATGTCAACTTTTAATGAATGACTTTGTTTGTAGATATTAAGCTAAAGGGATTATCAATTCCAAGTGAATGTACATGTAAAAAGATTAAATGTAAAACGGTAAGGTGGAATGAAGAGTTCAAAGATGAGGTCAAAAGTGATTTAATGGTAAATGCGCATAAATTTGAAGAATTATTTCACAATATCACGGAAGATGGCGAGTCTATTGATGGAAATGTGGATAAAATGAATGAACTGTTAACTGACATTTTTGAAAAATATACGAAAGTTGAATTAGATCGTACGATACAGTGCGAGTATTGCATTGGTCGGAAAAGGGCATCCAACGCAAGCGTTAAACGGGACAAACCATGGTTTACAGAAGAGTGTAAAATACTATACAATAGCTATAAACGTGCACTATCAATTTTTAATGATATACATTCTGACGAAAATAGAATGAAACTGAACTTAGAAAAACAAAAGTATAAACGTTTGGAAAATAAATTGAAAAGACTTTATAAGAACAAGCAAGGAAATATGTTTAATTCGATGAGAACTTCAAACCCAAAACGTTTTTATGGGAAATTCAGAAAACGGAAAAAAAATGTAAAAAATAAAATCTCAATGGACCAATTTGTAGATCATTTTAAAAATTTGATTTCAAATGATAACGTTGATAATGGACCAGACACAACAGATACCATGGACTGTGTGTTTGAAGAATTAGACAAACCCTTTACAGAAAATGAATTAGAAACTTGTATTAAAGGTTTGAATCGAAATAAGTCGCCTGGTGTGGACAATATTTTAAATGAATATATTTTAGAAGGAAAGACAATCCTAATACCAATATTGTGTAAACTGTTTAACGTAATATTATGCACTAGTCGCTTCCCAGAATTATGGGTGAAAAGTGTTATTGTACCGTTATTTAAGAAGGGACCAGTTGATGACCCTGGAAACTACAGAGGTATATCGTTAGTCTCGCATATCGGAAAGCTATTCACATCAACGATTAATACAAGACTTATGAAATGGAGCGAAGATAACAGTGTTCTGACTGATGCGCAGTTTGGATTTAGACCGGGTTATGGCACTCATGACGCAATCTTTGCTCTTCATTCCATAATTTCAAAATCATTAAGGCAGGGTAAAAGATTATATTGTTGCTTTATTGATTATGTTAAGGCTTTTGACAGTGTGTCTCACTTTAAGTTATGGTTAAAACTAGCCAAATATGGTGTAACTGGAAAGCTTTTAGATCTAATTAAATCTATGTACTCCAAATTAAAATCGAGTGTAAAGCATGATGGTAATTTTTCAGATTTTTTTAGCTGTAATATTGGACTCGTGCAGGGGGAATCATTATCACCATTTTTATATGCCATGTATGTCAATGATATTGAAATAGAATTAATTAAACAAGGATGTCAATCATACGAATTAAAAATGCTCAATCTGTACTTACTAATGTATGCTGATGATACTGTTTTGTTCAGTGAAAATGTTCATGAACTTCAAAATATGATTAATGTTGTAAATGTATGTTCAAATGAATACAATCTGCATGTAAATTTGTTAAAAACAAAGGTTGTCATATTTAGAAATCGAGGTAATATTAAATCAGAAGAAAAATGGTATCTTAATGGGGAATCCATTGAAATATGTAATGAATTTATGTACCTTGGTATTTTGTTAAATTATAATGGTGTCTTTACTAATACTCAGAAAATGTTGTCGAATCAAGGGAAAAAAGCTGTATTTAGTTTATTTAGTAAAATTCAGGATGATTATTTTAATACAGAGACTTTGCTATCACTTTTTGACACATATGTAAAAAGTATTGTAAATTATGGATGTGAAGTGTGGGGCTTCCATAAAGGTGTGGATATTGAGACATTACATTTATCTTTTTTGAAAAGAGTATTGAAAGTGAGAAAGAGTACTTCAAATTATATGGTCTATTTTGAACTTGGGATGTTCCCATTGTATATAAACAGGTACTGTAGAATGTTAAAATATTGGTTTAAAATTTTAAAAACAGAAAATTGTATACTTAAAAATTGTTATGAAGATATGTTTGAGTCTAGTGCTTTTAAACCAAATGATAAACTAAATTGGGGATGTAAAATACGAGATATATTGTGTAAATATGGTTTTAATCATGTATGGCTGTCACAAAATGTTGTTAATGAAGATATATTCATGTTAGAATTTAAGCAGCGAGTTATAGATACTTTTTTAAATGAGGCAATTTCTTTTTTTGAAGAATCGCCAAAATGTCATTTCTATAAGTATATATATGATGACCATAACCTGCAATTTTATTTAAGTCGACCAGTTAATTATATGTTTAAGCCACTTATTAGTAGATATCGCTTACATGCACATAGTTTAAATATTGAAACTGGTAGATACTATAATATAGATAGACATGCTAGAATTTGTAACATGTGTAACAATAATGATATAGAAGATGAGTATCACTTTATTTTAGAATGTAGTAAATATGTGGAAATTCGTAGAAAATATATAAAACCCTATTATTGTATCAATCCATCTGCTTTTAAACTAACACAGTTATTATCTGTTCAAAATATTAAAGAACTTAACAATCTTGGAAAGTATTTGTATGTGGCTGAAAAAATTCGTAATTCCTAAATTTATATCATGCTCCGCTATAATTATAATTATATAATTATGTATTGTGTATAATGTATCATGTATTGTTTGTAATTTGTATTTATATACCTATAAGCTGTATTGCTTTTGGAATAAAGTATTATAAGTATTATAATGAAGATAAATATTGTATATTTTCCCCTCCTGTTTCAATGTTTTATTTTCTAACGTCAACAATTGAACAGTATTACGACCATATTGTAATGGCGAGAAAAAGCGTACAAAACAGGTGGATGGACATGGGGGTGGGGGGGGGGGGGTTGCTATAATTCTTCCATGACGACATTTCAATTTTATTATGACTAATATTCTTCTTTAGTTTTATCTATAAAAATCAAAAATGGCAGAAATTTAAATTGCCATAATATCGGCTTTAAATTTGTCATAGTATATTTCACCACAGTTTCATGCCAACATTTATGAGTAATCACCGGGGTTGTAACTAAAATAACACAGAGGGTGCCACTAATGGAGCAGGAACTGCTCATCCTTCCGGAGCACACGAGTTCACCCCTGGTTATTAGAGGGGTTCGTGTTACTCGATCTTTAATAATGCTTTGTAGATCGTTGTTTGTCCTTTTGTCCTTTTTCATTTGTAATCGTTGTAAGATCTTACATAATCCCCTGATATACATTAGATAATTGCATTGCTATCATATTTTTGTTTAATGTTATCCGGTTTATACCTGTTATGTAATGCCTGTACCAAGTCAGGGTCATTACGGTTTTCACAGTTTTCCGGTTGTTGACTGATTTTGTCTGTTTATATAATTATGAGTTTTGACTTTCCCTTTGTAAGATTGTTTGGTAATTTTGTTATTACCATTATTCACTAGTCTTCAATATGATATGAAACATGCTTTGATTGTTTAATTGTAAGATGTACGCAAGTACTTAATCAGATTTTACACGTATATGCAAATCAATCCATTCCATTAAAAACCGGGAAAAAAAATAACAAAATAACAAGGTACTCTATTTTTTGCAATTAACACTTTGTTGAATTGAATAAATAATAAATGGTCTAAATAAATAGCTGAAAAAACGATTTACAAATAAACTTTTATTACGTTCTTACATTGTGTTTCCTCGTCTGAATAAATAAATAAACTTATTTCGAGTTATGTCGCTTTGATCTCTAATTTACATTGAGCGTACCTGATGATGGTTGTTCTAGAAACGCGTCATGCGTACTAAATTAGATATCTACGTTGTTATTGCAATCGGTGGGTTGTACCTCTGCTGGGGGACTATTATTCTCCCAGTGGTCAGTCTATAGGCACTGAATAGATTGTTAGAAACTAATACAGTGGCTAAATAATAAATACATTATTAAAGCTAAAGATTTCCTACCTCGGGTATAGATGACCGTAGCCGATGTTGGATATCATATTTAGTTTTTGAGTTCTTGCTCCCAAAGGCTTTTTACATTATTTGGATTTCCAATCTTTTGAACATACCTGATAAAGGTAATTCCAGAAAAGCGTCATTCACACTAATTAAATATATATGTTTTTATTAATATATCAATATGAAATTTCACATATATTATTTGGTAAAGGGTAGCATATGCGCATAGCAATTATCATATCTTAATATTTTCTATTTTCCCAGCATGGTATTCAACGCCGCTCACAAAGAAACATATGGTATCTTGAGGAAGAATAGGAATTTTGTTCGGTCCATTGATCTCTCCGGAATAATTGTAATTTATATGGCCCATACAGAGGTCCTGGGGGTCGCCAATTCGTGTATGATAATGGTGTGCCATCAGCGAGTGTCCATGAATATCCAGGATTGTATGAATGACCTTCTATAGCAACACGGTCAGCTGGTCGTCCTACTGTCAAGTAGAATAGACACATTTTAAATGTAGAAAATACCTCTTTCCTATATCTAACAATATATAACAAATGGTGTCATGGGTAGACGTATTCTCCTTGCCCTTAACATGTCTAAAGGTTACCTTAAACCAAACAAGCAAAAGTTGCGGTCTGTAAGTGTGCTGTAAGGATTTGCCTAGACCAGAAAGTTAACTTTCTATTTTAGCGTGGCATTTCGTAATACGCGCAAATCTGGACAGTTTGCTTTTATTTTATGTTTCCAGTTCGCCTTTTTACATACCAGACTTGATTAAAGTTGCTTTTGATATCTGAACTGACATAGTTTTTGTCTACTGTTCGAAGTAGTTCCAAAAATAATATAAGTATTCTCAATATAGTCCCACTCTCATGGCGTGGTATGGGCACTTCAATAAAGTGACGGGGTTAAACTCGTTTTATTGACCCAAGCCTCTCCTCTTAGAGAAATGATACGATCATGGAAGCAACTTCCTCATGCGAGTAATATGTCAACCCTCACATATCGAAAACATATTTTACAATATTTATATATGTTAAGGCCCTCCGGCTTACCTCCTCCCAAAGAATTTTGAAATATTTGGCGTTCCTATCTTTTGATCATGAGCGTACATGATGAAAGTTATTCCAAAAACGTGCCATGCGCAGCAAATTCGATATCTACGTTTTTTATTGTTGTCCCTGTGGTTGCTAAGTACCTACCTAGAATATGTTCCATGTATGTCTGTCTCTCTTGTGAGTCAATTCGTAACAACTCTCCACCATACGAGGAACATGTGGTTACTATATTTCCGTCGTAGTCTATATTATGTTGTGGATTAAAGTTGTAACACAAATCTAGCGCTCGATAATGTAAAAATCCTGATATATCAGATTTACACCTACTGTCTTCTGTCAAAAAAAATATAATCAAACATAATAATTAAAACAAACACAATTTGATTATTTTATCCTGCAACTGTGTGATTTTAAGAACTAGTAAAGGGGATCAAATAAACTTCAGTGTTAATTAGTCATGGACCCAACAAAACTTGCCTGGTACCTGATTGATGTAGAACGACAGAAAAAAAAACTGTAACAAGATTAGAATGAGTCATGTTTCAACTATTTACAAGATAATTTGGCAGTTGTTTTTGACTTTGTGATATTGTAGGATAAACACAATATACGTGCATTGTCGTTAAATATAAAATTAATTGCCACTTGCTGCGAAACAGCCTAGACAAGCCCACCACAAACTTGCTTTTCTACCTGTTTCGAAAGCTCGTACAAGTAAATTTGTGATCGGAAATTGATTCTCGACCAGCGCCAATTAATTTTCTTTAGCATCACGTTTTACAAATTTAATGTCTACATTTCATTTCTATCACCACTAAACCATAACTCCCCCTCTATCTATTAACTATCATATAATTAGTGTTTCTCTAACTGTAAAAATATGTTAATTGAAAAAATAGGTTGTTAAATGTTTTGATTGGTTTGGTCTATGGTGTTTAGCTAGTGGTACTTCTCCACTGAAGCAAAATGGCTATACAAGGATTCTTAGTGGTTAAGTTTAAGTCATCCAGGTCGCTATCATGACTTGATTAACCGTTACGGAATCTCTGTCATAGACCACCACTGTTCCGTCTGTCGTATTCACAATCCTATTGTCGGTTAGTAAACAGGTGTTACTAGTGGAGAACATGACTTCACCCTTGGTTTTCTGGTGTTTGTGTTGCTCTAGCTTTTGCTTTCTGTGTAGTGTATTGGTTTTTTTTCGCCATTCTATTTCCGTCCTTCTTTTATTTACAGCTTTAGATTACTCTTTTGGTTTTTTTCAAACTTTTATGACATTATTAAATGAAGAAAAGCACAAAAAGCAGTGTTCCTTAATGAATTTCTTTTTATGAATTCACATGAATTCAAATCCTTTCTTAGCAAAAAAAAATTACATTTCCATAGTTACGTTAACGATACAAATGATATTTATCATATTTGTATATATCAGGAATGATTCTGGTTAGAAAATGAAATAACTGAAGATCAATGATAAATAGCTGAAACCATCTATACGTTTTTCAAGTTGTCATTTTTGGCATGTTCTGACTGTGTCCAGTAAGTTTAGACAATTTCTCTCCACACGAAAATAGCTGGAATCAGTTAAATAAATGAGAAATACATCACTGATATGTAATACTTACTCTCAGTAAGTAAATACATTTTCCATCCATTTTCTGCTTGATCTGGATCTTGATAACGAAATGTTTTAGAATGTAATACACATTCAGTAGTTAGTGTATTATAGAAGAAAGTCATACATTTAATGTTGTGTTTGCATGTTTCTGCACAAAAGATCACAGTCTTCACATGGGAAATACCCACAGCACCACTATATTGAATACGTCCAGTATTTATGAGGCTTGAAGCAAACAACGATTTTGACGCAAACGCTGGATATATCGAATGCACAAAAACCAGAATGAGATATGGTGCTTGAACCATGGTAGACTGATGCCAAATACAATGAAAATAAGAAAGCAGGTACCCAGAAAACACAAAAACTGATCAATAAATAAAATTAAAATCGAGTGTTATTAATGGCTCTCGCTTTACAGGTTTGTGTTTACTTGCTCATTAAATAGCACAAATTTGAACAGGTGTAATGGTGAACTCTATCAATACAGAAACATTAGACCCTTATCTATTTTGTAGAAACAACGACGATCAATGAAATAATTTAAGATCTAATGTTTATTTGTTCATTTGTAAACACAGATGTGAAACCATAGACATGTCAAATATTTACTTGTTAAATATCGTTTTGCTATCAGGTAAAATAAAGTTGAATATCAAAAGAACCGGTGTACTAGAATAGAATGCCTGTACCAAGTCAGGGTCATTACGGTTTTCACAGTTTTCCGGTTGTTGACTGATTTTGTCTGTTTATATAATTATGAGTTTTGACTTTCCCTTTGTAAGATTGTTCGGAGTTCGGTAATTTTGTTATTACCCTTATTCCCCACTGTGGGGGTACAACCCATCTGAGAGGAGTCCCACAACAAGATGCCCGTGAAGAATCAAAAGACACAAAAAACAACTTACATCAGCTCCTTGTGGCCATGTTTGCTAGTATTGGTTGTTGGTTTGGTTTCGTTTATGGTGCTTAACGCAATTTTCAACAATATTTCAGCTATATCGTGGTGGTAAGTTTTGTACCCTTAGTTACGGCCCTGGTATTCAATCGAATAGCATGTACAGCCTTGCAAATCCATTATCTGTCTAAATGTTTAATCTAGAACAATACTAAGCTATGGCAATGGATTTCCGGGCCAATGTTCCTGTAAATATTTGCTAAATTTAGAGCTTTCAAATTCCATGTTTACTTACAACAAATATATCTATGTTTAACATCATCAGCAAAAACGTTTAAAACATGCATTGAGTTATTTGGGTTTGCACAAAAACGACTGTCCCTCATTTTTATTTTTATTATTTCTGTTATTATTGCATTGTGTTAGATTACACTTGAGGGCAGCATATCATAAATATAATACATACTAAATAAATTGTTGCCTTGCATATTTTTAGAATTGGGACACGATATTTGACACCTTCCGGAGAACATATTTATGAAACTACGTCTAACAATGTTAGAATGATATTTGTAAGCTGACCATTGTTTTGTAATTATAACAATGGGATTCGAACCCAAATATTTGATACACTATGAAGTATTTCCTAAAGAATGTCATTCAAAACTCTTCTTCTCTTGCCTTAAGCATAGGTGATCTTAGTCGATTTTGACTATCCTGTTTAAGTCCTTTGATTTACCTGTTCTTAAAGAATTTCAAATTAATTGGCTTTTCAAATTATCGATTTTGAGTGCACCTGATTTAGGTTATTCCAGAAGCACGTCGTGTGCATACGTTTTTAGTACTATCACTGGGTCGATACCTCTGCTCCTCTGCTAGTGAACTAATAGTCGTCTCCGAGGGCATCTTCCGCCCAGTAGTCAGTGTTTCTATCACTGGGTCGATACCTCTACTAGTGAACTAATAGTCGTCTCCGAGGGCATCTTCCGCCCAGTAGTCAGTGTTCTATCACTGGGTCGATACCTCTAGCTAGTGAACTATAGTCGTCTCCGAGGGCATCTTCCGCCCGTAGTCAGCGTTTCTATCACTGGGTCGATACCTCTACTAGTGACAGTCGCCGAGGGCATCTTCCGCCCAGTAGTCAGTGTTTCTATCATGGGTACGAGTATCCTCTGCTAGTGAACTAATAGTCGTCTCCGAGGCCGCCCAGTAGTCAGTGTTTCTATCACTGGGTCGATACCTCTGCTAGTGAACTAATAGTCGTCTCCGAGGGCATCTTCCGCCCAGTAGTCAGTGTTTCTATCACTGGGTCGATACCTCTGCTAGTGAACTAATAGTCGTCTCCGAGGGCATCTTCCGCCCAGTAGTCAGTGTTTCTATCACTGGGTCGATACCTCTGCTAGTGAACTAATAGTCGTCTCCGAGGGCATCTACGAGTATCCGCCCAGTAGTCAGTGTTTCTATCACTGGGTCGATACCTCTGCTAGTGAACTAATAGTCGTCTCCGAGGGCATCTTCCGCCCAGTAGTCAGTGTTTCTATCACTGGGTCGATACCTCTGCTAGTGAACTAATAGTCGTCTCCGAGGGCATCTTCCGCCCAGTAGTCAGTGTTTCTATCACTGGGTCGATACCTCTACTAGTGAACTAATAGTCGTCTCCGAGGGCATCTTCCGCCCAGTAGTCAGTGTTTCTATCACTGGGTCGATACCTCTGCTAGTGAACTAATAGTCGTCTCCGAGGGCATCTTCCGCCCAGTAGTCAGTGTTTCTATCACTGGGTCGATACCTCTGCTAGTGAACTAATAGTCGTCTCCGAGGGCATCTTCCGCCCAGTAGTCAGTGTTTCTATCACTGGGTCGATACCTCTGCTAGTGAACTAATAGTCGTCTCCGAGGGCATCTTCCGCCCAGTAGTCAGTGTTTCTATCACTGGGTCGATACCTCTACTAGTGAACTAATAGTCGTCTCCGAGGGCATCTTCCGCCCAGTAGTCAGTGTTTCTATCACTGGGTCGATACCTCTGCTAGTGAACTAATAGTCGTCTCCGAGGGCATCTTCCGCCCAGTAGTCAGTGTTTCTATCACTGGGTCGATACCTCTGCTAGTGAACTAATAGTCGTCTCCGAGGGCATCTTCCGCCCAGTAGTCAGTGTTTCTATCACTGGGTCGATACCTCTACTAGTGAACTAATAGTCGTCTCCGAGGGCATCTTCCGCCCAGTAGTCAGTGTTTCTATCACTGGGTCGATACCTCTACTAGTGAACTAATAGTCGTCTCCGAGGGCATCTTCCGCCCAGTAGTCAGTGTTTCTATCACTGGGTCGATACCTCTACTAGTGAACTAATAGTCGTCTCCGAGGGCATCTTCCGCCCAGTAGTCAGTGTTTCTATCACTGGGTCGATACCTCTACTAGTGAACTAATAGTCGTCTCCGAGGGCATCTTCCGCCCAGTAGTCAGTGTTTCTATCACTGGGTCGATACCTCTGCTAGTGAACTAATAGTCGTCTCCGAGGGCATCTTCCGCCCAGTAGTCAGTGTTTCTATCACTGGGTCGATACCTCTACTAGTGAACTAATAGTCGTCTCCGAGGGCATCTTCCGCCCAGTAGTCAGTGTTTCTATCACTGGGTCGATACCTCTGCTAGTGAACTAATAGTCGTCTCCGAGGGCATCTTCCGCCCAGTAGTCAGTGTTTCTATCACTGGGTCGATACCTCTACTAGTGAACTAATAGTCGTCTCCGAGGGCATCTTCCGCCCAGTAGTCAGTACTTCGGCACTAACGTGGTTTAGTAGATATATTTATTTTTTAAATAATTTCTAAATAATGTAATTATTATTAAAACTAAGGTTCTCCTCCCTCAGGCTTAGGCTACCATAGCCGATTTTGACTATCCTGTTTAGGCCCTATGGTCTACTTGCTATTAAAGACTATTAAATTGTAAATTGCTTGGATTTACAATTTGTTTTATTTTGAGAGTACCTGATGAAGATTATTCCAGAAAAGCGTCGTGCAAACTTAGTTAAATATATAGGCTTTATTATAGAATCTTTCAGATTTATTAACCAGTGTCATAGTACGGGCACATTTTATATTATAAGAGATGGTGTTATTTTGGATGAAGATTAAATAAACCTAGGCCCCGATAGAGGGAAATGTTGATCGTGGCTGTTTATTGAAGTTCGCGTATTGATCACTTTTGCATGCGTAAATTAACTAATATTAGACCGAGATATTCTCTAAATGACCCTTGAAAATAAAGTGGTTCTTCTTCACATCAAACTGGAATAAAATATGTTTGTCTATTTAAAATTCACTATAAAGCCTCCCACATTTATATTTTAACAAGATATATTATTCCAGGTATTGTATTATAAATAATATAATAATTATAATGGAAAATATAGATATTCCATAAAAGAACATGAAGATCAATTTTGAAAATCGAAAACGAACGGCAAAACATAACAATAGCAAATTGAAAGACGATAGATTAATATATTAATATAATGCAATAAAATCTTTACAAAATTCGATAAAAAATGAGAGATTCAAGTGGCGAAAAGTCATAAAGTTTGTTATCTAAAATATATTCATATTTTTTACGGTTCCTACATTGTAAATAACTTAATTATCATTAAAACTAAGGTTAATCTGCATCAGAATAGACAACCTTGGCTGATTTTGCTATCCTGTTTAAATCCTTTTGTTTTCTGCTCCCAAAACTTTCTAAATTATCTTGATTTCCATTTTTACATTTTGAGCATACCCGATGAAGGTTATTCCAGAAACGCGTGTTGCGCACAATACGCTTTATTACCACGGCTTGATCGATATATCGGCTGGTGAATCCTCGGGGGTTATCATCTGCCCATTCGTTCGTCTTTCCACACTGAAATGGTTTATTCTATGCTTAATATTGAAATTTAAAGTTTCAAAATAATGTATTTATAAGGTTCTATCTCTGAAAAAAAGAAGGCAAGAATAACTTAAAACAAACACATTAGGATGAATTCAGAGGTTTGGAAAAGTTAAAAGTTTCAAAGCAAATATAACAATGCACAATTAAATGAGGATATTTAAAAAGGTTCGATCTATATTGAAGGTCAAATATTTCCCCAAAGTTGGAGATTCGCCATTCACAACGACAGATATGAATTACGAATAATTACATTATTATTAAAACTAATGTTCTCCTCCCTCAGGCACAGGTAACCATAGCCGATGTATCCTGTTCAGGCACAGGTAACCATAGCCGATGTATCCTGTTCAGGCACAGGTAACCATAGCCGATGTATCCTGTTCAGGCACAGGTAACCATAGCCGATGTATCCTGTTCAGGCACAGGTAACCATAGCCGATGTATCCTGTTCAGGCACAGGTAACCATAGCCGATGTATCCTGTTCAGGCACAGGTAACCATAGCCGATGTATTCTGTTCAGGCACAGGTAACCATAGCCGATGTATCCTGTTCAGGCAGAGGTAACCATAGCCGATGTATCCTGTTCAGGCACAGGTAACCATAGCCGATGTATCCTGTTCAGGCACAGGTAACCATAGCCGATGTATCCTGTTCAGGCACAGGTAACCATAGCCGATGTATCCTGTTCAGGCCCTTTGGTTTTCGGGCTAATAAAGACTTAAATTATTTGGCTTTCCAATATTTTGACTATGATCGTACTTGAGGAAGGTTATATCCAGAAACATGTCGTGCGCAGTCAATTAGATATACGTTTTTATCCCACGCATACATGTACATACACACCCATGCATATTTAAAAAGTTATCTCCACATGCATAAAAACTCAGATCACAAATTTAGGGTTCCCAACGCGTTTTTGGAATACGGTATATTTTACATAAATGATCATGTTTCTTTTCTCTATTTCATATGTAATTCTGTCTTTTACCTCTCATTTGGAACTGAAAACATCACAATTGATTATAATATTTGAAAAGTTTAGATTGTGTCCTAATTGTTAAACTGTATCATTAGCAGATCAATAGTGGTATAGTTTCTATAAAAAGACGAGATTACATGACAATTTATGTTTCCATCATATAAAAGCGTCCGCTGTCTTTCACCAATAATGAAAAACACGTTTTTGTTTTACTACTAGAACAATAAATATTGACATATTTATATTTATAGGAAATTGTAATTTGTTACGGAAGAAGTTGAGTGACGGTTTTCATGAAACAGACTACTTACATATAAATAAAATTACCAAATATATGTCAAGGTGCACGTTCCTTTCATTCGTGTACAAATAAGTATTATATGTATTTTTACCTGCGTCTCCGAAGGCGGAAGCAGGTCTAGGAATCGCTTTCTCCGTCAGTACATCCGTCCGTCCGTCCATCCGTCCCAGCAAGGCAGTACTTACTTAGTGTAATCTGTAACTCAAACAGTTTTCAATCAATATTATTCAAACTTTGCACAGTGTTTGTATACATATTGAAGATGTGCACCTCCTATTATGGGCTGATTTGAAGATTCTGTTCATGTATTTTCTGTATGCTGAACTTAGTCATTTTTTATCACTATATGTCATGGACGGTACCTAGTTGGTGTAATCTAAAACTCCAACAGTGTTCAATCAATATTATTCAGACTTTGCACAGTGTTTGTATACATATTGAAGATGTGCACCTCCTATTATGGGCTGATTTGAAGATTTGTTTCATATATTTTCTGTATGCTGAACTTAGTCATTGTTTATCACTATATGTCATGGACGGTACCTAGTTGGTGTAATCTAAAACTCCAACAGTGTTCAATCAATATTATTCAGACTTTGCACAGTGTTTGTATACATCCTGAAACGTCATCTTCATCTGAGAAACAGGCTACTGGACCAGGGCTATAAAAAGATTCGCCTTATTCGATCTCTTAAAAAGTTTATATTCCGATACCAAGATCTTGTCGAAATATATTCCGTCTCTGCAGAAAAGATTATAAGCGATGCATTTTCATATAGTGAAAATGTATAAAGATAAAGAAGTCAAGGATATTTTTTTATCAATGTGTGACGTAAAAATATTTTTGACATTTACGTCACCTAATATGGTACTGCTTTGACAACTATTTTACCTATTTTGTTCCTGTATTTAAATACTGTTATAGTGACAGCCGGAACCTTTGAACCGGAATGAGAGCGGGAGGTTTGGCGCTTTAAAATCTGATTCAACCCACCATTTCTTTAGAAATGCCTGTACCAAGTCAGGATCATTACGGTTTTCACAGTTTTCCGGTTGTTGACTGATTTTGTCTGTTTATATAATTATGAGTTTTGACTTTCCCTTTGTAAGATTGTTCGGAGTTCGGTAATTTTGTTATTACCCTTATTGAAGATGTGCATCTCCTATTATGGGCTGATTTGACCATTTTATTCTTCAATTTCCTGTATGTTGAACTTAGTCATTTTTTATCACTATATGACATTGATGGTACCTAGTTGGTGTAATCTAAAGCTCTAACCATGTTCAGCCAATAGTATTTAAACTGTGCACACTGTTTGTGTACATATTGAAGATGTGTACCACCTATTATGGGCAGATTTGACAAATTTGTTCGTGCATTTTCCGTATGTTGAACTTAGTAATTTTTTTATCACTGTATGACATTGACTGTACCTAGTTGGTGTAATCTAAAACTGTAAGTGTTCAATCAATATTATTCATACTTTGCATAGTGTTTTTATACATACTGAAGACATGCACCTCCTATTATGGACAGTTTTGACAAATGTTTTCTTAGATTGTTTGCATGTTGAACTTATTTTTTTTTATCACTCTATCACATGGGCGATACCTAGTATGTGTAATCTGAAACTCAAAAAGTGTTCAATTAATATTATTCAAACTTTGCAGTGTTTATATACATATTGAAGATGTTCACCAGTTATTATACTCCCACAAACAAAGACTGCGGGTATAAAGGAATCACGTCCATCTGTCTGTCTGTTCATCCAGATTTTGTTTCCAGGCTTATATCAGTGTATAAAAATGCATACATTACTGGAATGTTTTGCAGCGACAAAGGTCCAAACACGATATTGGTCTTGTTTATCTAAAACTCGCATAAAACGAAAATGATTTCTCTTTTTTCACTTGTTTGTCTAAAGATACGTGCATTATATATATGATTTGTCAAAGGGCATAAGAAATCAATACACACGCACAGTTTCGACAATGTATTTGCACGGATTCTGATGTACAGTTTGGATTTCATCAGTTCGGTAATTTTTCTTATTTACACACCTTTCATTAGAATGTAATTACTGTTCAGACCATTTGGTGGAAACTGTTTGTTGTATTGGCTCTGTATTTTACTTCTATGATCCATTTATAGTGGTGATACTCATGTTAGTTGCTTCTCGGCATCACCGGATACAACTATTGTGGAAAAATATACCCTAGGGGTGATTCAGGTTGGGTTTGGTAAAAACTAGTATAATTTTCCCATTGTAAACTTTCCATTTATATGTAGCAACATTTCCAGCAGCACCTGTATATGGAGTATATATCTCTCAGCTAAGCCGATATTCCAGAGCTTGGGGTACCTATCATAATTTCGTGGATATAGGGTTACTGCTAACAAGGAAGCGACTGAAACAAGTGTTGGTAGTCATCACAAGTTTTACCGTCGCACCCATAACCTGGTTACCCGTTACGGAATATCTGTGTCACACATTGATATGTTCCATTTGTCGTAATTACAATCAGGCTCTTTCCTCGTTCATGACTTATCACCGGTTATATGGCAAGATTAACACGACGGGAGCCACATGTGGAACTAGAACTGCTCACCCTTGCGGAGCACATTTGTTCACCCTTGATTTTTAGAGCCGTTCGTGTTGTTTGGTCTTTAGTTTTCTGTGTGTTGTTTTGTAGATCATTTCTTTGTCTTTTTTCATTGTCTGTCTTTCTTCGATTTACGGCTTCTGATTTAGTCTTTGTTATATTCAAACTTTTCATTCTGAGAAGATTTGTGTAAAAGGTTAAACCCAAAGTGATGACAAAAGTTTGCATGTTCCTGACCAGGGGGGCTAAACATACACACATACACACACATATATGTGTATTTATACTGCACTTTTTAGTTGACTATAAAATGATGTATATTTATATGCAAAGAAAGTATGTTTAATTTAATTTACATATATTAGAATGTTTCCAAATTCACGAAACACATATAAAGCGACGTAATTCGAGACTGGTTTTCATTTAATTGTGATTTATACAACAGGACCTAAGCTTAAATGTTGAATTGGTTGTATTCGGTTCTGGTTCTAGCTCTAATAATTGACAGCAATAATTGATATATTCGAGGCTTATGAGGTGTGGGTTCTTTACACTTCAGTATCAAGATATTACATTTTCTTATTGTTCTTTTTAAGTAATAAGTTTATAACTTTAAGAACTACATTCTGATATTATTTTACATGCAAAGCACATATTAATACTATTACCAGGAGACAATAATGAAAACGTGTTGTTATAATGATCAATAACTTCTCCTTAAAACTCAGACATAAAATCAATCAATCACAGTTTCGTATAATTTAGATATAAATAACATTTTATATAATGCATTACAAAGCATTTTAAAACTATATATAACATTCAATCATAAGTCACTAAGTGAAATGTTGATACTTTATGTATTAACAATATAATATAACAATTGTCTCATGTTTATGCATTTGAATGTGAAAATTAAAGCGCTTCGTGTTTCAAATTTTATTGAAATATTGGTATTAATAAGTCTTATTGTAATACCCATTCAATTTATAACTCCAGCAATGGTATATTCTTATATTCTTCTTAACTAATAATATATGGTATTGGTAAGAATTTAATCTTGCAATAATGACCTAATAACGCTGAAGTTTATTTGACCACCTTTATTAGTATTTAAAATCACACAGTTGCAGGATATAATGTCTTTTATGAAGTGAAGCTCAAACAAACCGTATTTGTAATGTCATGCATGTCAAATACGCGTATCATGCATAATCAGTATCAATCGGCTGAAAGAAATAATTCACGAAAAAGCCGGAATATATGTTAAACTACTCACTGTCATGTAGCTGCCAGTTACCCAAAGCAAAACAATGTTGATTGATATACCTTCTGATGGGTTTTCAGAGTAATAGACATTCGGATCACTACGCCGACGAGCTAGAGGACCTCCGTACTATCGGACTAGTACTCCCTGTCGCAAATAGTGTTTACACTTTATCCGTTACCTATGTATATCTACATCCCTGATTGTCCAAAGGTCAAATCGAGTTCTAGTTGTTATTTACCGTTGTAGAAATTTAGATGGGCCTTTAAAGCAAAAATCCAAATATAAACCAAATAAGGATAAATATAGAAGCTGTATATGTTTTACACAGTATGTCATACCAGGTGGAAAAAGACATTAATTATCAAAATCGTTTCCAAATATAAACCAAATAAGGATAAATATAGAAGCTGTATATGTTTTACACAGTATGTCATACCAGGTGGAAAAAGACATTAATTATCAAAATCGTTTTCTGTGAAAATATTTACATAGGTCAACATTTCGTATAATGTCGTTTTAATGTCGGTTTTCATCCGTTTATATGTTCTGACAATCACCAGATAATTTACAGTCATACAATTTACTGATGACCATTATAAAATTTTAGGTCAGTTTCTCTGGATTGTCCATTTTTGATTGCCCCTTCGGTATTCTCTAACGTTTATTTGTCAGTTTCTCTGGACTGTCCATTTTTGATTGCCCCTTCGGTATTCTCTAACGTTTATTTACAGTTTCTCTGGATTGTCCATTTTTGATTGCCCCTTCGGTATTCTCTAACGTTCATTTATCTTGAGTGCCCTGTGTTGTCAGTTTCTCTGGATTGTCCATTTTTGATTGCCCCTTCGATATTCTCTAATGTTTATTTGTAAGTTTCTCTGGATTGTCCATTTTTGATTGCCCCGCCGGTATTCTCTAACGTTCATTTATCCTGTGTGCCCTGTGTTGTCAGTTTCTCTGGATTGTCCATTTTTGATTGCCCCTTCGGTATTCTCTAACGTTTATTTGTCAGTTTCTCTGGATTGTCCATTTTTGATTGCCCCTTCGATATTCTCTAACGTTTATTTGTAAGTTTCTCTGGATTGTCCATTTTTGATTGCCCCTTCGGTATTCTCTAACGTTCATTTATCTTGAGTGCCCTGTGTTGTCAGTTTCTCTGGATTGTCCATTTTTGATTGCCCCTTCGATATTCTCTAATGTTTATTTGTAAGTTTCTCTGGATTGTCCATTTTTGATTGCCCCTTCGGTATTCTCTAACGTTTATTTGTCAGTTTCTCGGGATTGTCCATTTTTGATTGCCCCTTCGGTATTCTCTAACGTTCATTTATCTTGAGTGCCCTGTGTTGTCAGTTTCTCTGGATTGTCCATTTTTGATTGCCCCTTCGATATTCTCTAATGTTTATTTGTAAGTTTCTCTGGATTGTCCATTTTTGATTGCCCCTCCGGTATTCTCTAACGTTCATTTATCCTGTGTGCCCTGTGTTGTCAGTTTCTCTGGATTGTCCATTTTTGATTGCCCCTTCGGTATTCTCTAACGTTTATTTGTCAGTTTCTCTGGATTGTCCATTTTTGATTGCCCCTTCGGTATTCTCTAACGTTTATTTGTAAGTTTCTCTGGATTGTCCATTTTTGATTGCCCCTTCGGTATTCTCTAACGTTCATTTATCTTGAGTGCCCTGTGTTGTCAGTTTCTCTGGATTGTCCATTTTTGATTGCCCCTTCGATATTCTCTAATGTTTATTTGTAAGTTTCTCTGGATTGTCCATTTTTGATTGCCCCTTCGGTATTCTCTAACGTTCATTTATCCTGTGTGCCCTGTGTTGTCAGTTTCTCTGGATTGTCCATTTTTGATTGCCCCTTCGGTATTCTCTAACGTTTATTTGTCAGTTTCTCTGGATTGTCCATTTTTGATTGCCCCTTCGGTATTCTCTAACGTTCATTTATCTTGAGTGCCCTGTGTTGTCAGTTTCTCTGGATTGTCCATTTTTGATTGCCCCTTCGATATTCTCTAATGTTTATTTGTAAGTTTCTCTGGATTGTCCATTTTTGATTGCCCCTCCGGTATTCTCTAACGTTCATTTATCCTGTGTGCCCTGTGTTGTCAGTTTCTCTGGATTGTCCATTTTTGATTGCCCCTTCGGTATTCTCTAACGTTTATTTGTCAGTTTCTCTGGATTGTCCATTTTTGATTGCCCCTTCGGTATTCTCTAACGTTTATTTGTCAGTTTCTCTGGATTGTCCATTTTTGATTGCCCCTTCGATATTCTCTAACGTTTATTGATATGCCTTTACATTACATTTTGCACTAATGCACATATTTAATACAGCAGAATGTGTCCCAATTTGATGAAAAAAATAATAAAATGGGTGCAAGATGCAATTAATAGCAGTCACATACAAATGTACCTCTGATAATTCATTCATTTATCAGTCGAACAACAAACAGTAGCATACATGTATACTATAATGTCATCTCTTATAGGAAACAAAAGAGCCGTCGTGGTCGTATTCGCATGGTAGTTTGATTTACAACTACCTATGCAATCAGTGCATATCACCACTGGTGTTGTGAGTTCGAATCTCGATCAGGGCGAGGTGTACAACATTATGTGATAAAGTTTGTCAGTGACTTCCGACAGGTCGGTGGTTTTCTTAGGGTACTCCGGTTTCCTCCACTAATAAAACTGACCGCCACGATATAACTGAAATATTGTTGAAAGTGGCGTTAAGCACCATCAAACAAACAAACAAAATCTTATTGGAAAAAAAACATCAGGAATGCATGCAGTTCAAGTAATCGAACGGAAACGGTAATATGTATCATATTTCTTTAGACGACGAAGTATAAATCTTTTTATAGTTGTATTTTATCATTTCCACCAATGCAATCGTTAATAAAAAAAAATAAACGAATTGTTCGACATTAAGACAGTCAACGTATTAATAAGAATGAAAATAATGATATAATCAACACATATAAATCTAGCACACCGCCAACCCCCCTCACTCCACCCCAAAGAAAAAATGGAAATCATTAAAACCTGAAAGGTGAGCTACATGGTTGGCTAATTTTTTATTTATCAATAGGGTAAATTTAGACCGGCCTTCAAGCAGAGATCCAAAAATAAACAAAATAAGGATAAAAATAGAAGCTATATGTTTTATTTTGTCTGTTTAACCATATGGAAGAAGATATAAATTATCAAGTTTGTTTTCGTGAAAATGTCTTCACACATATCTTCGTCAAGCTTTATATATCACAGCTGGCACCATTTCTTTAGAAATGCCTGTACCAAGTCAGGGTCATTACGGTTTTCACAGTTTTCCGGTTGTTGACTGATTTTGTCTGTTTATATAATTATGAGTTTTTACTTTCCCTTTGTAAGATTGTTCGGAGTTCGGTAATTTTTTTATTACCTTTATTTATAATCAGCAGTTTGCAACCGCAAATATGACAATCACACAACCTAGTTACTGGAAACCAAATCTAAATTTTAAACCAAATTATAGGGTTAGGTTTATGGTGTTTAACGTCACTTTCAACAATATTTCAGCTATATCTTGGCGGTCAGTTTTATTGGTGTAGGAAACCAGAGTACCCAGAGAAAACCATCAACCTGTGGCAAGTCACTGACAAACTTTATCACATAATGTTGTAACGAGTGCACATCGCCATGAGCGGGAATCAAACGCACAATATTAGTGGTGATAGACACTTATTGCACAGGAAGTTGTAAATCCAACTACAATACGATCATGACCTGTTACAATTAATACTCATTCTAAGTGTTGTATATGTTACTATATTATAGAACCACGTAGGTGGTGTATCATTTAGCTAGCGTGCTCGCCTAGAAAGCGGTAGATCGTGTGTTTGATCCCCGGGTGGGTTAAATCAAAGACTATAAAATTGGTATTTGTTGCTTCTCCGCTTAGTACGCAGCATTAAGGAATACGTTCAAAGACTGGTTGGCTCGGAATCAGAATAATGTGTCCGAGTTGAGCGAAATGTCTAAGCATGGACTGAGCTAGTACATAAAAACAATCCAACTAAGGGTGTTGATCTAGTACATAGCTAACGTTATTATCATTTCATCGAACGTGACTTGTTCTCGCCATGATATAGCTGAAAAATTGCTCAGTTGCTGTTAAACAACATTTATTTACTCACGCACTATATCAATAGAATCACAACTTATTAATATAATAATTATATAATTTATGGTGTTTAACGCCACTTTCAACAATATTTCACTTATATCATGGCAATTACATAATTATATAATTTTACAGTAAAATGCTATATTTATTTTATATTTTTACAATATTTGTTTCATGGATATTTGTGTACAAATTAAATTAATTGATTGGGGAAAAAAACTTGATAAAAAAAATGATAACTTCTTGACGACAATACTGGACAAAGTCAGAATCGAACGTGACTTTTTTTTTATTAGTACCAACGTGTAGTCATTTAAAAAAACTTCATGGTATTGATCAGAACAGTGCACTAGTCTAGTGTCAGGGGCTGTGGGGGGGGGGGGGGATATTACCGGTATATTGTGTCATTTTTGGGTCATTCTCTGACAACTTTTTAAAATACCGAGTTGTGTCTGTATGAAAGGAAAATTTGCTACAAATGTTTCATTTGCTACAGTTCGTTTAATTAATCATTCTTGAGACAGAATTAAGTGTTTGGCAAGCTGTTTTATCAAAAATATATATTTTCTACGTTTTTTACTCCCTTGGGGTGTAAATATTTGTCTTTACCGTCACAATACCTTAAACGCACATTTTCTGACTTTTTCTTCAACATAAACCATAAAACCGATATGAATATAAACGAATAAATTGTTCTGTTGATATATGTAGAATTACTTATATATTTTTTATTATATCTACGGAGTATTTAAACGGCTTGTGTGTCATAATTTCAAATTAAGTTGAGATCCGGGATGCACATGTATATATGTTTGCTATATTCTTTAACTAGTGCTCAATGGTAAAAAAATAACTGAACTGGGTTATAGATGTGCTACTACAACATCATTTAAGGTTACATATGTTGTATAATTACAAATATAATATACAAAAAAACATTTTTGAATTCGTGACGGAAAGGAATATTTGTGACGGTAAAGACATTTTGGCTTATAATAACAACTACCAACATAAATCAAAAGCACGAGGTTGAATATAACACCTTTAACCGTGCTCAAAAAACATTCATGATGCTAAGTAAAAGTGATTAAATGTATATGGTTGTCTTTACCGTCACGATTGTAATATGAAATTGTGACGGCAAAGACTGTTGCTCATTTCGGTATTGATTCCGTGTAATACAGAAAATATTTCTAAAGGTGAAATATGTACATTGCTATCGGGAACAACATTTTATTTCTACATGACGTTTAAAATGTTGTAGCAGGTGAACAGAGGAAGTTTTAATTATGTTTGGTAAAGACATTGAATAAAGGTACCAATGCATTTCAATGGAGATACTGGTTTGTTTCTTTGAATCCTGCTGACAGTCGATCCACGATACTGTTTCTTTGCATCGATGAAATAGAAAGGAAAGCACTAACGTGACTACGGTCTCTGGGTCACATGTATATTAGACGTTCTGTAACGTTAAATTTTCGTGACGGTAAAGACAGATATTCATAAGACACACATTTCAGAGTAAATAAAGGAAATATTTTACATAAAAAATATGTAAATCTTTAAGCATATTATTATTTAATGTTTACTGGCATGACCTTTAAAACATAAAGAAACACCATTTTTGAAGGTTTAATTCTTCTTTTCTATAATCATCACTGCTATGGGATATTACCGTCGTGTGTATTATTCTATATGTGACGGTAAAAAGAGAATTTGTAAATCCATTACTCGCCTTATCCCTTAATGTATTTTTTAAAAATCTTTTAATGAAATAAATACAATTTAACATGAACAAACGACATATCAACTTTTATTGTAATTTAGTTTGTTGTTTTTCTGTAATATTAATGGGACACAATTGCAGTCTTTACCATCACTATTGTAAAAGTTGTCATAGAATGACCCATATATGAACATTGTAAACAAATTATCATTAGTAATCTAGAATTTTTATTGAGTAATAAAAATGGGAAAAGTTTCGAATGATAAAGAAACAGAACTATTGTTATTGACGACAACGATCCATTGCCAATTTTATGAACCAATCAAATCGTGTCATATAAAATTATTGACATTCGCTGAAAATTAAAAATGATTCCATGCTTATTATTCCATAGAGCTACTTATAATCCAAATGCTTTGTCTTATCTACGTTATTTGTGTTTGTTAGCGTATAATGGTGTCCAACACATATTGTTTTCTGGGTTTTTTTGTCGTCTCGCGTACCCTATCTTGCCAGTTTCTCTGGATTGTCCATTTTTGATTACCCTTTCGGTATTCTCTAGCGTTTATATCAGCAAATCTCGATCTTTATAGGTTTCTATTTTAATTTTCTGTGTCAGTGGTACTGTGAAGCCAATAGGAATGACAGAAAAAATAATTTTCAATGTACCTCAAAATTGTTAATACTTAGCATAAGCATATTTTATTGATTAATAAATAAAACTGTACAATAAAATCAATTTCAACATGATGTAATACATATAATTAAAGGGATTTGAAAACAAGTTTAAAGAACAATTTTATTTACAGTCAAACATGTACATAAAGGGTACTCACGAGACTCTGCCAATGTCAATT
Organism: Bathymodiolus brooksi; assembly: GCA_963680875.1. Lineage (NCBI taxonomy): Eukaryota > Metazoa > Mollusca > Bivalvia > Mytilida > Modiolidae > Bathymodiolus > Bathymodiolus brooksi. Next base: position 49,896,061 of record OY804578.1, on the reverse strand, counting down.
CGTTTCCCTCATCCTTGAACATGATGGCCAGAACCCTGTTGACATGTTGTGGAGAGGTGAAAATTGGTTCTGGAAGATGTTTATAGGGAAATCGACATACTTTAGACATGTTCACTTTAATTTATATTTGTCTCCTTTAATACATATATGGTGAGAACCCAGTCCCTGTCCCAAACGAAATAGTGTCATCAGAAATCGTCTATTTGTAACCTTACAATGTCGCTTTATCATCTAGTTTGGTTTGGTTTTATGGTGTTTAACGCTTCTTTCAACAATATTTCAGTTATATCGTGGCGGTCAGTTTTATTGATGGAGGAAACCGGAGGTCCCGGTGAAAACCACCGACCTGCCGCAAGTCACTGACAAACTTTATCATATAATGTTGTACTCCTCGTTCTGAGCGGGAGTCGAATCCACAACATCAGTGGTGATGGACACCGATTGCATAGGTAGTTGTAAATCTAACGACCACGACAGCCCCATTATCCTATAAAACTATTGCTCCACAACATAGATGAAATGCTGCTAAAGTTGGCGTTGAACACCAATCAATCTAAAATTATTGCACCTCGATATACCTGAAGTTAGCGTTAAGCACCAACCAACCAATCTAAAACTATTGAGCCAAATGAAAGGATCCTATATTTGGAAGTCATATGATCGATCTCAGAAAGTTTGTATGCATATCATGGCAATCAGCAATTCGATATGGTTAGCAAATGTCAATCATGATTGATCTGATTGACTTTCTTTAATATAAAATAAACCTCCCTGAAACCACATGGATGATAGAATTTGCTTGTGGTATCGTATGTCACCTTCAGCAAACTAAGAATGTTGTGTTAATCAGACGTCTAGACTATCCTGTAACTCATGACATAACTGTCATTTACATTGTAAAAGATCAAAATTACTAGAGGATACAAAAAATGTATGTGTTAATTAATCATTGACAACAGTCCATATTTCACCATTTATCATCGATAATAAAATTCAGTTGGTTGCATTTTGATGTCAGCCATTCATGTAATAAATTGCTGACAAATACAGGGTGAGGTCAAGTTGTGACTTATGTCAGGCCTAAATAATGAGCATAAAGCATAGACGACGTTACAATAGGTATATGTATATAACACCAACATAATAATAATGTGTTTTTGTAAATGTGGAACGTGCATTAACTGCTGTGTACAGATAAACAATGACTAATTTCAAATGTCAGCTATCTTAAGAAGAGTTTGATAATACAAAGGGAGGTAATCAGAATCCGTATATCGAAGAAGAACAGACAACACAATGGCCAAAAGAAAATGCACAAAAGGACAAACAACGATCTACAAAACATACACATAAAACTAAACAAGAGCCCCACTAAAAATCGGGGGTGAACTCAGGTGCTCCGAAAGGGTAAGCAGTTACTGCTCCACTAGTGGCACTTGGAATATTCATTAACCAGTGTCTGGAGAACCCGCTCATTGTATTGCTAAGAATTATGTCACCTACAGATGCTATGATATATAGATACATAGAGACATGGTTAATATGTTTACCTATAAAGCTATTATTTATTGAGACCTTGATATCTGTAATCGTACTGTAATGACATTCAATTTATTTCATCGCTAAAGTTGAGTTCGACTTCCGTTCATGTCGAAGTGTACTCGATACAACACCATATGATATTATGAAAAGAAAGTTTAAATAGTGATAGTCAACGATTCTACCAATATCAACAAAACGAACAATCACTTCTTATCTTAAATGAACCTACTGAACGAGATGTGACGTTGGAAATGCAGGTCCTGGCTTGGGACAGGCACAAAAATGTGGCGAGGTTTAACACATTAATGGTATCCTAGCCCTCTCCTCTTGATAAACGGATCTTCAAAGGCAATACATATATAAACAAACTATGAACAAAACCTGCATAGATTCGATTTCACTCAAAATGGACACATTCTATCACAAAAATAAATAGTTTGTTAATGACCTTTCGGAGTCGGTAGGTTGGTCCAGTTACTCCGGTTACCTAACAACCATACATTTCTGGAATCCCGATGTGGCATAGAATAATAGGATTATAAATTATTTGAATTCCATACAAAATGTATGTGGTAAATTTCCTGGAAGACTCGCAGACCCATTTATTGGCCAATCGAGGAGCAATTGATCACACTTCATTCAATATGTGGTTCATTTATTATTGATATTTTTTATGTGGTCAAATGGAGGTCAATTTCTGAGAGATGAAAATTAAACACGTCAATAGTTTAATAAATCGTCTTTCTCGTATGAGCGATGCAGACTAATAAAGATATGTCTCTAGTCATATATTTCTAACTGAAAATTTAATTTGTAAACGCAGGGATTGGTTTATTTAAAAATGAAGTAAATCCCAAGTGATGGAGATTACGTGTATATTAAGGTTTGTAAATAATATGATTGATAACACCGCCACTTCTGCTGAAGTTTAATTGTTTTAGAAGTTTTGCTGACCATTGTGATTTGAAAACACAGCTACAAAACTTCTAAATCCAATGGTTGGATGGGGTGCGTAGTTTATTAATGTTTCTTCTAACATATTTGAGTAAGAATCAACATGGACGATCTTCAAAGCTAGAACGGTACTCGTATCATGCGCTATTCAATTGATGTATGTTAGACTTCCATTTCCCCCTTTATATTTAAATGAGTAACGTGGGATTTACTTCATTAAGTAACGTTGGCAGTGATACAAAGACACCATATACTGGCCTTGATATTTAAACATGACCTTCATATAAAATAATTCCAGCCAACAATCGCATGGTTTCTAAAACAGGGCAGATAGGATCATTAGTTATAAGATATATCTCTAGCACGTAAAAGTGTCGATTATGTGGAAGATGTGCTTTCGTTTTATGATTTTCTGAATTACTATTGACATTTTTACTGCTCGGACAGTGCATAATATATATCCTTCCATTAGTTTTTTACTTGGTATTCATTTATTTCTTTATGTTTTTCTTTGCTCGATTAAATATAGTTCATGTATTAATAGGTCATTGTGTGATGATGATATATGTGATAGATAGTTGTTCTAAGTATATCAATATGTGATATTATCATATAATACTTTGAACGTTTTCTTTTTCTGTTGAAGGGTTAATGGAACAATGATATACAGTGTAACATGTATAAACAGAATCTCCTTTAGACCAGTTTTTGTGTTTGGAATTCACAGGTTTTCGCTTTACACAGATTTAATTAACAAATATTTCCTTTTGTGTTTGAAATACACAGGTGCTCGGTTTATATAGATTTAATTAGCAAAGATTTTCTACATTTCTTTAATGTTGTGTGTTTAGTGGGGAAGCTGCAAATATCAATTTTATAGTCCTTTTGTTTTTTGTACCAACATGGGTTCGAACCCACAGTCTACCGCACTCGAGGCGATCGCTCACCATTGCACTACTGATGCGGTAGCGTTTCATTGGAGTACAAATGTCACCTGAAATAAACTCTATTATCATAAAAATGCACATTGACATAACCACAGAGATCTTGGTTTGAAGTTAGGAGGTTACAACACCATCAACAAATAAAAGCACATGGTAAATAAAACATGGCTGGAAAGGGGAAAACAGTAGTGATGTTATTTGGTCAAAGGAACAAAGGAACAGATAGAGAGTCTCCTCCATTTGTATGAACAGGAGACAGAATTATGGGATATATATCCAACCCAAGCTACTCTAAAAAGGATGGTTTCTCCTGGAAATCCAAGGTCTAACCCACAATCTTCCGAAACGATTCCCTCTGTATTGCTGAAATCCAGCAGCAATTAGCAAAATACAAACAGGAATGATAATGTCTTCATTGTCAGGATTTTTCATTTTGGCGGGAGCAATTTGTGAACAAACTCTGCATGAAACATGCTACTTGATTTAGTGTGTAAACTGATAAGGAACATGATACAAACATTTGCATGATACAAGTATCGCGATACTTGCTTTACCGTGTAACAGGGCTTTAACACACAAATATATGACCGCTCACTTTCCTGGATTGGTACAACATTCAATAATGTATTCATGAACAGACCAAATATCCATCATGTTTAGGGAAAAGCTAGTGATGGCTTTCGGGACATACCATTTCTTGTTATATTTATGGAAAACATGTTATGCCTTAAAACGAGATGGTATCAGATGATGTCCTGGCTTATAATACGACACCTTTATAATTGATTCACCAAATTAAAGGGTCAACGTGACACATTATCATAAGAAACTCAATCAATGTCAAACAATATTAGTACTGGACAGTCAAAGATATGCAAGCTTTCTTTCTTTTATATGTCAACATGACCTAATAGTACCAACAAATATAGAAACTTCGTACTGCCTATCTATATATTACAGGCTGAATATCATATTTGTGGTCTATGGGGATATTGTATCAAAAATATGCTTGTTTTTCAAATCAACTAAAAACGATATCTATTAACACGGGAACCTGGAACCTACATGTAGGATATATCAATGATACATATGTCACTCAAACATATAACTCAATTAGGGAATGTCTGAGTTTGGCACTTTAAGCATAGGTTATTATTAAATAATAAATGAGTGGATAGAACACAAGTTCCAAAACTAACAAAACGTCTTCTCCTGAGTATTGTGTTTCATCGGAGCAGTTCTGCGATTGTATGTTATGCTGCCATTTTCTAGTGGGTTCCTATTTATTTCAAACCAATTTCGCAAGTTATTTTAACGTCGGAAGGAGTACACACTACATTGACGAATAACAGTGACGCCTACATGGACAGTGAGATAAATTCACCACTACAAGGAAAACTACGACATTTTAGGGCGACTTGATAAATATTTGACTATACATAAAATGACGACGTCATACTCTTTATGAATTCGTAGTGTGATTATAAGGGAATTGTGGTGTTTAACGCCACTTTCAACAATATTTTAGTTATAACGTGGACGTCAGTTTTACTGGTGGAGACCGCCACGATATAACTGAAATATTGTTGCATGTGGTGTTAAACACCATAACCCTCTCTTACCCTACTGATGGAAGATACCGGAGTACCCGGAGAAAACCACCGACCTGCCGCAAGTCACCGACAAGCTTTATTGCATAATGGTGTATCGAGTAAGCCTCTCCTGAGCCGGATTCAAACTCACAACTTTAGTGGGGATAGTGATTATAAGGTCTTTATATCCTGTCGCAATATAACGATAGATTACTTTTTCAGTGTGTGTAATTCGAGTGCGTCAAGATCATAATCAATTTTATAAATGATATCCAATATCCAATGAAAAAACCTTTTGTAATTAATCAATAATAACATCGTCTACAAATTTCTTACGTAAAACATAAATTTCTATTTAAGGTATAAATTATGAATAAAGGAAAATGTCATATGTAAGTCTTATTCAAATCGATATCAATCAATGTCTGTCTTGTCTTGCTATATTGGTTTTAATGTTGTATTTTACTTGAAGTAGGTTACTGTTTCTATTACCCTTTAAGATTAAGCGATAAAGTTTGTCAATGACTTGCGGAAGGTCGGTGGTTTTCTCCGAGTACTCCAGTGTCCTCCACCAATAAAACTGACCCCCCCCCCACGATATAGCTGAAATGTTGTTGAAAGTGGCGTTAAACGCCATAACCCTAACAATCTATTACATTTTCTCGATCGGTCTCGTTTTTGTTGATTGAGATGTGTGAATACCAAACTAATTCGACATCTATGCTATACATAATTCATTTATCACATTATTCGTTTTTCCATTAGTAATGTATTTTCATTCTCTTTGTAGACATGTATCAGACTATATTGACAATGATAATTATGTTTTAGACTTTAAGATCGGTAATGATTTATTTTCTGGATGATTGTAATGAAGTAAAATACAACCCATAATAAAAAATTCATCAATGATTTATATTTCGCACTGTAACTTACGAGAATAACATGGCGGGTGCCACTAATAAAGCAGAAAATATTTCCAGAGCAATTGAAGTCACCCCCAGTTTTTGCTTTATATGGGTTCGTGTTGCTCAATCGTTAGCTTTCTGTGTAGTGTTTAATGGAATATTGTTGATCTTTTCGTAATTTGCCCATTGTCCTTCGACTTACATCTTCTGTTTATCTCTTTGATAATTGCAAACTTTTCGTAAGGTTTCAAGACACATCAACACGGCCGGACAATTCACTGGTCAGAGTCTATGTTTATACAGTTTCCCTATATCTCCTGTTTCACAATTTATATAAGTATTTACTTCTATAATGTACTCAACGGGGGTGTTTGGGCCATAAATCTAGCCAATTTTGTATTGAAGCGCCTGTGTAAGTAAAGTAAACGGCCATGTCTTTGTGTGTTAGCGGTGTCGATTTCATCTCTGTTTCTTCATCTGAATTCGGTAATTTTGTTATTACCTTTATTTTCTATAATTGTTAGTTACATTTTGGAATCTTCAAACTTTCTAATTAGACAATTCTTTAAAAACATTTCTTGACTTAATAATGTAGTACTCAGTAGACGGTGACGCTGTAAAATAAATCTGAATAAAGCTACAAGCACGAGAGTGCGGGAGCGGTTGGTATATGACTATCAAGGTGTGAAAAACAGATGACAATTGGTGTAAAATGTTAGGTAAATGTCACGAAACGAGACAAATGAAGCAGTTTCTTTTATAGCAAGCTCTTTGGACTATATTAATGGATGCCAGTTAACAAAGGTTGGATTATTAATTGACAGAGTATCACCAGTATACCGCAAAGAGAGATTAAAGTCTTTAGCTTCTGTAATTCGACTGGCATGTGACAAATATCATCTCATTCTTTACATACCCCATTGAAACCTCAACTTCACAAGAATAATTTGAATAGAACTAAAGATCAGGTTTACCCTCTCTTTCATTCCAAAGTGAGGTTTTGTTTGGAGCGAAAAAAAGAAAAAACAACACTTTGAAAACTTTTATTATGTAAGCAGTGAATAAATTTGATCGCCACGTACATCACGGGTGCCACATACAACAGAAAATGTTAAACCTTGGCATCACTCAAAGCCTTGTTTGAGTTCCGGTTATCCAAACTTGTTTTTACCTCTGTGTTTTGTGCATCCTAGTCTTTTCTTTGCTCGAAGCGGTCGTCGGGTCGTGATTGCATGGTACAATGTAGTTTGATTTTTATCTACCTGTGCAATCATAGTCTCCTATAAAATGACAATTTACTACGCAACACAGAGCCTGGTTCTACCACAGGGCTGGCTCCTGTTTATCACAAAACAACGTACAAACCATATGTTTGTGACAAGGGCCTTTTGTTCTAGATCATATGATAACAAGGGGTATAAAATGGGCCATGTCTTTAAGACATCGGATTTCCTACGCCACTAACCCTGGTGGCCAAGAAATAAGGAAAATTGTTCATGAAGATTCCTCTACCACCAAAATATAGCGAAAGTGGCTTAAATGAAAACGTAGATATCAAATTTAGTGCGCACTACGCGTTTCTGGAATAACCTTCATAAGGTACGCTTAAAATCGAAAAATTGACAAGCCAAATAATTTAAAGTTTTGGGGTAATAAAACCAGAGGGTCTAAGCAGGATAGCAAAAATCGGCTAAAACAAGCAATCAGTTCATTTCCAATATTAACGTTTTATTTTATATTTATATTCATCAGGTTTTTTTTCGTTGAGGTTTGAAGGCTAGACTATTAATTTCTTTTATTTTTGTATTTACATTTGGTCTCTTGTCTTAAACATATTTGTATTTTAGTATTACTCGTACTCACTTATTTAATAATAATTGGGGGAATAACACATTAGAAAAAAAAATGAAAATTAAATTAACAAAAAAAACAAAAAAAACAATAATGTTAATAACCAAAATGAGCTCAATGATGGGAACTCGATGATATATACTGCAATAACTATACAGCAACACTATATCATATTATATATGAACACGGAAGAAAGTGTGGGAAAACAATTAAAACAATATAACAGTGTAACAATTACCAAAGTAGTACGTTCAGACGACATTTGTGAGAACCAATTAGGTCAACGACTAGTTTATATCTAAATACCAAAGGCAAAACTATTTCCTGATTAGCATAATAATCATATAAGGGTTTTATTATCAGTAAATGATCGTGTTACGCATCACTGACTAAACAATTGAAGTATGAACTTTACCGAACATAGTACTTTCTGTCGTAGTTGTTCTAGCGGCTAGCGGATGATCGCCACAATTTTGCGGTTTGGACAGATCGGCCACGAGCGTTTACGGTTAGAATTTCAACATGGATTTTAATATGAGTAATTTGTTCCATTAGTAATCATCAAGTAATTTTGGGATTTCTAAGTGTTTTCCAAGACCGAAGAAGTGATTTATACAGAAGAACGGTAAGTTACATAAATATAACTACATATACCATTTATTTTATATTGATACACCTAAATGTCATTTCATTATAGACTAATCATTGATCAATTCATGATGGCCGAAACGTTTGGCTAAAAAGCAAGAATGTTGAACATTTATTATATTATTTTCCCTAAAAAGAATTGAAGTAGTAACAAAAAACTGTTATAAATTTAAGACTTGCTTTATAGGATCAAGGTGAAATTGCCATCTAGGATCATACAGTGGGATCGTACAGTGAACTGGCATACATTTTAAGATATAAAATATGGACAAAATGAGAAATGAATCCATATACATATCTTTGTATTATAACACCAGAGAATCAACTACTTAATCATAAAGCATTCTGATTCCAAGTAATATATATGCACAGTTGATATTCTTGGTGAATTTTGCAGGTAATAAGTATTAACAAATATATGATGTATATCAATCGTTGCTAATATTTGTGATTACAATCTTTTAAATTTTTTTTTCGAATGTACCTTGGTATATGTGAACTTGACATGTTTGGTGAATTTTGCAGGAAATTAAGTATTAACAAATGTATGATGTTATGTCCATGGTTGTTCGTAATTCTTTTTACAGTCTTAGTGTTTTTTTTCTCGAATGTACCTTGTTAATGTTATATAAACTGATTACGAGTCATGTTCACACAAGATACGCCGTTTGTCTACTTATTTATATAATATAGTGTACTTTAGAAAACAAATGATCATAGAAAGAATATCAATATTTGTTTTTAAGAATCATTACAGACGTTTCTTTTTATTGGTACAAAACAGAAAATTATTTTATTATCCGTTAAATATTATACAAATTTCACACTTTTGACTCTGTAATATTTTTATTTAATAACATAAAAATACCTGGTGAAAGTTCAAGATTGAAACAAAATATATGGAAATATCGAAGATTATAGTCTTCATTTTATGTTTATTTGTATATTAGGGAGCTACTATTTAACTTTTTTTAATCAAAATTTCTCGTTGAAAATTAAATGGTCAGATTATCTTTTTTTTTCTGTTGCATTTTTCATCTTTCATGTCAATTAACTTCTCCTCTAAAATTGTGTGACAATTATTTTGTTTACGCAAAACATAGCTCCTTCACCAATAGGTTAAATGGTCGACCCTTAACTTGACACAGTTATGACTATTTCTGTTATACAAATGTTTTACTGAATTTAAAAAAATACAATTGCATTGTTTAAGTGACATCAGTACGACAACTTTCAATGTTTGCGCCAGTAACATTTACTTATACAGTCAAACCTGTATTAAGAGGTCACCTTTGGGACAAAGAAAAGGTGACCTTATAAGACAGGTGACCTCTTAAAAGAGCTTCAATTCATATGTAAATATTCTATTATAGGAAAAGAAAAAGGTGACCTTTTAATACAGGTGACTGCTTAACAGAGGTGACCGCATGGACAGGTTTGACTGTATATATATAATCTTGATCTTTCGATTGGAATGCTGCTACGTGACGAACAGACATCTACGTGACGAACTTGATAAAGTGCAAGATATCATACATTTTGTAGGACATTTATACACATATGTCTTGTAGGTACAGATCGTATCAGCATTGTTTTAAACACCTCCATAAGCATTGACATATATCTTCCGGTCCTTAAACTGAATGTCTCCTTCGATCAAATTTAGCTTATGAAATAACACACGTTTTTCGTCGAATGGGTAGATCTCGTATTTTGATACAATCTTATTTCACTATGAAAATTGTAACAAAAATCATCAAAATATTTAAATCATTTTAATTTGAGAAGCTTCTATTAAGTTTTATGTATTTTTTTTCATTATAAGAGTTCTTTTTACATTTTCTTTTGTTCGAAATACGTGAACAACAACACGTATTATTTGTATAATAAGTTTTCCCTAAGCACATTTTTTTTTTACAGAGGGTAAGCAGATAAAATTCCAAATCACTGATCCAAAGTTTACATACATGTAGGAAGAAAGATAGATATTGGAAATAAATATAAAATTCCTACACCTTAATAACCAATTATAACTAACAAAATCTCGCTACGACCATATATTAATACATGTGTCTAGCTGGTTTCGTAGTTCTGTGGTACAGCCACTCCGAAAATTCGTCTGCTAGTTGTGAAGTAATAATCGAATACATAATTCGCACTTAGGACGGAACGAAACTGAGTGCCTCATGAAGAATGGCTCGCTCCTTGCGCGTAAGATAGCCTCTTCTAATGAGTGGTCGGTGATGTCCCGTTGCAAGACTAAGCTTTCCGACCTCATCCTTGGCATTCTATATACATGAATCCACCAATAATGACACACCGCACCACATTTCTATTTACCGTATATGAATTAGTTTGTAAATTTGTAAAATACTGTTATGATAAGTATACTGCCCTTAACATTATAACCAACAATCAGACAATTTGCCCACTGTTATTTTATATGTTATTTCCAATTTACAAAGTTTTGACGATTTGGTAATTTTATTCTATAATTAAGCTATTTGTTTTAGGCTATTTTGTTGCGATCCGAATCTACATGTCTTATGCTTAAGAATAATGTACTGTACGGTACTGCGAATCTGTGTTTGTCTTTTAAATTCATTGTAATAGCATAACTATTAGGTGATTTGGTACAATTTTAGCAATAATTGTTTAAATCGTCATCTAAAGGTTATATTCTGTAATGGCACGTGTACTTTACGCAACGCCTTGCTTTCCCTCTGCTCTGTACCAACGAACATGGCGAGTTTTAGATAAAACAGTCACTTTATGTCCGAGTTCTAAACACTATGTGACAAGAATGTACTGTTAGATGGTGGATACATAATACCCAATTGGTCAATGGCCGTCGCTGTGTTATCCTATGGCGGTTGGATTTACATATACCTATATGCAATCGAAATATATCGCCACTAAGGATGTAAGTTCGATTGCAGCCCGTGAAATTGTGTTCTCGATACAACTGGTTTTTCAATGACTTGTGGCAGGTCGGTGTTTTTCTCTGGGTAATTAGATTTTTGCTATCCTGTTTAGGCCCTTTTGTTCCCTTGCTCCAAAAACTATTAAATTATTTGACTTTCCAATCTTTTTATTATGAGCGTACCTGAAGACGGTTATTCCAGAAGCGCGTCGTGCGCACTAAATTAGATATCTACGTTTTTATTTTCCCGTCAATAAAACTTGCTGCCACGATATAACTGAAAAACTTGAGTATTGTTAAGATCCCAAGACCAAATTGATGTAACAAGAACCCGGTTTATTTGTAACTTCATTAAATACTAATTATATTTAAAGGAAAAAATGACTAACAATGATCTACAAAACACTACACCAAAAAATAACGATTGAGCAACACGAACCCCACTAAAAACCGGGGGTGAATGAAATTAACCACTAGAAACATATATTTATAGATGGACGTTTTCTTAATAAAAAATACAATATTTGTTATAGTGGTACCGTACATATTTTTAAAGCATCGTATCTTTTTAGGAGCAGGATAACGAAGATTCAATGTTTAGAATACTTGTGGTCGATTGATGCAGCAATGATATACATGAAATTCTGTGGAAAAGTGGCGTTGAGCACGCACAACACACTAATCTAATAAATGGTCAAAATAAAATCAAGTGTAGAAGATATGTTATTAATATTGATAAAGTTATCCTAACAGAAATGGAAAAAAATATAACTGACAATATTTTTACATATAAACAGAAATGTATAAAAGTATCACATAATAATATACAATAATGGCCTTCATGAGAAGTTAATATCCATAATTATTAAATCTCGAAAGGGTTATTTTCCCGAGGTCCGAAATGAAGGACATAACTGTATTATTATACTGAACTAATATGAGGGAAATGACTAGTTATTGGTTCGACGTGCTGAGGGAAATAACTAGTTATTGGTTCGACGTGCAACTTTAAAATATCTTAATGATTTCTTGCTTGGTTTCTATAGTAAAGTATAATATTTCTTCTTTTTCGTTGTATTTTCTTGTATTAATTGTCATAATGACAATTATTATACTTTACTATAGAAACCAAGCAAGAAATAATTAAGATATTTTAAAGTTTTATTCCATGGAACAAGAAATAACTCATTATTGCCGCGGCAAACTGCACGTAGGTCAAATAACTGTGAGGGAATCAGCACGTAGCACAAACTAACTGTTTGAAATTGGCGCGCTTTTGCACGTCGAACCAATAATTAGTTATTTCCCTCAGTACGTCGAACCAATAACTAATTATTTCCCTCATATTAGTTCAGTATAATAATACAGTTATGTCCTTCATGAAAAAGTTAATATCCATAATTATTAAATTGAGAAAGGGTTATTTTCCTTCGGATCTCGGGAAAATAACCCTTTCTCAATTTAATAACTATGGATATTAACTTGTCATGAAGGCCATAATTGTATATTATGACAATTAATACAAGAAAATACAATACAGAAGAAGAAGAAATATTCGGTTCAAAATCTAGTCCTTGCATATAAGTAAATCGAGGTATTTGTGGTATTAAAATTAGATCTGGTCCTTACCAATGAAAAGTTTGAGGTTTGTGTTGTATTAACTATAGACGAGTACATACAATCAAAGAAAAACAGTGAGAGCGTTGTTTATTAATGTCGGACGAGGTACATTTAAATATAATAACAAAATGATATGTTAAATGTATTATAGGGAGACGATATACTTACAAATAAAGCGTTGAAAATTCTAATGAATTTAGGTGAACAATGTTCATGTAAAATGACGTTTTATTCCTCTGTTGTAAGCAACGGAGCACATGAGCTCATCCCCCCCCCCCCCCCCTTCCTCGCAGGTATTAGTGGGGTTCTTGTTGTTAGATCTTTAGTTTTTCTGTGTAGTGTTTTGCATATCATTGTTAGCCCCTTTTATTTTGACCATTGCATTGTCTGATATTCTTAGATTTACCACTTCTGATTACCCCTTTGGTATCTTCAAACTTTTCTTGTAAGATGACAAGATATTTACAAAAATAAGTGGTCAATGTTGTATTAGTATAGACGAGATAATTACAACATACAAGTCTGAAATCTTACAATGGACATCGATGGACATCACTATTTGTGTTTTAGGGATTGCCTGGAGATAATTTCTTAGGAGAGTGACAAGGAAAGAATTAATAATGAAGCATTAAGTTTTCCTTGACCAATCCAATTTTACACCTCTTCGTCATTAGTGGTCAATTAATGGCATATCCAGTTCTATCAAGGTCTACATATCGTCATATGTTTTTTTATATTATGACGTTGTGTGATCGTATACATGTAATATTACGTCATTTGTGTGGTAACGCATCTCTCGATCACCAGATCCAAAGACTAGGAGTGAGGTTTTCTGATCGATAAGTGTCTAACGTCCGTTCGTCCGTGTGTCATACATTTTTCACGTTTTCGATCTCTTCTTCTTCAGAACCACTCTATGTTCAAAACTGTTTCTCTGCTGGTCCTGAAGATGTATTGAATCATTTCAGAGCCGGTATGGTCTCTGATTCTAGGATATATGTTCGACTTCACCTCGAGGACTACTACACATGACGTCACAAGTTTTGTTACTTTTCATTGCAATATGAAATGCCAGATGGCCACTATATGGGCTCCGGTTGGCCGAAGCATTTTTTTATTTATTTTCCATAACTACTGCGTGTTAAGTCACCAGACTTGCCAAAATGTTGCTTTTTGGTTTCCGAAGAAATTATGTTACTCTTTGGTGCGAATCGAAATAAAAATGACCACCCTGGCCTCTTATTGTCTGAGACCGTATATATTTCATCTCCAGAACTACTATGCCAAGTAATCAGAATTGCTAGAAATGTTCCACTAGGGAAGTGCTGTTACTTTTCGGGGCATGTCAACATTGGAATGATTTTTCATAAACTTTGGACTTTCATTGTAGAATATTTTATGTATAAGTTTGAGTCTGGGGTGTTTGACATTGTTCACAATCTTCAATATTCCAACATTTGCTAATTCAGTGAAGGTGGTTCGACCTCTGGAACCTAAACATACCATCAATTTTAACTATATGTTCACATAATCTGTATGTAAACTTGTTACACAGACTTGTATATCAGGATGCGTAAGTGTAACCAAAGTGATACTATATCAGTGCCAAATTGAATTTTCACTTCTGAAAAAAGTTTAAACAGTGTTGGTCAACAATTCCACCAACATCAACAATAAAAGTAGTATAATCTTTTTAAAATCAAAGGAAAACTCCCGAGGTTTTCTAGAACATTCGGATAAACAGATCCCTTGCCTATATAGACGTTTTAGTATTGGGTTACCCTTTTGTCTAGTATTTTAAGACTATCAATAGACGAGATGAAAACAAGTTGTGAATTGTAATAAATTAACTGTTTGAAACTGTCTTCATTGTTCATCTATGGTACATTAGCAGTATAACTATTTTGAAGAAGCTCATATTCAATCCCATCGTCATCGAAAGAGATCGATTTTATAGAAAAAAATGTTTCTTGTTGAATTCTCGTGATTATAGAGTAAAACAAGTGAAATAAGAAGAGTTTGAAGATACCAAAGGGGCAATCAGAATCGTTATATCAAAGAAGAACAGACAACACAATGGCCAAAAGAAAAAGTACAAAAAGACAAACAAAGATCTAGAAAACATTCATATAAAACTAAAGATCGAGTAACACGAACCCCACTTAAAACCGGGGGTGAAGTCAAGTGCTCCGGAAGGGTAGGCGTGGTATTATGGAGTGGTCATCTTACAGTGACAGTACTAATGCAAGCTCTTATTTGACTTGTTCGGTTTCCACGTCATAGGATGTTCATTCAGTACAGCCCAATTTAAATGAGAAGACAGCTAACCCACTCTTGCTTTAATAACGTTGTTATCTTATTTACTTTGTCCTTCTGTTTTACCCCTTTCGTATTTTCAAACTTGTCTTAGTGCGCATGACGCATTTCTGGAAAAACTTTCATAAGGTACGCACAAAATAAGGATGTCAGATTTTAGTGGAATTTGAATGGACCTTATAACGATGATCAACGTAATTTCAGAATTTAGAAATATATTTTTCAATGGCACTATTAAAAATACAGACATTAATTATTAGTTTTTATAACATTAATTATCGTATTCGATCAATCAATGTAATGTCATTCACTTAAAATTTATTAACTTTCATTTCATATTTAGTTTTTTGTTACGATGTTTAACCTTCATAAAGTTCATCCACTGATATATTTTGCACTCACACATTTTTTTTATTTTGTATTTATGTTGACATTCTAACATATAAACAACAAGTGTTTAAATATGGAAGCTGTGTCTTTATTATTAGAACATACATGTCGGGCTTTATTGAAAGGATGGTGACATTAAAAGGGTTAAATATGTTAATAGCTTACAACAGTAACATATGGAAAAATATATATTGTTCTCGTGTTTCTCAATTTGTTTAGGTGAACTTATAGTGAGTGAGTGAGTGAGTGAGTGAGTGATTGTTGTTTAACGCCAACTCAACAATTTTCAGATATATCATGGCGAGAACAAATTAATTTTCAATGAGATTTATAAATTTGCTACAAATGTTCTTTCCCGTATAGTTTGTACATTTATTACGAAACCTTGCAAATTTCTGAAAAGTCATAATAAAAACGAAGTCTACTTTGATATAATAATGTAACATATTGAAAAGTAGATAAAGAGTTCATACATTTCAATGTAAATTTTGCAACAAAAGTAAATAAGAAATAATAACAATAAAAAGGAAACATCAGTGAAAGATAACGAAAACTAAATTATGCCATAAAGAGGCAGAAAAAACTTTGCTTAGAAAAAACACAAACAAAACGAAAGTAGATAACACCATAAAAAAATAACTCAGATATCACCACTGTGAAGCTAGACGACAATATTAATCGAGTGCGTTTCTGTATTAATTTCGAGAAAGCTCTTTCAAATTTCCTTCAAAATACTAACGAATCTTAGAATTATATCGATGGGACCGAAATAATTGTGTCATTGTTTGTACGTGTTATTTTGTTATGCTATTTGATCATACTGAAAACAGTATTTGTAGGATAAATATATTTTATGATTTTCTAATAATCCTGTAAATGAAATGGTGCAAATGTATTGTTTGTCCGCTAGAGTATATTGCCATCTGCATGTTCGGGGCTGTATTACACCCAATTCGAGGTACGAGTTATACTCATGATTAAAAACCAATACCTGGTAACTGTGAGGAGATCAACAGCAATACACCACTGTTCTTTATCTTTCCTGAGTCTCGTGTGGATTTTCTTTCATGTTTAAATATACATCTTATATATAGCTTCTTAAAATAAAGAAAAGTGTTTTTATTTAAACATTCCTTTTCAATTTCATTAATATTTACCCTCTTCAATTTGAAGTTTTAATGCAATTTGTTTGTATCGTCGGATTTACTGTCGCAGAAATACGTCGCTATGTAAACTCAATTTCCGACCGTTAAATCGACGATTTACGCCCCCAAAATTTTAAAATACAGTACAATTTTCTCCTAAATACATGACGATAAGCTGGGTCGTGAAAATCTTCCTTTACAGATAAGTTTATATATGTTAAACCCATTTGACAAGACCACTGAGCAATAAAATATTTTGTGACATATATAAAAGAAATAAAACCAATGACCGGTTTAATGTTCGAACAGAACATAAATTAAAAATATCATTATTATTTGTCCTCAATAGTATGCAATAAAAATGTACGTTTTAATAAATTCCTTGAATTATGTGAACAATAAATTTCAAAATGACAAGTCCTAATGAACAATTAGCATACAATAATACATGTCACTCATACTTCATCGTAATCTGAACATTCTTTCACGTAAAGAAGATCTATCGTTACTTTTATGGTTATGTTACTGTTATAACGTAGATTTATGTATATTAACGATGTATAGAGGTGTTGTAAGGAAACAATATGTCTTATAACTTATATATATAGAATATGGCCTGATGGCCTGATATCTTAAACCATTTGCAGGGGGTCTAATGAGGGGATACATTTCTGTCCGTCAAACAAATTATAATTTTCTCTCCATTAAATGTAAGAAATAAACGTATACAATTTGCCAATTTCGCGTTGAAGTTTTGTTGTTGTTTTTTATAAAAAAAAAATAATTATTTTTTCTGTCATTTTCATTTTCTCTTATTCGGATCGAATATTTCTATGAAATCATATATTTGGCACGACACAATGCTAATATATCCAGTTTCCGACCACTGGTTCTTTATTGAAAATATATATATTCACGCCACGGTATGGCTGAATTATTGCCAAAGGTGGCGTTAAATGATAAATAATATTATTAAAATATCATATTATTCAAAAGCTTTGATTTGTCAATTCATGTCACACGAGTCTTATCAGATGCAGTGAGGACTACAAGTTCCCTAGAAAATTAACGTAATTAATAACATTAGGGCTTCGCTAAAATCAAACAAAATTCTTGCCAATGTTCAACTGCATAGTAAAAAGCTAGCAAAATCATATAGTGGACTGTTGAATTTTAATAGAACGTTCGTGAAGCATGTCCTTTATTCTTATTTCACAAATATTAGCAATGTCCCTCGGAGCGAACAGAATCTCAAAACCTCAAATGCAATTGCTATCAGCATACAATATCGAGCAATTTATAAGTTAAATAATCCATCTTATCAAAATTTATCAGACACTTGTAATAATGCAAGGGAGCGAAAACAATTTAGATTTTTTGGACTTTTTTCAAACTGGACCAACATTTCTCGGTAAGAACTTCAAGGTCAGATTATGTATTTTTTGCATCTTTCATGTGGGTTTTTTCTAGCTGCTATAATGTAGCTCCTGTGACAAACTTTTGTCTCGGCAGAGCTACAACGCGGTCCCCATTCGTCACAATGGAGCAAAAAAAAGTTGCAGTTGAAACATAAAAACTCACTATTTACGCTTCAAACATTTCATTAGAACTATTACTGATGATCCCAATCCTTGTTAAATCGGTTTGGCCGAGAAATATATGCTTTTCAAAGGTAGTAACAACCTTGTTCAAATTTATCGATCGTTTTCCATAACCGGAAACTACGGAAGGCGGAGCTTTTCTAAATATGGTATTTCTTACTACGATGCTGATGTAAATATTCACGCCTCAATCGCCAAATATGGTATCGACATCCAAATAGTGAGGCCAGAAATGACGAAATTCAAAATGTTCAGATAGAAGATTTTTATTTTGTGGGAATTACATTCTAAAATACTGGTAGGTGATAAAAACTTGTTATATTAATTGACAAAAGGAAAGGTTATGTCTTATTATTGATAAATGCAGGCGTCAGAAGCTCTGTAAGCGAGCGCAAAAAATCTCGGCGGCTGCTCCATTACGTGTAATGGCATCCCGTTATAACCCTTGCGAGTAAGCGAGCATTTAGGGTTTTATTATTAGAACTAGTTTTTTCTGTACAATTTGGCGATACGAAAAAAACATGTTCTTCTCCCTTAAAAAAATTCGTCCCCTAAGGTCGTCGAGTTCTGAACAAGAGTCATCAATGAAATCTAAAATGTCTACAATTATATATAAGTTAATGATGGAAAGTTTACATCAATAATTATATTTTATTCTTTTTCCAATTGAAATTTTGATTTTAAAATGACAGACTTGTTTTAACGATTACATAATTTTCATAAATACGACATCTGACTTAACACTGTTTCAAATTAAATCTTTAAAACTGCCAATCAGTGTTCGTCAAAGAATGATGTATTCCTTCAATCTGCCACAAATTACTTCAAACTTATTGCAACTGGACAAAAAGGAAAGAAGGGATTCTTTGTCTTACAAATGACATTCTTTGTCTTACAAATGACATTCGTTGTCTTACAAATGACGTAACACGTGGGCGAGGCTAAGTGTCTCTTTAAAGACAGAAGAACGAACAGTAGAGATCTTAACCATCAATGTTGGTATGTTCCCCTAGTTCACAGTGCTACTATTTAAGGAACATTACTCCATGTTAAATATAATAGATATTTACAAGAAGGGAAAACATTGTCAATGAACATAAGACATCGTTTTATTTTAAACATTAGAAACAAATTTAAGTAAAAGAACAGAGCACGTTGTGTTTTGTTTTTGTTTTGTTTTCTTCGTGTTGCCAGTTTCTCTGGATTGTTCTTTCTTGCTTGCCCCTTCGGTATTCTCTACTCTAACGTTTATTTGATTTCTTCATCTGACTATCACTGTGACTACAAAGCTAAGGTCTTCAGCAGTGAGTGTGCATGGGAAACCTCTCTATTTGTAATGTTATTTCTTATTAATAAATACTATTTTTGCAGCGCTGCATCTTGCATGAATATATAAGATTTCTATTCCACCGGCAAAATATATGTACAAATACCACCATCAATATATTTGCTGTAAAATTAAAAAAACAAAACTGAAACTACCATCTGGTTTATATCGCTCCGGGCGGATACTCTCTAACAACTATAAAATGTGTAGTAATAATAGTATGAAGTAAGGAGACAACTGCATAAAGTTTATATTTGTTTTAGGAACTGACATCTAAACAATAACAGTGACTTGCGAAGGTCTGTGGTTTTCTCCGGGTACTCCGGTTTTATCCAACAATAAAACTGACCGCCACGCTATACATGAAATATTGTTGACAGTGGCGTTAAAAACTAAGATCCTAACCCATCATGGCATGTAAACCATGAACGTAGTAGAATAGACACATGACATATTGTATTGCGGCCAATCAAAATCAATATAAATGCTTATATATTGGTGAAAAAATCTTTGGTCTCATAATTGTCTGAGAACAAAATCTATATATAGCAATGAATTATTAGAAAACATTGGAAGATAACGATATTAAAATAGTGTATCAGGTTTATATGCCTGTATCTAACATATCTGTTAGGATTTTCAACTCCAAATTGTTGGAAAACCAGATATTACAAAATATTGAAGAGCACAATTATCAATGCTTTAAAATCCACCCTTTTATTTAACAGGATATATTGTACGGAAATATTGTAATTTGGAAAAGATACTGTCAATGTTGATAACAGTAGATAATATAATAATAAAATGAAAAACAAGAAATACCACACTGTGTCGAAACAGTTCTAAAATACTACACTGTGTCGAAACAGTTCTAAAATACCACACTGTGTCGAAACAGTTCTACAATACCACACTGTGTCGAAACAGTTCTACAATACCACACTGTGTCGAAACAGTTCTACAATACCACACTGTGTCGAAACAGTTCTACAATACCACACTGTGTCGAAACAGTTCTAAATTACCACACTCTGTCGAAACAGTTCTAAAATACCACACTGTGTCGAAACAGTTCTAAAATACCACACTGTGTCGAAACAGTTCTAAAATACCACACTGTGTCGAAACAGTTCTAAAATACCACACTGTGTCGAAACAGTTCTAAAATACCACACTGTGTCGAAACAGTTCTAAAATATCACACTGTGTCGAAACAGTTCTAAAATACCACACTGTGTCGAAACAGTTCTAAAATACCACACTGTGTCGAAACAGTTCTAAAATACCACACTGTGTCGAAACAGTTCTAAAATACCACACTGTGTCGAAACAGTTCTAAAATATCACACTGTGTCGAAACAGTTCCAAAATACCACACTGTGTCGGAACAGTTCTAAAATACCACACCGTGTGTCGAAACAGTTCTAAAATACCACACTGTGTCGAAACAGTTCTAAAATACTACACTGTGTCGAAACAGTTCTAAAATACCACACTGTGTCGAAACAGTTCTACAATACCACACTGTGTCGAAACAGTTCTACAATACCACACTGTGTCGAAACAGTTCTACAATACCACACTGTGTCGAAACAGTTCTAAATTACCACACTCTGTCGAAACAGTTCTAAAATACCACACTGTGTCGAAACAGTTCTAAAATACCACACTGTGTCGAAACAGTTCTAAAATATCACACTGTGTCGAAACAGTTCTAAAATATCACACTGCGTCGAAACAGTTCCAAAATGTAATTTGAACATCGTAGAAAGAGACAAAATCGATACCCCTAACACACAAATACATGACCGCTCACTTTCATGGTTTGGTACAAGCACTCAAATAATATGTGGCGGTGTTAAGCTAGTTTTATGGGCCCAAACCTTAGTGAAGTGATGCGGTCATGTAAATGACAGATTTCAATCATTTATATACTCGTATTCATGACACTAATCTTAAACGGTTATGGTTTTTAACGCCACTTTATTTCAGCTATATCATGGCGGTCAGTTTTATTGGTGGAGGAAACCGAGAAAACCACCGACATGTCGCAGGTCACTAATCTTAAAGTTACCACAAGACATGCAAAAATCGAAATATATACTGGCTCTGCTAATTCATGCTGTGTTTTGTGATTGATCAAAAACAAAGTCAAATAGTATATATTGAAGAAGAAATCTTCATTTTAGAGACTTGAAAAACTCGTGTGATTGTGAAACACAAAGAATGCTCTTATTTTGCTAAATACAAGTTGCTATAATTGTGATAAAAAAAAATATAATCCATTAGTATCATTTGTTCTTAACGCCACATTCAACAATATTTCATTGATATCATGACCTTCAGTTTTAATTGGTAAAAGAAACATGTATGTCCGTTAAAATTCAAAGACCAAGAAAAGAAAAGTGCACCTTGAACCAGAACTTATTTTATACAACTCCCCTTTTAAAATAGTACAAGAAACAATTTTTTAATAATATTTGACAGTGGACTCTACTTTCTTCTTCATGTAAAACCCTAAAATAACTAAGTGCTTTAAGACTTAACACTGAATACATGTATATTAAAATGTGTGCCGAGTACCGACTCGACTGCCGATAGAACCATTTTATTTCTTTTATATGCATCGTTAATTTGATGGAACCTTGATTATGGTCGTAAAGTTTATGGCTCGCCCGTAAATCATATACAAAATGTATTAAAATAATTGATACAATACACCATCAAGGTTTACACATCTCACTTGTGTCCTTAAGAATCTCCCCCAGTTGATAGATTGTATGTTCAGGCAAAGAGGCCCTCATTACAAAATAGACAGCAGTCAAATCAAACAGTACACAACCAAACTCAAAGCATATCCTTTTTATCTTGATTACTGCTGTGTTTTAGTCCCTTACATCAAAATATTTACGACAACCAAACAAACAACAATCAACCTTTTGTAGTATGCATAAAGTCACATTTGGAAAATTATTCTATTAATTTGGACGTAAAAAATGAAGCATATCCAGAACTCCTGAAAAAAAATCATGCATTGTTAAATCAAAAAGCAAACTTTAATTTTGAACTTAGAAAATCCACTTAAATCTGAAGCAAACCCATTTAATAATTAATTGAGAGGTGTAAAACCCAAACCCCTTTAGTGTTAAAGATAGTTGGAATTTATTAAAGCCTTGTTGCTGTCAATATGCATGTCATTTACACATGACTCCTAGTTCAACAGCTATACATAGCAACACAGTCGTTGACCAGGAAGCCAAGAACAGATTGGATGACACATTATTTAATTGTTCTTCTAAATTGCATGAAAGTTGACAAAGATTGCTTGTTCCTGCGGTAAAAATCGAACTAGTGGTCTTAACTAAATGTCATATTGGTCATAGGTGACATGCACATACAAATATAGTTCCTTTTTTTGAATAAAGGGCAACGACCAGAATGTATAATTGCAATGATTCATTAAAACATGTTAAAATCGACTGGGTATATATTAATAATGTTCAGCTAGCATATTGCAAGATGACTAAAGTTGTGAGTTCGAATCCTGCTCATGGCTAGGTGTACTCGATACAACATTATGTGATACAGTTTGTCCGTGACTTGTAACAATTGGGTGGTTTTTTCCGGGTACTCCAGTTTCCTCCACCAATAAAACTGACCGCCACGATATAGCATAAATATTGTTGAAAGTGGTGTTAAACACCATAAACCTAATCCCAATTCAACTCTCCACTCTACTTGTCTAGTGACAATCAGAAGTCGTTGCCCCCTAAACCCCTATTACAACATCTAATTCGCTGGTAGTTTACAAACTTTATCACAATGTTTTATCTATTTCACCTCACAACGAGAGGTAGAGGTAAAGCCAACTATCACACTACCAAGGCAAAGGTGAGAGTCTGTAAATAAGACTTGCAAATTTGATTTTGTTGGGTAAATGCATGATGATACATTTAATTGGAAAATTTTAATTAGGACAGTTATTCCTTCAACATGCTACTTAAGGAAATGGGTTTAAACCCAGATTGAACCAAATTGAATGTGGTTTGAAGGAAGACTTTGACTAAATGTCAATCAGTCGGAAAACAAAAACATGTCTTAATAATCATAACAATATAAACTGATGTTAGTAATTAATATAATCAGTGGTCAAGGAAAAATAACAGAATTTGAGATAAATTTGTTTGATTCTACTCATGTTTTTAGAAGGAAAACTAGAAAATATCGTCGCCTTCATTTCCTCTCACAAACAAGTGATAGATCTAGAAAATATCGAAAGGTTACAACCTGATACATAATAACATAAAAACAGATATCCGCGGTGACAAAGACAAGCATGGCATTTCCTTAAATTATTCTAGTATTTTTACGTTGATAATAATATTTGTTGTGGTATTTCATATCAACAATGAACACATTGATATAAAACGCTGTATGGCTTACGTTCACATGTGCCGTTGTCTGTGGAATGGAGTTATAGTATATATTGTATTTTAAAATATAAGGTAAAAAAACTCTATTAATTATTTTTGGTATTAGGGATTTAGGGGTAACTATGTTTTATTGGGGCTGCCAGAAAGAAGAAAAAATATTTTCGTTTCGAACTGCATTTCAGTAATAAGATATCTACTTCTTGTTTTATGAAAAAAAAAATATTGAAGCAAGACCGAAATATATGAGATTTATGCTTCGTACATGAATTGATATTCTATATGTAATATAAACGTCGATGTAACTGATTTCTCGAATGTTCAGATGATTGATGTTGGTAATACACTGTATAAAGGTACTCCAATTATCTGTTTCTTTTTCAATTTCTAATGTGTATATACAACATGTATGTAACTGTTACGATAAACAATAATCCATAGACACTACTGTAGGAAAGATATCCGGTCACTATTCGTGTGAAAATTGTGATCAAGTTTTAATAAATCTATTTTTTATTTAAATCATATGTCATTTAGCTTTTGCTATTTTGTAATATTTTGATATTCAAGGGTTAGGGTTATGGTGTTTAACGTCACTTTCATCAATATTTCAGTTATATCGTGGCGGTCAGTTCTATTGGTGGAGGAAACCGGAGTACCTGAAGAAAACCATTGACAAACTTTATCACATAATGTTGTATCGAGTACGCCTCTCTATGAGGGGGATTATAACTCTTAACTTTAGTGGTGATAGGCACTGATTGCTTAGGTAGTAAATCGAACTGCTATGCGATCACAACTACGACGCCCCCCTCCCCATTGATATTCAAAACAGCAATAAAATATCAACAGAACAAATATTTTGTATTACCTTAGCATTGATTGATTGATTGATTTGTTGATTGGCTGGTGTTTAACGCCAACTTTAGCATTATTTCAGCTATATCATGGCGTGCACAATTCTTTTTCAACTACAAGACTCTTAGAAATAAGAAATAAACATATGTGTGTATAAAACAATCGGGTTATATAAACAAATGAAAGAAATATTAAAATGATAACACATATAAATCCAAGGTATGTTATCTATATTTATCATATATTTAGTGGTAAATACAGTAGTTTTGAATATTTGATATAAAGTGCCAGATGTCTACCCTTTATCATACCCCTACCAGTGGCGGATTTAGAGGGGGCGTGCGGGGTGTGCGCCCCCCTAAAATTCGGTTAACTCGTGACCTGTAGTAAATTATTCTTACACATTGTAAATACACCCCCCCCCCACCCTACAATTGGAAAAAATATGATTTTTTGGCGTAAAATCGTGATTTTTCACACGAAATACCTCAAAAATAATCGCGCCTCCCTCGGCAATTGAAAAAATATGATTTTTTGGCGTAAAATCGTGATTTTTCACACGAAATACCCCAAAAATTTTCGCGCCTCCCTCTGCTCGGCGCAATTTTTTTAAGTGCGCCCCCCCTAACTTGAAATCCTGGATCCGCCCCTGGGATGTGTTCGCTGATTCATATATGTATTCGCCGTCAGTAGTTCAAAGATTATTCCATTCTGATTGGTTCCGAGGTACCAGACATCAACTATTTTCTCACGCTAATTAAACATTATTTCTGCAGTCAATTTTACAACTACATGTACACGTGCTATTTAGAAATTATAAAATGGACGAAAATTCTAGGCCAATAAAACAAGCAAGATTGGATACATTTCTTATTTCGAGAAAAGTCAAAGGTAAACTAAAAAGTAAATTCAATCAATACTTCGAATAATTAATTTAACAATTGATCTCATTTATAAAACATACAACGAAAACCTATAACGAGAGAATCAGACGATGAAACTGAGACAGTGTGTAGAAACTTGAGTGTCCCAAGAAAATGGTCACTTCTCTTTAAATAATGGTTCAAATAGTTCTTGAATTCGAAATTCTGCAATTTCATATGAAAAAAAAGTATATAAGTTTGATTTGTATACAAATACCCGAAAATGTTGCCTTTTACTTTTCAAGTAAAGATCAGTAAAAAATACGCGTTGGTATATTGTACATTAGAATACAAAAGTAACATATTAATAAAAAAAAACAAAATTAGCGGCAATTTATTTGTAACAATCTCTGCATCTGCCCGAGGTATATGCACAAGAAAGTGTGAACAAATCCTTTGTCCGGGTACGTTTATATTATTTATATCTACCAATGGATGTCTGTACAATATTTTTACACATTTTTAACAAAAAATCTGACTACAATTTATTTGTAATAAATTAATATCTACAACTGCACATGAAAGTGTGAAAATAATCTCGACAAAATGGTTTATGCATATCTCACACCTGATTTCCGTAAACATATTTCTCGAGAACTTTGATACATTTTTGTTGTTTGATCTTTTAGTGTAATGAGGTTTTTACGCCCGTTGCTCAAACACTTGATGTCCGTCCGTCCGTGCGTCCGTCCGTCTGTAAGATTTCTGCAATCCGCAACTCCCCTGAGTATAACCACGCAATTGATTGACTTAAACTATATAATGTACTTGAAATACATTGTAATTGTACACAATGGTTTTTAGATTTTTCATTGAAGGCCGGGTGGAGGGGGTAGGAGGATGATTCTGCAACCCGCAACTCCTAAATAACCACTCAATGGATTAAAGTGAAACTTAAACTACAAATTTGACATACAATGTAGTTTGCTCACCACGGTTTTATATTAATAGAATTGGAGGTTAGGGGTAGGAGGGAGATTCTGTAATCTGCTTTTTTGGCGTAAAATCGTGAATTTTCACACGAAATACCCCCAAAATTTTCGCGCCTCCCTCCGCTCGGCGCATAAAGTGTATAAAACGTGGCAAAATCCGTATCATATGCCGTATTACCCTCGACCAATATCATCCCTCGGGCGTAAAGGCCCTCTGGATGATATTGGTTTCTCGGGATGATACGGCATATGATACGGATTTTGCCATGTATTATTCTCTATTTATCATATACTTAGTACTAAATAAAGGAAATGTGCATATATAATACTGAAAGAACATTACAACTGTATTTGTCTGCTGTGACTGATATCGATATCATCACCCCTTTATCATACCCCTTAAAATGATATCGATCACGTGACTACGTCTACGTCACAATTCTTAATACAGAACAAGACTTTCTCATGTTTAAGTATATGATAAACATAATATGATATGGCTCTTTCCGTATCACATCCCGTATCAACCCGAGACACCAATATCATCCCTCGAGCTAAATATAATATTCTCTATATATTTTAACATATGAATTGTACTTCAATGAAATATAAGGGTAACATGAAAAACAAAGTGACATCATTTGTAATTTTGTCAAACTTTCTCAGTTGTAATTTCAAGGGAATTTTAGGATATTGGGTATGCTTTAAATTTCGATATAAACTTGCTTTTATTATCCATCGAATATTTAAGAAATAATTAATGGAAGCCATATATTGTTGGACAAGTCAGGGTCATTACGGTTTTCACAGTTTTCCAGTTGTTGACTGATTTTGTCTGTTTATATAATTATGAATTTTGACTTTCCCTTTGTAAGATTGTTCGGAGTTCGGTAATTTTGTTATTACCCTTATATAGGTAACGTGATTTTCGTAAAACATATATCTCGATCGAACGACATTTATCGAGAAGAAAATGAAACGGAAATAATGTTCCCCATGTTTAAATGTCATATAGACTTAAAGAAGTAAAATACTGGGGAAAAAAACAATCGTAAAATAAATCAGCAACCACGTGTTAATGTCACTAGTACTGGAAACCGGAAGACGATAATTTATAAAAGTCAAAGCAAATACATGTAGATGGTAATAATCAGTATTTTTTCCGAATAAAAAAAATTATATGTAAAGGAACAAAAGGTATTTTTTAACGTTTGTATGCTCCACGGTCCTGTATAAATGAAATCAATCAGAAATTCATCGTTGTTAACCCACAACTGATCATGCTCCCATACTCACCACTAATCGATGAATTGCGCTCCGATGCTCCAGACTCATCGATGAGCAGAGAGCTAATATTAGAGCGTGATTAATCGTGGATTACCGACGATTTGGGGAATTATATCCATAAGTTGTCAGGCGATACACATCTGGGAAGTAAGCTGTATAATCTATATACATGTACATGTATGAAATTGATACATTGGTCACATTTGATGTAGTCATGTAGAAATACTATTTAAAGTCACATTCCTGTCAGAATATAATAATGACGCGTCCGACATAATAACATGTATTTATTTAATATGATAAATATATATAGAGGTAAACATACGATGCTGGCGTTTACAACAGTGATACTCTCGCGTTTCAATTATGCGGTTTTTTTTACTTTTACATTTTAAACATATTTTATTCATAAATGCACTTAGGAATGGGATTGGGTAACAAGCAAAGTCTATTCAAGCCCGGGTAACAGACAAAGTATATGCAAGTCCCCTCATCTCAATTATGTGCTGCGCTCAAAAATGCATTTGTCTTACCTGTCAATGTTTGTCGTTTATGTTCGCTCCAAAAGTTCATCAGACATTTTGTTTTAATTGTATTGTGTCCTTTTCCGACTTTCAACAAATGTGACTTGACTTGTATGTGGTGTTTTGGAGGAATTTATTGAGAGAAGCGATTAGAAGATTTTGCTAGATAGAATGGTAGGTTGTCTCGTATTTTTTTTCTCATTTTCCATTCATTTTGGTAACATAGATACAAAATAGAGTAGGACAAAGATACCAAAATGTATATAGCTTATTTCAGAATTTCTTTTAGAATTCATTTTAAAGAATAGATATGTTCTTTTTCATTTATTTATTTAATTAGTTAGTCATTAACATTTTGGAAACTAAAATAAAATACTTCCCTCTATTTTAAATGTATCTTTAAGATCAGCAATTTGTACTTGGAAGTGTATTTGTCTGTGTAAATTACTTCTGATCAAATCCGTTTTGGTTCCATTAAAGTAATAAGTTCGGCTTATGGTGTTTAATGCCACTTTCAACAATATTTCAGTTATATCGTGGCGATAAAGTAATAGGAGTGGATCATAAATATTAATTAAAATGCTTGATTGATTGATTGATTGATTGATTGATTGATTGATTGATTGATTGATTGATTGATTGATTGATTGATTGATTGATTGATTGATTGATTGATTGATTGATTGATTGATTGATTGATTGATTGATTGATTGATTGATTGATTGATTGATTGATTGATTGATTGATTGATTGATTGATTGATTGATTGATTGATTGATTGATTGATTGATTGATTGATTGATTGATTGATTGATTGATTGATTGATTGATTGATTGATTGATTGATTGTCGTTTAACATCCATTATCGGAGATTTGTATTACACAGCTGAAAATGTAGGTACTAAAATATCAACCCCCATGGTTCCACGGAACCTTCGTTGGTAAAGCAAATCCAGTGTAGATTTTGTAGAATTGAATAAATCATGATAGCTTTGTAGGATCAATTATTTATGCAAATCGGATTGTTTCAGGGCTTTTCGTTCACCTTCTATCCGTTAGCTACAGGTCAGATTAGTGTCAAATTTAAATTTATTCATAATCCACTTTAAAATATACCACTATACTAAACACAATCATGGCATGGTACTAAATTTAGTATGAGTCGAGTAGACCCAAGTCGTAACATCTCACCGTAATAACGTGTGTATCACCTATCATCTGCTTTTGTGCAATACGTATGTATACATTATCTACTCATTCTGTCATCTTATAATAAAGATCTTTAAATAATTGATGCTCCTGTAGCACAGTCTGCTGCGCCTCAGTTTATTGAATAAAGTTGAAAGTTGAATATACCTCGAGAAGAGCGTATTTGCCATTTATGCAAAGAAACTATTGGAGACGAATATCATTTTTTATTAGTTTGTAAAAATGAAAACATTATCACTCTTAGAAATAAGTATTTGCCAAATTATTATCGAGCTTACCCTATTCATGCCAAATTTTAAGGTCTTCTCTCTATTTGCAATGTAGAACTTTATAAGCGATTATCAATTTTTATTAGAAAAGCTGCTGCCTTACTCTGATTATATGTAACTGCCTGTATTATGTTGTAACTTTATATTATATTTACTGTCAGATTTATTATTTTTCATCGTATGTTCATTCTGTCATGTCTTGAATGTATATATTATTTAAAAAATGACCTCATATGTGTCTGAGTGTTTTCAAATAAATCTTGAATCTTGAAAGATTATTGTCAAGTTCTAACTGTAGTAAGGACGTGTTCTCGTGTAATTTGATTTGATTAAAACAACTCGCCTACCCGAATTGACCTATTGGCTATAGGATTAAATCATTTAAATACTCACTACACGTGCATCAACTCTATACAGGAAATAATTCTTAGCTCGAAGAAAAATATATAAAGAGAGTTAACTACAAAGACAAGATATCACCAGTTATTAGATCGAACATAGGAGTAGTTAAAAGAGGTTTGTTTTTTATACATAATATTATCTTCAACAACATTATATTTTGGCGGGGGTATATCTCCGATAAATTTGATTATTTTCGTTTTTAGATGTGGGCGAGTGAGTGATTGTTGATTAACGCCAATTCAGTAATTTTTCAGCTATATCATGGCGAGAACAAGTTAATTTTCAATGAGATGATGATAAGGTCCGCTTTGTACTACACCAACACGCTTAGTTGGATTTTTATAGTGTTAGCTATCTGAAACAACAGTCAGCGTGTTTGACATGTCGCTCCACTCTCTGACACATTATCCTGATTACGAGCCAACCAGTCTTTGCTCTTACTCCTTAATGCTGTGTGCTTAGTGGAGGAACAACAAATACCAATGGTATAGTCTTTGGTTTGACCCGATCGGGGCTCAAACCTACGATCTACCCCACTCGAGGTGAGCATGCTAACTATTACGCCACAGATGCGGTTCAGTCTTTAGATATGTGATACCAGTTTTAACAAACACATTTGATTGTAATTGCATCTAAATTTAATGTGGTCAGTTATATAACCTGCCAAGGTGCAGTCGTGGTCGATCACCACTATAGAGGACAACGACGAAATGTGTTTTTTTTAATGTACGTGTTTTTTTCTTATTTAACGTGAAAACATAAGTCATCACTGTCCGTTTGTATAATTGGTCTATCAGTCTCTGTAATAAACAACATCTCGGCTACTTCACTATTTATTTTAACATAAAAGTTGAATGTAACACGAAATAGTGACATATTTCACAGTGAACATTATAATAATTCATGAAAATGACAAACAATGATTTAGTAACGAAATAAGAAAAGTAATCTGCATACGTGACCGTCTTAAGTAAAAAGTACTCTAAAGGCTCACAGCGAAGACAAGATGACCAAATATAGATCCAACAGAAATAAGATAAATAATATGTCAAAATAGCAAATGAAAAATTTGAAAGTAATTTATGCAACTTTTTATATGATAAGTCCTGCCTTGTGTTGCTTGTGTGTTGTGAA
This sequence comes from Bathymodiolus brooksi, assembly GCA_963680875.1. Taxonomy (NCBI): domain Eukaryota; kingdom Metazoa; phylum Mollusca; class Bivalvia; order Mytilida; family Modiolidae; genus Bathymodiolus; species Bathymodiolus brooksi. The sequence goes on along the minus strand of OY804578.1, from coordinate 49,864,330 downwards.
CACTGCCCCCACATACTTTGAGGTGCAGCAGACCTAACACGTGCCCCTCCCCAGTTTTCATACATGACCTAAACCTTGCTCCCAATGTCTGGCCTCTCCTCCTACAATTTGCTTCTCATTGTTCGGTCTACTCCTAAAACTTGACAAATTAGAAAAACTCCAATTAAATACTGCCAGAATAATAGCAGATTTAGCTTTTTTTCCAAATCAGAGCATTATATGCCGACACAAGTCATATATATATGGACGATAGTGTGGAAACAAAAGAGAAAGCGGGACATGGCTACAACATCAATGTATTTAAGCATCTCTTTGACCACTTTGCTTGCCACATGTGTATGACTAATTGTACGGAACGAATGATGTTTTGAAATGCCCAAGTGACCTCCAACACTCGACTTATAACGACACTTCCTTTAATTTTGGGTTGAATAAATATTACCGCTTTTTTCTGAATTTGGAGAAAGTGAATAATTGTTGTTTAACGCCAACTCAGCAAATTTTCAGCTTATGATAAGCCATAATGGCGATAACAATTTAATTTTCAATGAGATGATGATGTCTGATTTTGGTGGTGTGTCTTCACACACTACCGTTCTTATACAATAAATTCCTTATCTATGATGTATGGGGTTTGGGGGCATGTATGGATAACATCATATTTAGGTTGTATCCTGCGGTGCATTGAACCCCTTTTTTTCTTGTATAACGAATAGGGGCATGTTTGAAGGACGACAGTCAAAGGGAAGCCTAATTTATCATGTTATAGTTAGAAGTACATTGACTTCTGATGGCATTTGTTTGTCAAGTTTTTTGTCAATGTATATTTCTAAATTCCCAAAAACTTTCAATATCCTAACTGTACTTTGATATTAAACTATAAACACACTCTTTAAATTCTTTCCGGAAGTGAACGTACAAATCAAATGTCTGGTACGGTTGGAACTCATCTAAACTTTTTCTTCTACTCAAAATGAAGCGAACCGATAAATATACAATTTATTTTCTTTATTTGAATAGCAAGTGCTATTTTGAAGTATCGTTTCAAATATGATTGAGAAAAGGTGTCCACCCTTCTCTTTTTGTTCCTGCTACTATGCATAATTATATTTTTTTTAAATCTCACTAGAACCCATGTGGTTAGGAACCAGCTAAGGTAGCACAGTAAATTCAGTTGTTCTTAATGAAAATAACAAGGTGGAGAGGCACCTAAATACTTCGCGTTATCTTGTTCTTCCAGTTGTACAGAGTGCTATCCTACGTCCCTAGCAACATGACGATAATTTATTAATTCCCTTTGTAGACTTTCTACAACGAACTCGTTGTATTTTCCTTCTAATGTAAAAACAATACAATAAAATTGACAGTTCTATCTGAAAATTAGATTCATTATCCAATTTCAAAAACAATTTTAGTCAAAAAATCCAAAATAAATAAGAAGCCCGTTCCTAAAGTATTAATACACATAGAAGGATTCGAAAACTAGCTATTTGTGGCTTATTCTAATCCGTCTCGTTGAATGGCGAACAAGTCCTCAGTGTTTCAGCTAGACTTCGAAATCTTCAGGACAATTGCCAGTTTGATCAAAATGTCTTCATGACATTCTTTAATAATTAAACTAATTATTATAAAGTTCTTCAGGACAATTTGAGAAATAGGTGCCTTGCTGAATCACTGAGTTCTGTCAGTATTATGGCTTATAGCTACCACTTCATGGCACATATCTCATCATCCTTATTACATAATTGGATCTTTCTGTGTGCTTTTTTCAAAATCTGAATTCGAATTAAATCATGAAATACGATATAGATTAATATTCTATTCTATGGGCGAAGGAACCAATTAAAGAGGTTATTGATTGATTGGTATTTAACGACAACTTAAGCAGTATTTCAGCTATATCGTGGCGGTTAAAGAGGGTGATTCCCTTCTTCCACATACACTAATCAATATGGAAATTTTAATTAAAGTTTTACTAATTATTCCTTACTGCTTCATGACCGCATTTCGATGTAGAGGTCAATAGTCAATTCGAAAAGTTAGTAATTGTGACCCAGTGCCCAATTTTGTGTACTGTATATTTAGGTCAACAGTGATGCTGCATGATAAATATCAGTGCATATCACCATTAACATTGTGAGTTCGAATTCCGTTCAGGCGAGGTGCACTCGATACAACATTATGTGATAAAGTTTGTCAGTGACTTGCGTCAGATCGGTGGTTTTCTCCGTATACTCCAGTTTCCTCCACCAATAAAACTGACCTCCACGATGTAACTGAAATATTGTTGAAAGTGGCGTTAAACACCATAACCCTATCAATCGCCCTGCTTGATAGCTAGCCTACATACGCATGGTATAATTGTTTTTCAATCACGGAGATTAATTAAAGTATAAAACATTAGTAAATATTATCTGATATACTGCACACACAAAAAAACCGAGTGCTTTAAAAAAAAACTTGTGCTTTTCATTAGCTATACATATATACTTGTGAACTATATGTAAACATAGAGGTCAGAAACACAATACAAACGTACTAAATTAGGAAACTGGTCATTAATATCTTGGACAGTTATTTTTAGAAAATTAAAAGCAAGTACTTAAGCAACCTATTATCGCTATTCTAGAGTTGTTTTTTTAAGTGCTGAAAAATGAAAAAAGTGACTATTTTCAATTATGAAAAATTAAACATCCGTGTTATCTATATATAGATTCGGTCAGATTTATAGCGATGAGTCTGGGTTGTCATGTTTTGTTTATTTTAAGAAAATAAGTACATTGTGTACAATGTATTATTTACTTCATATCCACAAGATTAATTGTCAATTTCACAGTTTGTGATTACAACTAGACGTAAAACAAGGGAAATATACACAGTGACTGATTGTACATGTTTGTATATAGTGGTGCTTTTACAGATGATAAATTGAAACTGTAAACTTACCTACCATTGTATACAAACAAAAAATAATAGAATCTACTACATACTAGGGACACTACCAATACACACGAAAGCATACGATGACATGCAAAGCCATGATCTTTTATAACAATCGAAAAGGAACAAAATATACGAAGTGATGTTTGGGGATTTCTTGTTTAACAAAGATGGAATCGGAATGAGGAGAGGGAAAATATGCATGCTCCGGTGAAATTTAAACTATCAAGTGAGTTTTTTTTAAATTCTATTCAGAAAATATCTATAAATTATACAGATGGTATTAACTTAACTTAGCTAGTACTCTCGTAGACTTTTTTTTTTCATTATCAATAAATCTTTGCAACATATCCTAATTTAAGGAATATATTTTCTAGCTTGTTCTTAGATATATTTACATTGTGGAAAAAACATATAATTTATTTGTATGAGCTTTAGAGACCACAGGTGCTCGTGGCACGGACCACCCCCTTTTTCTAATTTTCTGTTTACAAATTTATTTTCAATAAAATTTCTTTATTTCATCTCTTTTTCCTTATTTTAACTTGTTCGTGTCAATATTCATAAATCTTATGTTAACATCAAATTGCATGTGTCGACCCTATTAGATACTATAATACATAGGGTCGACACATGCAATTTGATGTTAGCATAAGATTGTATGAATATTGACACGAACAAGTTAAAATAAGGAAAAAGAGATGAAATAATAAAGAAATAAAGAAATTTTATTGAAAATAAATTTGTAAACAAAAAGTTAGAAAAAGGGGGGTGGTCCGTGCCACGAGCGCCTGTGTTAGAGACTGGTGGAAAAGTGAGCATTTCGCAAGCTTTTATGGCTTTTTTCGTAGCGAATGCAAATACATTTTATTTTTACCGACAATACATGCATATTTTGGCATCCTGCTTTATTGTCTGAAAATAGCTGAAACAACCGTCGTGCTAATCGCTTTCATGAGTGTCCCCTGTCACGTCCGCGTTGTACCTTTGCTGTTTCTTACCATTAGCTCTACGTGTATCAGGTGCCAGAAGACTGTTATTTGTATAATAGATGCAGACGCCTGTAGTTTAGCAGTTTACTATAGTCATAAAACACTATCGCTTACCCTATAGTTGTATTTCTTTACGATAGATACGAAGCCATATTTTAGCCAATTACAATAGAAACTGAGCTCTACTTTTCTTTTTTGGTGTCGAATGCAATATTTCAACAATCATATCAGTAACAATTTTATGAGGCTAGATGACATATATCCTTTCCTTTAACTGAATATCATGATGTTGGGAAATTATCATATCTATAGAAAATAGAATCAGATGTTCTGTCAGAGGTCAAGCAACGGGATATAATATACATATATAACCTTTAGGGGGCTGTCGTGGTCGTGATCGTATGGTAGTTGGATTTACAACTACCTATGCAATCAGTGCCTATCAAAACTAACGGTGTGAGTTCGAATATCGTTCATGGCGAGGTGAACTCGATAAAATATTATGTGATAAAGTTTGTCAGTAACTTGCGACAGGTCAGTGTTTTTCTCTGGGTATTCCGGTTTCCTCTACCAATAAAACTGACCGCCACGATATAACTGGAATATTGTTGAATGTGGCGTTAAACACTATAACCCACCCCACCCACCTATAGTCTTTAACAAAGGGTTGTTTGCATGACTCATAAGCCATTGTTGGCAATAACAAAAGCACAACAATGCACATGTTTATTTGGCCAACGCTTTGACAGTGACATTTCTTGCTCAAAACCGATTTAAATTAGCCATGTGTTATGTTATATGAGGAGATAAAAATGTCAAGGTTTTACTTCAACGGTAAAATGATACAACGAGTGTCTGTATAAAAAAAATGTACGAAAATAACTTTAATAAATTAGAATGTGTCATATGTACACGGTAATTTTGTGCTTTACGTAAACTGATTATTTAAAAAATATATTTTTTTAAGGTGACAGGAAACTGTTAATAATAATATTTGATATATGATACGCTTCATTGTCTACCCACATGTCCTATTATTAGCTACAAGCCTCTAAACAACTTATTATGATCTCAATATATAGTAACCCCCTTAATTTCTAAAGAGGGACAAACACCTATTAAGGATTGTGTTAGGGTTAACATTGTATAACTCACATACCATGCTAATTTAATTACTGCCAGACGCTATGATAAACACTATAACAGGGGATACAAATACGAAATTAATTATCAAATTACTTTGTCTTTATACACTAATGTTAGCTATTTATTTCACGTTCATTTTCACGTAAACAATGTTGTATTACATACACATAATTGTTTTCTTACAAGATAATGGACACATTATACATTTTCGGTGTTGGGGTTAATAGGTCATGAATTTGGCTGATTTTGATTGGTCGACTTGATGGTTGGTTGCTTAACGTCTAGCAGCAGGGGCCGTGGTGGTCGTGATCGTATGATAGTTGAATTTACAACTACTTATGCAATCAGTGCCTATCACCACTAAAGTTGTGAGTTCGAACCCCGCTCATGGCGAGCTGTACTCGATACAACATTATGTGATAAAGTTTGTCAGTGACTTGCGACAGGTCGGTGGTTTTCTCCGGTTTCCTCCACCAATAAAACTGACTGCCATATATAACAGAAATATTGTTGAAAGTGGCGCTAAGCACCATAACCCTAACCCTCTAGCGACAAATGTATCGTGCATCTTCAGGACGAGGACAAGATCAACAATGTATTAAAAACTATGCAAAAGAGAAGAAGGAATATGACAAGGGAAACGACTTTTGACTGCCGCTGTAAATTGTGCAGGGACGAAAACTTTAGACTGTTGTAGTGGCTAAAATGTGCCTTCTCTATTTCGATTTCTACGACAGAGATGCTTCACGCGAATGATCAACAGTAATTTGCTTGTGTCACATCAAATTAATAAAACATATATTACATGATAAACAATTGGAAAAATCCCTTTCCAAATTGATATAAATATATTACATAAAAAAATTCTTCAACTTTTAACAAACATAATTGGAGATAAAGACTGTGAAACGTGACCCCTATTGATTCTCTGGATGTAGAAGTGTATATGAACACAAATGTTGAAAAAGTAGGTTTTATATTTATAAGTATCGTTATATAAAACAGATTCACTTGTAATTAGGACTATGTGCAACAAAAACACACTAAATTGATCGTTTATTTCAACTATCTTTGAGCCATATTTTTCAAATACCAAATTAATCATCGGTATAAGATAAAACATTCTTTTTTAAATGTATAGTCATGTACTAGGGTCAATACCCTCTTTATAAGTTGCGGACGAGAGCAAATATAACTAAGACACGGTTATGAATATAAAATCGGACGAAGCTATCAATTAACATGTACAAGGTTGTATAAAACAAATTCTTTCGTTATATTTCAGCGTAAGAAAACGACATGAGTCACTTACGTAACATATCTGTTATTAATGACCACGGGAAAGAATTAATCAAATTAGCGTGTCTTAATGTCGCGTATCCTGTTACAAAACCTCCAGCTGACAGACTTTAAAGGAAAACGCCATGGCCTTCACAAGTTAGCGTGAAAATTTAAATGACAGTAAATAAAAGACATTTGTGTTAATGAATGTTAAAAATAGTATACCGTAAGGTAGAATTTGGTCATTGAAGTTGCCTGTAGCACCAAATAATGGGGATCGCCATTTTTCAGAACTCTTCAATGTGAGGAGACTAAAGGCATAATCCATTCTCGGATTATACCTGCAATTAAAGCTCTTCCGAAAAAGCCGTGACGTCACAATAGCGGTATCGTATATTATATCAACATTGATCAGTTGCAATTTTATCATTAAAAATTATGAAATCGTAAAATAACGTCGTATATTTATCTTTTGATATTTACAAAATCATTATGACTTCATGTTAAGCATCTTATTGCACTAACGAAAAGGGAAAGTGTGAGAAGAATTTGTTTGTGTAAATACCGATCAGAACTACCCTTGTCAACACATCGACCAGTGACCTCGAAAAACACCGGAAAGGGAAAGTACGACAGTATTGGGGACTAAAAAGAAAAAAGCATGTGTACGCATAAAACGAGTTAAAACTAACAGCTATTTCACCTACGGCCAATCACGTAAAACATTAAATTATACGTATTGCACTAACGAAAAGGGAAAGTGTGAGAAGAATTTGTTTGTGTAAATACCGATCAGAACTACCCTTGTCAACACATCGACCAGTGACCTCGAAAAACACCGGAAAGGGAAAGTACGACAGTATTGGGGACTAAAAAGAAAAAAGCATGTGTACGCATAAAACGAGTTAAAACTAACAGCTATTTCACCTACGGCCAATCACGTAAAACATTAAATTATACGTATTGCACTAACGAAAAGGGAAAGTGTGAGAAGAATTTGTTTGTGTAAATACCGATCAGAACTACCCTTGTCAACACATCGACCAGTGACCTCGAAAAACACCGGAAAGGGAAAGTACGACAGTATTGGGGACTAAAAAGAAAAAAGCATGTGTACGCATAAAACGAGTTAAAACTAACAGCTATTTCACCTACGGCCAATCACGTAGAACATTAAATTATACGTAGAACCACGCCGCCCCCCCCCATACAAATAAACTCCTTTTTTTATGAAAATGTAACATGGGATGGGAATATTAAGAAAAAAATTAGAGAACGATATACAATTATAAACATTGTATTGCAGTTGATCTGATATTAAAACATAACCAAACGGGCACGATGTTGGGAAGAGTCGGATACATGTTGTTTATTCAACTAATATGATCCGTCCCCTTGACGTCACATGAAGAGGTGTCATGGCCGCTTACACTACGACAGGAAATTCCAAATATTCATATTTCTAATTGGATATATTAATGTTAATAAAGGTGTTTTTTGTTTAATAATTAGCTATTTAAGAATAAAAAGTTACAATGTATTGAATTATAACAATTGTTCAACTGACTGGAATTTTCCTTTGACGTCAAAATTTACAAATGAACGTAAAATCAGCGCCATCGATGTTTACTTTTTTAGAGAGGGGAAAAACGCTTAAGTCCTTCACAACTCTGTTGACCTCTCATTATCGTTATAAAGATGTTATTTCTTGATATTATGTTGCACTTACGAACACATGTTCTTTGCCATGTTAATACCCCAACGCCCGTCATTTGACCTCTAAAAATTGACCTATATATGTGATAGTCTATTAATATTATTGACATGTGTAATCACTATTGCACATTAATTTTATATAAAAGTGTAATATTGCATATAAATTATTTTGTCATATATAATATATCATTTGTCCATTTGATCTATTTTCGAATACAGTGTATTGTAAATAACAACACATTAGGGACAGACCATTATACAGTGTATTGTAAATAACAACACATTAGGGACAGACCATTTTATTTTAGTTTTCTCTTTCTTCTAGACATTTTATTTCACATGTAACAAAAATCAGATTTAAAAAAATGCAAAGTCGGCAAGTTTTCTTAAAATTTACCCCAAAACTCCTGTTAAAAATTGCAGGGTCAGATTATTTATTTTATGGCATCTTTCAAGTAAAGTTCAAGTTTACAAACAATATATATTGTAGGTAAAATCTAGCACGAGGAACTTTACCTTGTAACGGACCAACAACAATCCTGTCTAACAAGCTATTGCTAATTATAAAGATTTAAGTCCAGTCCCAAGGACGAGTTATGTATTTGATTTGTCCGGGCAACCAGCGGCAGACCCTTTCGTAGCGATTGTAACCGGAAGCGGCAAAACTTCGTCTAATTTCTATAGGTCATGTGAAAAAATACGTTTAATTTATAGCCTTTTTAGTGAATTTACCACAATCCCTATTCTTGATTTTATTTGGGAAATGAACTCATTGAAACAAAACTTTCATTAAGAATATCTGTCATAATGTATTCTTTTGTTTTATACTTCCTTGAATAAAACGGGATTGTAGTTGTCTTAGGATGTTCAAAAGTGTGTTATATTGTGAGGCCCATTCAAAAGGGGCGTAATCACTTTACCATTCTTAGTTTTGAAATCGCCAACATTTTAATAGCATGGACCACTATCGGAATAACATTGTAGATCGTGTTTTTTTTTTGAAGATTAAGTCTTTAAAAAATATATGACCTATTTTACATGTAAATAAATCATGTGTGAAAAAATAATATGGCTCGGGGAAAAGCATTGCTCCCCCTAAAAGTCAAATGGTCGGTCACTAGGAATTAAATTGTCAACAGCCATGTTAGTTTTTCGCTTTTCCTATCAGACATGTGTGTCAAGTATAAAAATGCATCATCATTTATATCTGTTAAAAATGAATTAGATGTTATTATAAGTCATTCTGTTCTGACGGAATAACATCTTATCAAGGCTCTAAGGTAACATTATGAAACATCACAGTGACCCTCATGACTAAGCAAACCGGTATCATTTCCTGTATTCGTCTAAGTTAGAATTTAAGATATTCACAGTACAAGACTAAGGTAAGGTACAAACTGTAGAGTGAACAGAAACAAATCGAAACTCGGATAGGAAAAACATCACGTCAAACGTAGAACACAATTCAAAGTGGCAAAATAGCACCGGTGAACAATAAAATCACAGTCTGGAGTGGAAAAACAACACCATTGAAACAAAATAACATTCTGGAGAGGAAAAACCAACAGCGTTAAAAAAATAAAACAACAATCCGGATAGTCCAACAACACCGGCGAAGCATAAAATTACAATCCGGAGAGGAAAAACAACATCGGTGAAACATGAAAAAGACAATCGGGATAAACAAAACAACACCAGTGGAGCATAAAACAAAACAATCCGGATAGGAAAAACAACACCAGTGCAGCATAGAAAGATAACCTGGATAGACAAAACAGCACCAGTGCAGCATAACAAGACTACCTGGATAGACAAAACAAAACCAGTGCAGCATAAAAAAGACAACCTGGAGAGAAAAAACAGCACCAGTTCAACATAAAAAAGACAACATGGATAGACAAAACACCACCAGTGCAGCATAGAAAGATAACCTGGAGAGAAAAAACAGCACCAGTTCAACATAAAAAAGACAACATGGATAGACAAAACAGCACAAGTGCAACATAAAAAAGACAACCTAGATAGACAAAACAGCACCAGTGCAGCATAAAGATGACACATGGATAAACAAAACAGCACCAGTGCAACATAAAAAAGACAACCTGGATAGATAAAACAGCACCAGTGCAGCATAAAGATGACACATGGATAAACAAAACAGCACCAGTGCAACATAAAAAAGACAACCTGGATAGACAAACCAGCACCAGTGCAGCATAAAAAAGACAATCTGGATAGACAAACCAGCACCAATGCAACATAAAAAAGACAACCTGGATAGAAAAAACAGCACCAATGCAACATATAAAAGACAACCTGGATAGACAAAACACCACCAGTGCAGCATAACAAAGACAACCTGGATAGAAAAAACAGCACCAATGCAACATAAAAAAGACAACCTGGATAGACAAAACAGCACCAGTGCAGCATAAAGATGACACATGGATAAACAAAACAGCACCAGTGCAACATAAAAAAGACAACCTCGATAGACAAAACAGCACCAGTGCAGCATAAAAAAGACAACCTGCATAGACAAAACAGCACCAATGCAACATACAAAAGACAACCTGGATAGACAAAACTGCACCAATGCAACATAAAAAAGACAACCTGGATAGACAAAACAGCACCAGTGCAGCATAACAAAGACAACCTTGATAGACAAAACAGCACCAATGCAACATAAAAACGACAACCTGGATAGACAAAACAGCACCAGTGCAGCATGAAGATGACACATGGATAAACAAAACAGCTCCAATGCAACATAAAAAAAACAACCTGGATAGACAAAACAGCACCAGTGCAGCATAAAAAAGACAACCTGGATAGACAAAACAGCACCAATGCAACATAAAAAAGACAACCTGGATAGAAAAAACAGCACCAATGCAACATAAAAACGACAATCTCTATAGACAAAACAGTACCAGTGCAGCATAAAAAAGACAACCTGGATAGAAAAAACAGCACCAATGCAACATAAAAAAGACAACCTAGATAGACAAAACAGCACCAGTGCAGCATAAAGATGACACATGGATAAACAAAACAGCACCAGTGAAGCATAATAAAGACAACCTGGATAGACAAAACAGCACCAATGCAACATAAAAAAGACAACCTGGATAGAAAAAACAGCACCAATGCAACATAGAAAAGACAACCTGGGTAGACAAAACAGCACAAGTGCAGCATAACAAAGACAACCTGGATAGACAAAACAGCACCAATGCAACATAAAAACGACAACCTCTATAGACAAAACAGCACCAGTGCAGCATAAAAAAGACAACCTGGATAAAAAAAACAGCACCAATGCAACATAAAAAGACAACCTGGATAGACAAAACAACACCAGTGCAGCATAAAGATGACACATGGATACACAAAACAGCACCAGTGCAACATAAAAAAGACAGCCTGGATAGACAAAACAGCACCAGTGCCGCATAAAAAAGACAACCTGGATAGACAATACAGCACCAATGCAACATAAAAAAGACAACCTGGATAGACAAAACAGCACCAATGCAACATTAAAAAGACAACCTGGATAGAAAAAACAGCACCAGTGCAACATATAAAAGACAACTTGGATAGAAAATACAGCACCAGCGCAGCATAAAAAGACAACCTGGATAGACAAAACAGTACCAGTGCAACATAAAAAGACAACCTGGATAGTCAAAACAGCACCAGTGCAACATAAAAAGACAACCTGGATAGACAAAACAGCACCAGTGCAACATAAAAAAGACAACCTTGATAGAAAAAACAGCACAAGTGCAGCATAAAAAGACAACCTGGATAGACAAAACAGCACCAGTGCAGCATAAAAAGACAACCTGGATAGAGAAAACAGCACCAGTGCAACATAAAAAAGACAACCTGGATAGACAAAACAACACCAGTGCAGCATAAAAAGACAACCTGAATAGACAAAACAGTACCAGTGCAACATAAAAAGACAACCTGGATAGACAAAACAGCACCAGTGCAGCATAAAAAGACAACCTGGATAGACAAAACAGCACCAGTGCAACATAAAAAAGACAATCTGGATAGACAATACAGCACCAGTGCAACATAAAAAAGACAACCTTGATAGAAAAAACAGCACAAGTGCAGCATAAAAAGACAACTTGGATAGACAAAACAGCACCAGTGCAGCATAAAAAGACAACCTGGATAGAGAAAACAGCACCAGTGCAACATAAAAAAGACCATCTGGATAGACAATAGAGCACCAGTGCAGCATGAACATTACAACCTGGATAGACAAAACAGCACCAGTGCAACATAAAAAGACAATCTGGATAGAGAAAACAGCACCAGTGCAACATAAAAAAGACCATCTGGATAGACAATAGAGCACCAGTGCAGCATAAAAAGACAACTTGGATGGACAAAACAGCACCAATGCAGCATAAAAAGACAACCTGGATAGACAAAACAGCACAAGTGCAACATAAAAAAGACAATCTGGATAGACAAAATAGCACCAATGCAACATAAAAAAGACAACCTGGATAGACAAAACAGCACCAGTGCAGCATAAAAATTACAACCTGGATAGACAAAACAGCACCAATGCAACATAAAAAAGACAACCTGGATAGACGAAACAGCACCAATGCAGCATAAAAAGACAACCTGGATAGACAAAATAGCACCAGTGCAGCATAAAAAGACAACCTGGATAGACAAAACAGCACCAGTGCCGCATAAAAAGACAACCTGGATAGACAAAACAGCACAAGTGCAACATAACAAAGACCACCTGGATAGACAAAACAGCACCAGTGCAACATAAAAAAGACAATCTGGATAGAAAATACAGCACCAGTGCAGCATAAAAAGACAACTTGGATAGACAAAACAGCACCAGTGCAGCATAAAAAGACAACCTGGATAGACAAAACAGCACAAGTGCAACATAAAAAAGACAACCTGGATAGACAAAACAGCACCAGTGGAACATAAAAAGACAACCTGGATAGAAAATACAGCACCAGTGCAGCATAAAAAGACAACCTGGATAGACAAAACAGCACCAGTGCAACATTAAAAAAGACAACCTGGATAGAAAATAGAGCACCAGTGCAGCATAAAAAGACAACCTGGATAGACAAAACAACACCAGTGCAGCATAAAAAGACAACCTGAATAGACAAAACAGTACCAGTGCAACATAAAAAGACAACCTGGATAGACAAAACAGCACCAGTGCAACATAAAAAGACAACCTGGATAGACAAAACAGCACCAGTGCAGCATAAAAATGACAATCTAGATAGACAAAACAGCACCAGTGCAGCATAAAAAGACAACCTGGATAGAATAAACAGCACCAGTGCAACATAAAAAAGACAACATGCATAGACAAAACAGCACCAGTGCAGCATAAAAAGACAACCTGGATAGACAAAACAGCACCAGTGCAACATAAAAAAGACAACCTGGATAGACAAAACAGCACCAGGGCAGCATAAAAAGACAACATGGATAGACGAAACAGCACCAGTGCAACATAAAAAAGACAATCTGGATAGACAATACAGCACCAGTGCAGCATAAAAAGACAATCTGGATAGACAAAACAGCACCAGTGCAACATGCAAAAGACAACCTGGATAGACAAAAAGCACCAGTGCAGCATAAAAAGACAACCTGGATAGAGAAAACAGCACCAGTGCAACATGAAAAGACAACCTGGATAGACAAAACAGCACCAGTGCAACATAAAAAGACAACCTGGATAGACAAAACTGTACAAGTGCAACATAAAAAAGACAAACTGGATAGACAAAACAGCACCAGTGCAACATAAAAAGACAATCTGGATAGAGAAAACAGCACCAGTGCAACATAAAAAAGACCATCTGGATAGACAATAGAGCACCAGTGCAGCATAAAAAGACAACTTGGATGGACAAAACAGCACCAATGCAGCATAAAAAGACAACCTGGATAGACAAAACAGCACAAGTGCAACATAAAAAAGACAATCTGGATAGACAAAATAGCACCAATGCAACATAAAAAAGACAACCTGGATAGACAAAACAGCACCAGTGCAGCATAAAAATTACAACCTGGATAGACAAAACAGCACCAATGCAACATAAAAAAGACAACCTGGATAGACGAAACAGCACCAATGCAGCATAAAAAGACAACCTGGATAGACAAAATAGCACCAGTGCAGCATAAAAAGACAACCTGGATAGACAAAACAGCACCAGTGCCGCATAAAAAGACAACCTGGATAGACAAAACAGCACAAGTGCAACATAACAAAGACCACCTGGATAGACAAAACAGCACCAGTGCAACATAAAAAAGACAATCTGGATAGAAAATACAGCACCAGTGCAGCATAAAAAGACAACTTGGATAGACAAAACAGCACCAGTGCAGCATAAAAAGACAACCTGGATAGACAAAACAGCACAAGTGCAACATAAAAAAGACAACCTGGATAGACAAAACAGCACCAGTGGAACATAAAAAGACAACCTGGATAGAAAATACAGCACCAGTGCAGCATAAAAAGACAACCTGGATAGACAAAACAGCACCAGTGCAACATTAAAAAAGACAACCTGGATAGAAAATAGAGCACCAGTGCAGCATAAAAAGACAACCTGGATAGACAAAACAACACCAGTGCAGCATAAAAAGACAACCTGAATAGACAAAACAGTACCAGTGCAACATAAAAAGACAACCTGGATAGACAAAACAGCACCAGTGCAACATAAAAAGACAACCTGGATAGACAAAACAGCACCAGTGCAGCATAAAAATGACAATCTAGATAGACAAAACAGCACCAGTGCAGCATAAAAAGACAACCTGGATAAAATAAACAGCACCAGTGCAACATAAAAAAGACAACATGCATAGACAAAACAGCACCAGTGCAGCATAAAAAGACAACCTGGATAGACAAAACAGCACCAGTGCAACATAAAAAAGACAACCTGGATAGACAAAACAGCACCAGGGCAGCATAAAAAGACAACATGGATAGACGAAACAGCACCAGTGCAACATAAAAAAGACAATCTGGATAGACAATACAGCACCAGTGCAGCATAAAAAGACAATCTGGATAGACAAAACAGCACCAGTGCAACATGCAAAAGACAACCTGGATAGACAAAAAGCACCAGTGCAGCATAAAAAGACAACCTGGATAGAGAAAACAGCACCAGTGCAACATGAAAAGACAACCTGGATAGACAAAACAGCACCAGTGCAACATAAAAAGACAACCTGGATAGACAAAACTGTACAAGTGCAACATAAAAAAGACAAACTGGATAGACAAAACAGCACCAGTTCAACATAAAAAAGAAAACCTGGATAGATAAAACAGCACCAATGCAACATAAAAAAGACAACCTGGATAGACAAAACAGCACCAGTGCAGCATGAAAATTACAACCTGGATAGACAAAACAGCACCAATGCAACATAAAAAAGACAACCTGGATAGACAAAACAGCACCAGTGCAGCATAAAAAGACAACCTGGATAGACAAAATAGCACCAGTGCAGCATAAAAAGACAACCTGGATAGACAAAACAGCACAAGTGCAACATAAAAAAGACAACCTGGATAGACAAAACAGCACCAGTGCAACATAAAAAAGACAACCTGGATAGAAAATACAGCACCAGTGCAGCATAAAAAGACAACCTGGATAGACAAAACAACACCAGTGCAGCATAACAAGACAACCTGGATAGACAAAACAGCACCAGTGCAACATAAAAAGACAACCTGGATAGACAAAACAGCACCAGTGCAACATAAAAAGACAACCTGGATAGACAAAACAGTACCAGTGCAACATAAAAAAAACAACCTGGATAGACAAAACAGCACCAGTGCAGCATAAAAAGACAACCTGGATAGACAAAACAGCACCAGTGCAACATAAAAATGACAACCTGGATAGACAAAACAGCACCAGTGCAGCATAAAAAGACAACCTGGATAGAAAAAACAGCACCAGTGCAGCATAAAAAGACAACCTGGATAGAAAAACCAGCACCAGTGCAACATAAAAAGACAACCTGGATAGACAAAACTGTACAAGTGCAACATAAAAAAGACAAACTGGATAGACAAAACAGCACCAGTTCAACATAAAAAAGAAAACCTGGATAGATAAAACAGCACCAGTGCAACATAAAAAAGACAACCTGGATAGACAAAACAGCACCAGTGCAGCATGAACATTACAACCTGGATAGACAAAACAGCACCAATGCAACATAAAAAAGACAACCTGGATAGACAAAACAGCACCAGTGCAGCATAAAAAGACAACGTGGATAGACAAAATAGCACCAGTGCAGCATAAAAAGACAACCTGGATAGACAAAACAGCACCAGTGCAGCATAAAAAGACAACCTGGATAGACAAAACAGCACAAGTGCAACATAAAAAAGACAACCTGGATAGACAAAACAGCACCAGTGCAACATAAAAAAGACAACCTGGATAGACAAAACAGCACTAGTGCAACATAAAAAGACAACCTGGATAGACAAAACAACAC
Organism: Bathymodiolus brooksi; assembly: GCA_963680875.1. Classification (NCBI taxonomy): domain Eukaryota; kingdom Metazoa; phylum Mollusca; class Bivalvia; order Mytilida; family Modiolidae; genus Bathymodiolus; species Bathymodiolus brooksi. The sequence continues at coordinate 49,847,669 of OY804578.1, read as the reverse complement.
CAGTGCAGCATAACAAGACAACCTGGATAGACAAAACAGCACCAGTGCAACATAAAAAGACAACCTGGATAGACAAAACAACACCAGTGCAGCATAAAAAGACAACATGAATAGACAAAACAGTACCAGTGCAACATAAAAAGACAACCTGGATAGACAAAACAGCACCAGTGCAACATAAAAAGACAGCCTGGATAGACAAAACAGCACCAGTGCAGCATAAAAATGACAATCTAGATAGACAAAACAGCACCAGTGCAACATAAAAAAGACAACCTGGATAGACAAAACAGCACCAGTGCAGCATGAACATTACAACCTGGATAGACAAAACAGCACCAATGCAACATAAAAAAGACAACCTGGATAGACAAAACAGCACCAGTGCAGCATAAAAAGACAACGTGGATAGACAAAATAGCACCAGTGCAGCATAAAAAGACAACCTGGATAGACAAAACAGCACCAGTGCAGCATAAAAAGACAACCTGGATAGACAAAACAGCACAAGTGCAACATAAAAAAGACAACCTGGATAGACAAAACAGCACCAGTGCAACATAAAAAAGACAACCTGGATAGACAAAACAGCACTAGTGCAACATAAAAAGACAACCTGGATAGACAAAACAACACCAGTGCAGCATAACAAGACAACCTGGATAGACAAAACAGCACCAGTGCAACATAAAAAGACAACCTGGATAGACAAAACAACACCAGTGCAGCATAAAAAGACAACCTGAATAGACAAAACAGTACCAGTGCAACATAAAAAGACAACCTGGATAGACAAAACAGCACAAGTGCAACATAAAAAAGACAACCTGGATAGACAAAACAGCACCAGTGCAACATAAAAAAGACAACCTGGATAGAAAATACAGCACCAGTGCAGCATAAAAAGACAACCTGGATAGACAAAACAACACCAGTGCAGCATAACAAGACAACCTGGATAGACAAAACAGCACCAGTGCAACATAAAAAGACAACCTGGATAGACAAAACAGCACCAGTGCAACATAAAAAGACAACCTGGATAGACAAAACAGTACCAGTGCAACATAAAAAAAACAACCTGGATAGACAAAACAGCACCAGTGCAGCATAAAAAGACAACCTGGATAGACAAAACAGCACCAGTGCAACATAAAAATGACAACCTGGATAGACAAAACAGCACCAGTGCAGCATAAAAAGACAACCTGGATAGAAAAAACAGCACCAGTGCAGCATAAAAAGACAACCTGGATAGAAAAAACAGCACCAGTGCAACATAAAAAGACAACCTGGATAGACAAAACTGTACAAGTGCAACATAAAAAAGACAAACTGGATAGACAAAACAGCACCAGTTCAACATAAAAAAGAAAACCTGGATAGATAAAACAGCACCAGTGCAACATAAAAAAGACAACCTGGATAGACAAAACAGCACCAGTGCAGCATGAACATTACAACCTGGATAGACAAAACAGCACCAATGCAACATAAAAAAGACAACCTGGATAGACAAAACAGCACCAGTGCAGCATAAAAAGACAACGTGGATAGACAAAATAGCACCAGTGCAGCATAAAAAGACAACCTGGATAGACAAAACAGCACCAGTGCAGCATAAAAAGACAACCTGGATAGACAAAACAGCACAAGTGCAACATAAAAAAGACAACCTGGATAGACAAAACAGCACCAGTGCAACATAAAAAAGACAACCTGGATAGACAAAACAGCACTAGTGCAACATAAAAAAGACAACCTGGATAGACAAAACAACACCAGTGCAGCATAACAAGACAACCTGGATAGACAAAACAGCACCAGTGCAACATAAAAAGACAACCTGGATAGACAAAACAGCAACAGTGCAACATAAAAAGACAACCTGGATAGACAAAACAGTACCAGTGCAACATAAAAAAGACAACCTGGATAGACAAAACAGCACCAGTGCAGCATAAAAAGACAACCTGGATAGACAAAACAGCACCAGTGCAACATATAAAAGACAACCTGGATAGACAAAACAGCACCAGTGCAGCATAAAAAGACAACCTGGATAGACAAAACAGCACCAGTGCAACATAAAAAAGACAATCTGGATAGACAAAACAGCACCAGTGCAACATGCAAAAGACAACATGGATAGACAAAACAGCACCAGTGCAGCATAAAAAGACAACCTGGATAGAGAAAACAGCACCAGTGCAACATGAAAAAGACAACCTGGATAGAAAAAACAGCACCAGTGCAACATAAAAAGACAACCTGGATAGACAAAACAGCACCAGTGCAGCATAAAAAAGACAATCTAGATAGACAAAACAGCACCAGTGCAGCATAAGATAACAATCCGGAAAGACAAACCAACACCGGTGAAGCATAAAATAACAACCCGGAGAGACAAACCAACACCGGTGAAACATAAGATAACAATCCGGAATGACAATACAACACCAGTGCAACATAAAAAGACAATCCGGATAGACAATACAACACCAGTGCAACATAAAAAGACAATCCGGATAGACAATACAACATTCATGAAGTGGCGTTAAACACAAAACCCATAGTTATCTGCACAATCGATATCAAAGTAAAATAGGTCGTTTTTATCAGTCATATTTTGTTTCAATTCCTAATATAGAATCTATTTAGGTTGAACTGGTAATTAGTTCGCATATAACCATATTTATATCTTATTTATACATATGTATGTCAATATGTGTAGCGTTCTACAATTATATATATAGACTGTATATGTCTGCAGGTTTGATTTATTGTGTTTTTATATTAATTTGTAATCATATGGAATGACAATATTATCTGTAATCGTTCCATTCATTATGATCGAGAGGTACGCAGCCTGGGGGCTAATTGTCACCTTCGGGGTTCACTTTTCAATCATAATTAGGAAGGTAATTTATGGAGTTGATCAAGCAAAATTGTAAATCTCATGAACTTAGAATGTTGAATTTGTATCTTCTTATGTATACTGATGACATGGTTTTGTTCAGTGAAAGTATTCACGAATTACAAAATATAGTTGATGTTGTAAACCTATATTCAAAAGAGTATGACTTGTATATAAATTTGTCAAAAACTAAAATTGTAATTTTTAGAAATAGAGGTACATGTAATTGTAAGCCTGAAGAAAAATGGTTCATGAATTATGTAATGAGTTTATGTATCTGGGTATACTGTTCTATTTTAATGGTAAATTTTTACAGACTCGAAAAAGATTGTCAGATCAAGGACAAAAGGCAGTTTTTAGTTTATTTAATAAAATACAAGATGATTGTTACAACCATGAAACACTTGTATCATTGTTTGATACATATGTAACATGTATACTGAACTATGGATGTGAAGTGTGGGGTTATCATACTGCACCAGATATTGAAAAGGTCAATTTATATTTTCTTAAACGTGTATTGAAAGTAAAAAAAAGTACGGTAAATAATATGGTATATTGTGAATTAGGTAGATTACCTTTGTATGTAGAAAGACATTGTAGAATGGTTAAGTATTGGACAAAATTATTGAATACTGAAAATTGTATATTGAAGGGTTGTTATGATGACATGTTTGAATATAGTTGTAGTAAACCAAATGATAAACAGAACTACTGCTGTAAGATTAAAGAAATATTATTTAAGTATGGATTAAATTATGTATGGTTGAATCAATGACAATGTGTTGATAATGTGGAGAACTTATTATTGAAATTGAAAGAAAGAATTATTGGTAGTTTTATTAGTGAAGTTACTGCTTTCTCGGAAGACTCGCCAAAATGTCAATGTTATACACATATGTATCGTATGCACACGTTACAATATTATTTAGATAGACCAGTTAACTATATATACAAGCCATTTATATATAAATATAGAATTTGTGCACATAATCTAAACATAGAAACAGGGAGATTTTACAACATTAATAGAAATGAGAGATTCTGTTGTAATTGTAATACAAATTCTATAGAAGATGAATATCATTTTATATTAGAGTGTAGTAGATATTATCAGTTCTAAGCTCCCTAGTGACCTACTGTGATAGTCGGTCACGGGAGCTTAGAACATTTGTGTACGATGTTGCTGATCTATAACTTGAAACAGTAACTAAGTTTTTTCCATGAACTATGTTTGACGGACTTTCTTGGAAGTTCTACGGCTAAATACGTAATTAATGATCACTAGACAAAATTAAGCACCGCCCACTGAACTTCTGTAATTTTCCGTCTACATCGTTTCGTAACTGCATGTTTATCTATCGTCTGCATCGTTATTTTTATGAATGGAATTTTCCACTGGGCAGTAAAGCGTATTAATCTTATTCTCTAGATTTCCATATATGGCTCTCCTTTCTATCGTTATTTTTAGGAATGATTTTATCCAATCATAGGTCGTCAAATAAATGCAACATCGTACAAAATGATTTGAGAAGAAAATATATCAAACAGTATTACTGGAGAAATCCATCTGCATATACATTTATAACTTTATTGTCTGTCAGAAATGTAAAAGAATTGAATAATTTTGGAAAGTAATTGTGTTTAGCAGAGAAACTACGTAATGCATAATTGATCACTGTGGATGTCATATATATATAAGTATATGTACTTGTTTCAGCCTATTACCAAGTGGATCACACTCCGCGATACTTGTAGTTTTATTCATATGTCTGTATTTAATTTATTTTTCTATATTTGCATTTAATATATACAATGTATGTGAAATAAGTAGTTGGTGCTATTAACATGTTATATATATTGTACAATCCTATAAGATGTGTTTGCTTTCAGAATAAATTATTATTATTATAGTTATACTTTTTCTTACTAAGATCGTTCTCTCACTTTACTAAGATTTTTTTTTCACTCGAAGCAAAAATCAGATTATTTTTTTTTTACATAAAACAATTGTATTCTTTAATCAAATTTTACCCAAATATCATTGAAAACTGAAGTGTCAGATTATTTAATGTTTGAATCCTTCGGATTCAGTTTACTTTTTTTCATAAAATTTTGTGACATTATAGTCCGACTCATACCCCCTCCCCATCCCTTAAAGTTAAATAGTCTTTCCTTCACTTGAGACGTATTTTTCCCACTCATACCCCTTCCCCACCCCTTAAAGTTAAATAGTCGTTCCTAAACATAAGTATTCATTATTTTGCAGAACGGGACAAACATTTACAAACATTAATTGAGAATCTGTCAGATTCTGTACGTGTATTTGATACCACGTGGGAAATTTGTTTTCTCACCCTTTCATACACAGTTCCGATATTATTAATAAAATAGAACACAAACAGCTGTTGCAGTATTTCCAGTATACACACAATGGATCCTTGCGTATTTTCGGATTGCAAATGAATATTCACAAAACGATCATTATATTGACAGTTCTTCCATTGCTTGTAAACACCAATCTGGTTAAAATCAGATTTCTTACTTGCTCTCCTTTACTGGTATGTCGCAGCGTGAATAAGTCCCCATTTCGGATCACATGCGAGTGACCCTATGTACCATCCAATCAAAATGCGATTGACAGACTATGACAGTATTACTTTACACGTAACGAGCATTCCGATTGGCCAAAAAGGTCATAACGGTATTTATCATAGCATTATATATTCATGACATAACGTCACTCGCAACCAGGTTTGTCGCTAGCTTGAACCTGGTTCACTCGCATGTGATATGTAATAGGGTTTCCACATATCTCACATACAGCGACATACCAGTAAAAGGGGGCAAGTGACAGATCTGATTTCAATCAGATTGTATAGACACAAGCGTCAATCCAAATTTTCCTTTGCATTTGTTAAATAATGTGAAGATAATGATTTAGATTACTGGGTACTATTGATGGTTCCCAGAGCTCGACCCATAGAGTTTTTTTTAGAACATCCCCAAGTTGTGGATAGAGGGGAATGTCCGGTGTTACAAATATAAGTCTGGTGTAGATCCTAAAACGATGACGTGTTCAGAGAGTGTCACGCTTCCAACATTAATTACCGTTGTGCCACGATTTGTTTCAAAACCGCATGATGTCATTCGTGGCATACATATCTTAATTGTTTTCTCAATTATCATAAAAAAATTTAATCTTCATTGGTCAAAGTTTGGAAATTCTAGGAATAAAGATAAAAAAAAGGCGCTGGGGTATAATTTGAAAAGCACCTGAACAGCCTTTTAAAAATACTTTAAAAATAGAGGGGTGGGTTGGGATCACATTAACTGGTTTAACCCCGCCATAATTATGTGCCTGTTCCAAATCAGGATCTGGATTTCCTACGTCATATGTCATGTTTCGTTTTGTGTTCAATGATTTGAGGTGAGATGTTTTTGTTCTATTTGGTGATGTTGCCGGAATTGTTGACCATCACTGTTTAATTTTTTTTCTCGTACATACATGAATCTTCATATTTTAGTATCTTAAATTTATATGTAGTTACTGTACTAAAAATAAAAACAAGGTACATCGTGCCTTCCAGCTGTAGGTTATAAATAGATATATCATATAAAATAACCACAAAATATTACATTCATTGTTCACTTAAATATTTTTTTCTAAATTTAGAAACGGAATGAATAAAGTATAGAAACAAAAGTATTACTGTGAAATATAACAACTATGATTTATGATTTTTTTTCAGTTATGGCGACTTTACCGGTGATTTTGGCTATTGTCTCAATGTTGATACATTCAACTCTTCAGTCCCAGTTCCAAAAGGAAGGTAAGTCTTGTTTTTGTTTTGCAAGCACAGTAGGCTTTCAGTGAAATGCGAAGTGCCAGATCCATTGTATTTTGGTAAAACCACCCCTAATAGGGTTTAATTATACAAGCAGACATATTTGGTAGCCTACTAGGTCAACGACCTCTGATGAAACGGACAACTGTGTACACAGGGAAGGATGATCCTATCGGCTAGTATAGGCAGCAGCCGCGGCTCCTCAAGCTTGTGCTATTCTAGTTTATTTAAAGAATTTGCAATAAGCTTACTTCAAGCTATGTAAATGTCGGTAAAATATATCATGAGTAAAACATAATCAAGAATGGTGCAGGAGAGTTAGAGGGTGGATCTGTCTGAAGTGGGCCCCATAATTCCATTAGCCGAGGGGCCCCAAAAGGTCATAATGCGGTCCTGCTTGCACCCCTGTATATCCGGAAACACGTCAATAAAGGTAATAACAAAATTACCGAACTCCGAACAATCTTACAAAGGGAAAGTCAAAACTCATAATTATATAAACAGACAAAATCAGTCAACAACCGGAAAACTTTGAAAACCGTAATGACCCTGACTTGGTACAGGCATTTCTAAAGAAATGGTGGGTTGAATCAGATTTTAAGGCATGGAGGTACGTTATGGTCGACAAATAATTCCAGTGATAGTGTTCATGTCATTTTAACCTTGATTATACCTATACAATTGTGATTTTCTATTTCGCCTGTATCGTGTCAATTAAGCAGTTATAGAAATGAAAATGGCATTAACATGGAAAGTGCTATCCTATTATGGCGAGTCCCACCGACACCTTGTTTATAAAGGACCATTGTCTAAGGAAAATGATCTGATTGTGATATATATATTATATATAGTTAAGGCTATGGTGTTTAACGCCACTTTCAACAATATTTCGCTATATCGTGGCGGTCAGTTGTTTTGGTGGAGGGGACCGGAGTACCCGGATTAAACCATCGACCTGTCACAAGTCATTGACAAACTTTATCACATAATTTTATATCGAGTACACCTCGCCATGAGCGGGATTCGAACTCCCAATTTTAGTGGTAATAGGCATTTATTGCATATGTAGTTGTAAATCCAACTACCATACGATCACGACCACGATGGCCCCTCCATTGTCTAAGGAAAATGATCTGCTTGTGAATTTTGTACATTTGCAATTAGTCATTCTAAGTTGTATTTTACCTTGGTCTTAACGTAGAAAATATATCTGAAAGACTTCTCTGTTGTTGTCTTAACATAGTCTTTAGAAATACAATCTTTGAGAGATGAAAAATGTCAGGAAGTGTGAGAGAATTAAAATTAGCAGCTTATTCACGTTGCTCTCATGTTATACCGGGGTAGATGTATCTATTAACAATGTCTTCATATACTGACCAATGCACTCTTTCAATTGATTAGTTTAGGAAAACGGACTGCTGTTTGTAGTTCAGATAAAATTTAATCAAGATTTACAATAATGGAACGTCCGCCACTCCTTTTTTAATGGGAATTGTATAATGATGTGAAGATTCCCATGTTATTATGAATATCTTGATGCTATGATAAGCATTGAAGCGATTGTGATTTTTCACTATATATAACGTTGCTAATGTTATGGTGTTTAACGTCATTTCAACAATATTTCAACTATATCGTGGCGGTCTGTCTTATTAGTGGAGGAAACCGGTGAAAACACCGACCTGTCGCAAGTCACTGACAAACTTTATTACATAATATTGTATCGAGTACATCTCGCCATGAAAGGGATTCGAACTCACAGTTTTAGTGGTGATAGCACTTATTGCTCATGAAGTTATGTGTGTGTGTGTGTGTGTGTGCTTTGTTCGACTATTGTTTATTTGATTTTGAATGGGTGTATTTAAATACATAGGATTCCACTTGTTGCTTCATAATATAGTGTTGTCCGCTATATGAAACTTGTTCGCATAGGTTCGTAACTCGAGTGCACAAGTTCATGTGTCCAGCCATCTTGTGGATCTGACCTGTGATTTATTTGATTGAAGTTTGATGACCTCTTTGTCATCTGCTAATTTTAGCTATAACATGTGTAACACATTATAGTGTGAGACTATATATTAAAATTAACATTATATATATATCAAGGTGTCATGTAACACATCATATTTTAACCGCGAATTAACTTAAGAGTGACCTTTATAAATTGTAATATGCCAGGAAAGTGAGAGGTCATGTACTTGTGTGTTAGGAGTGTCGATTTTGCCTAGCTCTTCCTACGTTTTGTTTTCTATTGGAATTTTTTTTTTCTTTTTCTATTGGTATTTTTTGTTTTTTATTTTATTATGATGGCAGCATTAGGGGTGGGGGTGCAAAGAAGTGCCGATGGAACGTTTTTTTTTTTATAGATTTCAAATAAATATGATTGTGTCGTAAATTTTCCACTGCCATATACTTATGCATGGTGATTTTGTAGCTATGATATACAATATATCAGCGGGCCATATTTCTACAAAGTTCTAGGTTTTTACGAATGTATTGCTTTGATGCACAATGTTTGGTTTTGCAAAATGTGGTTCTATCTGATCATTTTGTTACTTGGATCATCTATTGTGTGTATATTTCGGATTTTAAACCAATATATGAATTGGTGAACAACACGGCACAACAGATGAATGGGGACCTCATGAATGGGTATAGTTTTCTTACTGCGAATATATGAATGGGAAAGGTTTTCACACTGGGAAGGGATGTTAAAACCCCAGCTGCACCCTTAGCCAATTTTTCAAAAGTGGCTTCTAGTGGACAGTTGGAAACATCAACATTACCACAGACCGATATGTTATTATCGGGTTAGCACACGACGGCTGCCACTGGTGGAGCAGGAACTGTTTACCGTTCCGGAGCATATTAGTTCACCCCAATATTTTAGTAGGATTCGCGTTACTCAATCTTTTCTTTTTCTTTTTTGTTTCTATGAATTATTTTGTAGATCGTTGCTTGTCCTTTGTACTTTTTCTTTTTGGTCATTGTATTGTCTGTTCTTGACTTACGGCTTCTGATTACCCCTTTGGTATCTTCAAACTATTCTTACTAACTGCAATCATAGATGATAAACCAAATGAATTAACCCGTAGCAAATATATTTGATATCCTTTTAATTTTCTTCACAATCTCCAGTTTAGCAATGTGGCATTACTCTAGATTTATAATCCTGTTCCATTTACTGTTTCAGGCAAAATTTAGGTCAGATTGAGTGAAAAATTGTCTTGTCTTAGCTTTTTATTTATATTTATTCAATGTTATAATTGAAAATAAATGACATGTATGCGAGAAGACGTCAATAACGAGATATTTAGTAGCATGACATATTTTATGTTTCCTCTGGAGCAACATTTTGTTACGAATGGTGGTTGGTGGTCCGTTGTAATAGAACTGTTTTGGTACACTAGCAGCGTTTTACTTATGGCCACTCAAAACACCTGTCCATGATATTCTGGATATCTCTGAAATGTATATTTGAAAGCAGTAACGGTTGATACCTTTATTATTTGTATTAGCTATAAGTGAAGAAGAGTTTGAAGATACCAAAGGGGTAATCAGAATCCGTAAATCGAAGAAGGACAGACAACACACTGTTCAAAAGAAAAAGGACAAACAACGATCTACGAAACATGAAGATAACCGTTCCCTAATACTTTCTGTTAATTTAGAATGGTTATGATTTTATTTTGCATTTTATTCTCTCTTCCATACTGTTGTTGAAAATTACAATACTCTTTTCTATGTAGTAATTAACTGGTAGAAACAACAAATAGACAATAATAACACATACAACTTTGTCCTATTTTTTTGCGCGGACGTAGAACACAAATATTAGACATCATCATTGTCAGATTTGACAGGTAGATAATCGAATGTCATCTTGATTTATCGTGTGATAGCTACGCACGACAAGGATTGTCTAGTATGCAGCTTTTATGTCAAGAAGTGACATCCGAATGTATCCTTGCATATCTAGTTTTTTTTATGGCATATGCGTGCTTATTTGAATCTAAGGTTAAATTAAAAGTGTGTATTTGATATCACTGAATTAACCGCATCGGTGGTGTAATGGTCATCGTGCTCGCATCGAGTGTGGTAGATCGTGGGTTCGAGCTCCATCGGGTCAAACTAAAAACTATGCTATTGGTATTTGTTGCTTCTCCACTAAGCACACATTATTAAGGAGAAAGAGCAAAGACTGGTTCGGAATCAGGATAATGTGTTCGAGTGGAGCAGCATGTCTATCCGAGGTCTGTTATTTCGGTGAGCTAGCACTATAACAATCCAACTAGGCGTGTGGTCTAGTACTAAGCCGACCTCATCTCATTGAAAATTAACTTGTTCTCGTCATGCTATAGCTGAACAATTGCTGAGTTGGCGTTAAACACTCACTCACTCACTCTTTTTATTGTTTTACCTGACCATCCACTAACATCAAACGATATATAAGTATCGGGATACGTCAGGTAAACTTGTATTCGTATTCGAATGTTTTTTACTATATTTCAAACAGCTATACTGTACAGTTTGTAAACAGATTCTATAGGGTCGTCGCGGATTGGTCGTTTAAATTGTGACCTTTACGTCACTACATGCAGAATGTATATTTGATCTTAATTTGATTAGATTGTCTTTAAATTCAAGGCTGCATATTCTTAATTATTAATCAAATAAAAAAAGACTATTAAAATCCAACTAATCGTGTTGGTCTAGTACAAAGCGGATATCATCATCATGTCATTGAATGTAACTTGTTCTTGTCATGATGTAGATGAAGAAAATTGTCATTTGGCTTCAAGCAACAACCATTCACTCATTTCATTCCACAAAAAAATTTTAAAAAAATTTATTGTACCATAACATGTTTCAAAGATTTGCAACCCATTGTAACTTATTATGAATTGATGTAGAAAATATAAAATCCACAAATTTTATTTTCGGCATAAACACAAAATCCACGAATTTACGAATGCACGAACTTGTAACTTTTAACCAAACCACGAAAATTGATACCCACGATAGCCATATGTTACGTTACTTTTGCATCAGTATCTAGATTTGTTATTTCCTTTCAGATTACCATAGCCATCCATGTATACGACCCTGTTCAGATGATGATGAGCCAATGAAATGTGAATATGACTTTACCATAGAGTATTACTACACGTTAACACAAGCTTGCTATGACTGTCCATACAATATTACAGACTGTTTCCGTCCTCACTGTGTATCTGCCGATGGAGTATCACGTGGTATTATAACTGTCAACCGGATGTTGCCTGGACCAGCAATTCATGTGAGTTTTTGAAGGTTATTTCGGGGTTTACGTTATTGTTCAACTAAAATAAGTCATGCAGAGTTCTTGGTGGCTAAATAACAGTCTATGTTAACGACTGAAATGATAATTTCAAAATAAAATTGAATTCCTGGTTCATTGAATAAATATTAGATTGTCATATATCTTTTTTCGTATGATATTCATTAAAAGAATTAGTACGTAAATGATACATATATCAGGAGTTATGCCGCTTTAACCATAATTAAGTCTTCTGGCTATGCATTTGAAATAAATTTCAAATTTCAAATACATTTCGAAAATAATGAGTTTTGAATTTTATTGTCATTAAAATTTCGCTTGTTTGCGTACAGGGAATCTAAGCTATATTTGAACCTTTAAAACTTTGAACTAATTATTGGAAAAATATATGTTATATGGTCATTGAACTTTGCATGAAATATGACACTTTTCAGGTCCGCCTTAAAGGGAAATAACTCATGTAAGACGAATAATTTTAGAACCAATTATTAAATGGTCTATTGCAGCTAATGATTGTCTTTTATTATACCGTTCAAAGACTAAAATTAATGCAGGGCGAAGTCAATAATCTTCCAATAAATTATAAAGTCTTAACATTGTTCTTTTTGTTTGTAGGTCTGTCAAGGAGATACGGTGATTGTTAATGTACACAATATGTTAGAAGGTGGCGAAGGGGTTTCTTTACATTGGCATGGTGTTCTTCAGGAAGGAACTCCACACATGGACGGTGTCACGATGCTTACCCAGTGTCCTATTCATCCATATACAACGTTTCAATATCGGTAATGTTTCCCCAGTTTCTTTGCAATATTACTGTGTGGTCTGTAAGTTTTACTATTTGTAAAATAACATAAAAAAATGTTGATTATTATTATGACTCCTGTTGAATATCATTTACTTATACAATGTCCAAAATAGAATGACCTTTCAGTTAACTAGGGTAACTGTAAGCAAATGGCCATCAACTAAGTAATGACGCACTTTATATGCCAAATCACGTGAACTTAATATTAACATTTGGAGAGAAAAACTGCCAGCAATGTATTGTTCAATTGTTTGTAAGCAAAACGCTATGCTATATTGCATATTAAATATGTCATAATGATTAGGATTTTATTATTAATTTCAGATTTAAGGCAAATGATCCAGGAACACATTTTTGGCATGCCCACGCTGGTCTACAAAGAACTGATGGCATATATGGATCATTTGTTATTCGTCAACCTAGGTCACGTGACCCACATTCTGTTCTTTATGATGAAGATCTTTCAGATCACACGATAATGATAAATGATTGGATGGACAAAATGGGAGCCGTTAATTTTGCTGCAGGCCATCATGCAATGCAGGATCATTTTCCTGGATCTATTCTTATAAACGGTAAATTGTATAATATGCCCCCCCCCCCCCCCCCTCCCCACATTAATACGTTTACATGGACTGACAATTCTATATTTCTTAGATATATAAACATCCAAAGTACATCCAAGCATATCGTAGTATTTATATCTACATGCACTTTTAGAATCGATTGTTTCTCCTTTGAGATTTATGAGCTCCATGATATAGGTGAAATACTGCTAAAGTTGGTATATCAGTATGCACAAATAAGTACAAATCACATAAATAAAACATAAACCCCTACAAAACTAATGGGAGTAAAGACGAACTGAACATCGGTTTTACGCTGAAATCACAGAGGACATCACAACATGGAACAAAAAACGTGAAGATATCTAATTTAACAACATGAACAACACCGACCTCATTACTTTCAACTCGCCGTGTTGGTCAAGAGGTAACCAAAAGTCATCACTTTTGTTAAGTTCATTATTATGGGTCATTTTAGCATACAAAATTATACCGGAAAAAATGAGTTTTAGGCCAAAAGTTAACATGTCTTAACGGCAACGTTTATTTTAATACACGTGCATCTTACGTTCTGAACAAATAGTACTAGTGAAGTTTTGAAACTGACAAGAAATTACAAACTCGTCCCTTAGAATTGTGAATTTTTGGAGACTGGCTAATGATGATTATTATTTTTTGCCTGCCAAGTTACGCAGAAAAAACCGCTCCCATAGTAACCATACATTTTTGAAATAGAGATATCGACTATTATCAAGTTCAATGTCATATCTGGGGAAAAACCTTACAATTGATCTCTGATCAATTGACTTTTTAATTGTATATTATACTTGTTTATTTATATTGCCATGCATCTCAGTTAGAAACAATAAAATATGTTTACAATAAATTAATTTGTCACTTTTTGTTGTTCAGGTCGAGGTACAGTAAAAGAATTCAGTGATATGTCAGACCATAGCTCACATAAAGATTCCACAGCACCAGAAGACATGATAATGCATTCTCTAACAACCACTCGTTCTATGGAAATGACCAATGTTGACCACATGTTTGAACATATGATGCATAGAAGAAGCTCAGACAGTACAGACATGCATTCTGGCCATAACATGGAAGGCAACACAAATAGTATGTCGGACCTCGATGCTCGTCATACGCCACATTCTATTTTTAGAGTAAAACAAGGCAAAAGGTACCGATTCCGTTTGATAAGTAACGGAATTGCCAATTGTCCCATTCAGTTCTCAATAGATCATCATAGTCTCGCAATGATATCAACAGATGGATATCCCTACAATTTAATCATGGTGGAGTCTTTCACTATATTTGCCGGTGAACGATATGATTTTATTTTACACGCTAATCAACCAATCCGAAACTACTGGATCCGGGCCCGCGGATTAGCTGAATGTGGTCCACAATACAAGTCAGTCAGTCAAACAGCTTTCCTTACCTATGAGAATGCCGCTGTTGTTTTGCCATCGGAATCTCCGGATTACCAGAGTGGAAACAGACCCGGAACGGTAAATAATATTATGCCTGACATTATCTTAAATAGCTCGACGCTCATGTGTGGTATACTCGATACAACATTATGTGATAAGGTGTCAGTGACTTTTGGTAGGTCGTAGGTTTTCTCTGGGTACTCCGGTTTCCTCCACCAATAAAACTGACCTCCACGATATAACTGGCATATTGTTGAAATTGGCGTTCAATCAAATAACCCTAACCCTAACCCTAACCTTTAATAGCTCGATATTGGTATGTAAATTCTGCCATTTTCTGGTCCAGTGATCATTGGTTTTTATGTGTAAGGTTCCTGAATTAATACCCTTAAAGTAGCAATATGCATTACGTATATATATACTATTCGTAATCAAATAGTTGTTTAATTTATTAATAGTCAAGCAGCGAAAAGCCAAAATGTGTGACTTTAATGCACCACTGAATACAAACTTGTGTTGTATATCATTAGAAAGACCATTAAGATAACTTTAATTGTCGTCAATTGATAATTTGGTAAGATTTGTAACAAAGCGATGTCTTCATCAAGAGTACAAGGTTTCAATCAATAAATCATGCAATGAAATGTGTGATACTGTGATTAGCGAACAGGGCAGAAATTAAGATTGCCACATGGGACGGGGAAAGGATCTAATAGGTATGGTCATAAAATGTTGTCTTGCAACAGATTGTCAACGACAACTCATAAAAACGGTTGCTTATTAGTTATTATGAAAGGCTGGAAGTTGTCTTTTACTTACAGAGGCCCTAAATCTATCACTCGTGGTTTTCGCAAAGCTAATTTACAAAAAGAACTAATTGCCTGTGAGCAAGCTTACCATTACACTACAGAGTCCATTTTGTGTATTTGTGTCATGTTATTCTCAAATGTGAACCATACTATGCATATAAATTAATGTGTTCATGTCATGTTAAATGCAATTTTTGTACTTTTATAGAGTTATTTAATTATTATAGTATTAACATAAAGATATGCAACAATAATTCTTATATGATTTACATAATTAGAAATCCTATACTCTGATTGGGTATAAGCGCTTATGGAGGCGGGGTTTTGTCAGTTTATTTTTCGATAGACGATGTTCACCGGACTACTTTTTTCGTAATGTAAACAAAATGGCGGCTTGGATTCCCGATAATAAAAAAAGATAAAAGAAACAATGTTTATTGTTAATAATCGACAATTATTGTTAGATATGAAATAAAAAAATAAATGCCAATGACTTCGGACTTTTATTTGTTTGTGAGTGAATTGGTCCAGGTTATACATAAATAAACTCCGGAAAAAATGCGTTTAATCCTATAATATAAAACACATAAAAAAAACATTTTGTGACCTTGGAGTTAAAAATGCATCTAAACAAATATAAAATTAGACAATCTGACATAAAACAATTGTTATTAAAACAACATAATTTAGACCTCACAGGTGGTAATATTTACTATATGAATACTTGAATGTACTGCTAGTTGTGTGATTAGCATTTGGACATGTGAGGAGAAAATAGTATTTGCTTTAAATGTACTCTTCCCATATAACACGTTAACAGTCTTCAAAGTTTAATTCATTCCGTATTTTAACAATCAAGATAGGTTATTTGTTGATTGATGACCGTGATCCTGATTAACCTACAAAAACCTAGGTACAGTCGTGACCGTGATCCTGATTAACCTACTTCATCCTAGACACAATCATGACCGTGATCCTGATTAACCTACTTCATCCTAGACACAGTCATGACCGTGATCCTGATTAACCTACTTCATCCTAGACACAGTCATGACCGTGATCCTGATTAACCTACTTCATCCTAGACACAGCCATGACCGTGATCCTGATTAACCTACTTCGTCCTAGACAGTCATGACCGTGATCCTGATTAACCTACTTCATCACAGACATGACCGTGATCCTGATTAACCTACTTCATCCTAGACACAGTCATGACTGTGATCCTGATTAACCTTCTTCATCCTAGACACAGTCATGACCGTGATCCTGATTAACCGACTTCATCCTAGACACAGTCATGACCGTGATCCTGATTAACCTACTTCACCCTAGACACAGTCATGACTGTGATCCTGATTAACCTTCTTCATCCTAGACACAGTCATGACCGTGATCCTGATTAACCGACTTCATCCTAGACACAGTCATGACCGTGATCCTGATTAACCTACTTCATCCTAGACACAGTCATGACCGTGATCCTGATTAACCTACTTCACCCTAGACACAGTCATGACCGTGATCCTGATTAACCTACTTCATCCTAGACACAGTCATGACCGTGATCCTGATTAACCTACTTCATCCTAGACACAGTCATGACCGTGATCCTGATTAACCTACTTCACCCTAGACACAGTCATGACCGTGATCCTGATTAACCTACTTCATCCTAGACACAGTCATGACCGTGATCCTGATTAACCTACTTCATCCTAGACACAGTCATGACTGTGATCCAAAGCTAGTTTGAATTACATCTACAAATGCAATTAGTGTCTATGAACACTCAAGTTGTGAGTAGGAATCAATTCAACCTTATGTGATAAAGTTTGACAGTGATATACCGCATCATATGCTATAACAGACTATTACTAATAATTACAATTCAGCTTACCTTTAGTATATATTATTATGCATTCTATAGTATATTATTGTACATGCTTAGTCTAAACTATATACACTAACGCACTCAGATATAACAATTCTATTTTTATCAATCTGTAGATGCTCAATCCGTTGAACATAGGACCATCACGAGGTTTCATTACCGTAGATCAACTCGACTCCATTCTACCAGATGATGATGTACTGAAACCTATTCCTGATAGAAAATTTTATCTTGCAATGGATTTTAATATGGTGGAGAATCCGAGGTTCAACGACCATAGATATTATTCCCTCAACACTATGATGAATAGACATGGACATGGAGAGCACGCTCAACATATGTTGTCTCCACAAATCAATCATATATCTTTTAAAATGCCGCCATCACCTCCATTGAGTCAAAGTTCAAAATATATGGAAGTATGTATTACCTTAAAATGAAACACAATGTCGGAACAGTTCTAAAATGAAAAACAATGACGGAACAGTGCTAAAATGAAAAACAATGACGGAACAGTTCTAAAATGAAAAACAATGTCGGAACAGTTCTAAAATGAAAAACAATGTCGGAACAGTTCTAAAATGAAAAACAATGTCGGAACAGTTCTAAAATAAATTTAAAAAAACAATGTCGCAACAATTCTAAAATGAGCAACAATGTCGGAACAGTTGTAGAATGGAAAACATTGTGGGAACAGGTCCAAAATTCAATCGAAACAGGCAAAATCGATACCCCTATCACATATATACATAACTGTCCACTTTCATGACTTGGTACAGGCACTTCAATTAAAAATTACTTTGTTTAACTAGTTTTATGGACCCAATCCCTCCCTCTTAATAGAATGATGAGGTTATGCATATATTTTGAAGTATTTAATTTTGTGGTTTGATATTTTTCTGTTATTATGTCCTCTATGCACTGACATTGGTTCGAACTTCGGTACATATCTCATTTGTTACAGTTAACAGACATAATATTTATATAATCCATTTTTTAAAATCAATTCGTACAGAATTTCAGATTTTCGAATTTTAAAATTGTATATGAATCTTCTTTAAATGTTTTGGCAACTGAAAATATTTAACTGAATATGCACACTTTCTTGACCTACAAAGACAAGAAATTATTCTAATTGTGATCAAAATATAACCATTTTGTCAAAAACGAGTTGTGTGAATGTACGTAACGTCATCGATCGACAAAGTCGTGTTCGATTAATACCGGGGCTCTCGTGGCCATGCTCGTATGGTAGTTGGATTTACAACTACCTATTCAATCAGTGCCTATTACCACTGGTGTTGTGAGTTCGAATCTCGATCAGGGCGAGGTGTACAACATTATGTGATAAAGTTTGTCAGTGACAGGTCGGTGGTTTTCTCCGGGTTCTCCGGTTTCCTCCACCAATAAAACTGACCACCACGATATAACTGAAATATTGTTGAAAGTGGCGTTAAACACCAACAAACAAACAAACAAACAAACAATCGATTAAAACCGGTTTCCAATTGGTGTCATACCTAATTACACAAAATATGTTTGCAAGTTGAGGTTGTAGAGTTTGTCGTAAATTCATTTATTATTTTATTTTCTGTAGGAAAGATTTTGTGATGAGAGTACAGTTGATAAAGATTGTAAAAAAGAGTTTTGTGAGTGTACACATCGTCTTAAAGTAAAACTTGGAGAAGTCATAGAACTTGTTTTAGTGGATGAAGGCAAGGCGATGAACAATAACCATCCAATGCATTTACATGGACACAGCTTTAGAGTAGTTGCTATGGAAAAGGTAAACAATATTTTTAGCCATGTGCTGCTTTGTTAAAAGTAAAAATACTGTTGGTAATTTGTCGCTATGCAAACTGTAAGCGTATGCTCAGCCATTTTTTCGCTATGGCAACAAAATATTCTTGGCCATTTGTCATAGACAGCATGTTTCAAAGCATTTGTGATACTTGTATTAATAGAAACATAGATATCAAATGTAGTGAGCACAACCCGTTTCTAAGATAACCTTCACCAGGTACACTCAAAATCGAAAGATTGGAAAGCCACATCATTTAGTTTAATAATCTCTATCTCATCCGTATACATAAAAATCAACAAATAACCCGGTCTGACCGTATATTGATATCTAGGTCTGTAACAAAGGTCTCCACAACGAATCTCAGTATTGCATGATATTAAGTATGTTAACAGTTAGCAAACACTGAACGACATATCTCTATTTGCTTTAAAATAAGTAACTATGTCGTGAATCGCTTTGACAAGGTGAACTATCTCTTAGTTATATAAGTAGGGATGCGTGAATGCTTTTATTTCCTGAACAATACAACTTGGTAGGAAGTATGTAGCTATTTCCTTTGTTTTTCATCATGCTTACAAATGCAGAGTCAACGTCGTAAATACCACATCATATTAATGTGATTATGTTTGAATTAATAAGACTAACGATATTTTCCTACTTGTCTAACATCAACCAGCAATAGCAATACTTCAATTTCTATTCAACATTACTGCCTCTATGAATTGTTGTTTGTCTTATACGGTCATGTTTAATTTACAGCTAAACACGTCAACATCAGTAGAATTCGTTAAAGTTTTGGATTCAATGGGACAAATCAAGCGAAAGTTAACGAGGGCAGTTTTAAAAGACACGGTAACAGTTCCAGATGGTGGATATACGATAATTCGATTTAAGGCTTCGAACGCAGGTGAGGGAACATTGTAGCGCATTTGGTGAATTACAGATAATAGCTTCGCACAGGTTTGATACATGCCCAGCGCCTCACCAGGTGTCAGATGTGTACCTTCTCCGTGTGGGGTTACAGGGTTATAATACAGAAAGTATTATAAAGTGAATGATAATGGGTAGTATGTTTGGAGAGTGCCACGATCCTTTTATGTTAATAAAAACGTAGATATCTAATTTAGTATGCGCACTTTGCGCTTATCGAATAGCGTTCATCAGGTACGCTCACAGTCAAAAGATTGGAAAAACGAATAATTTAATAGTCTTTGGGTGCATATAAACCAAAGGATCTAAACAGGATATCCAAAATAGAATAATGTTAGCTATTCCTGAGTGAGATCGACATTAGTTATAACAAATATAATTATTCAGGAACTGTAAATTTCAAACATTAAATATAGTTAATAGATCATGTCTGTGACGAAGCGATGACTACTGGGCCAATGATAACCTACAGCCTAGGTGTCGACCAAGTGATAATAGTAGAAACGTAGATATCGAATTTAGTGCACGCGACGCGTTTCTGGAATAGCATTAACGTTATTTGCGTTTGTTTGCATATATTGTGTTGTGTTTTTGTTTTGTTTTTCATCGTCTTATGTACCCTATGTTGCCAGTTTCTCTGGATTGTTTTTGTTTTGTTTTTCATCGTCTTATTGTACCCTATGTTGCCAGTTTCTCTGGATTGTTTTTGTTTTGTTTTTCATCGTCTTATGTACCCTATTTTGCCAGTTTCTCTGGATTGTTTTTGTTTTGTTTTTCATCGTCTTATGTACCCTATGTTGCCAGTTTCTCTGGATTGTTTTTGTTTTGTTTTTCATCATCTTGTGTACCCTATGTTGCCAGTTTCTCTGGATTGATTTTGTTTTGTTTTTCATCGTCTTATGTACCCTATGTTGCCAGTTTCTCTGGATTGTCCACTGTTGATTACCCCTTCTGTATTCTCTAACGGAACGTTTATTCAACAGGTACGCTCATCCTCAAGAGATTGGAAAGCCAAATTTAAATGTCTTTAGGAGCAAAAGACCACATTTGTAGATTTAATAGACACAAAAAGAGCATATGCACATATCTGTTGCAGAGGACTAAATACTTCGTTACTATTCAACTTTCCATACTTTTCTAGTGACAATCAGACGTTGTTGCTCCGATTGTTCAATTCCTATCTATTTATGTAATGATTTCTTTTATCTTGTTGAATTTGGTCTCGTCCTAAATATGCACGAAATATTTGCCGTATGATGTTAAACAACAACCAACCAATCAATCAATCAATCAATCACTCTAGTATATGGTTTTGTATTTATGTCTCCTTGTGGAGCAATTAAGCTTTGCTGTCATTCAGATATATATTTCAATTGTATTCAAACCTAAGTATGTGTTCTTTATGTGAGCCGTTGTTTCATTTATTGTCATGGTATATTGATATTTTATTGCAGGTTTTTGGTTGTTCCATTGTCATATTGCATTTCATTTAGAAATGGGTATGTCGATGGTCATACAAGTTGGTGAAATAGACGAAATGCCAAAGCCTCCAAAACACTTTCCAAGATGTGGAGACTGGACACCGGAATCACAGGATGAAAATGATTTTGAAGATATAAAATCATGTCCCCCGGTACCGGTACCCACTTCCGCAGCACCATTAACAACGACGGTTGCTACGACAACAACCACCATAGCAACAGTAAATTTCTTGCTAGTTATGCTAATCTAGATATTTTAAACTAACATTACATGTCGATTGAAATCCTAACTTTTACTAAAATCCATATATGTGCAATATTTTACTACCGAAATGATTTTTGAAAGAAATTCCAATATGGTTTACCTGCCAACACAGTGCTTTTTTGTTATGTTTGTTTGTTTATTTCCAAGAAATCCATATATCTGTGCTATTTACGTGTTTGTAATGTGATTTGACTATTTGTAATCATAATCATGTTCGCTAGAAGCAATTTTCTTTGACTATCAACCACCCAAGTTTTTTTTGTACTAACTGAAATTTTAACAGCAAATTTAAAACCCTTTATTAACTAGTAACTATTAATGGAAAATGCTTAGCATATTAACAAGAAAAGTTGGGGAAAATTAACTTCTGGTGAAAACGTCTTGACTCTGTGTATTGTAGTGTTGTGTATGTATATTAACTGAGTAATAAAACTGTCTGTTACATACTAATATACGTTTCAGTGTTTGTTTGTTTGTTTGTGCATACTAAATTGAAAATAAAACGGGTCATGGAAAATAGTGCAAGAATGGCACATGGTAGACAGTAATGAAATCGTATAACTTGTAAAAGGAATATATAACAACTACCGTTTATAACATTTATTAGTAACTTGAATATGTAACAACTACCGTTTATAACATTCACTAGTAAAAGGAACATGTAACAGCTACGATTTATAACATTTACTAGTAACTGGGATGTGTAACAGCTACAGTTTATAACATTTATTAGTAACTTGAATATGCAACAGCTACCGTTTATAACATTTACTAGTAACTGGAATATGTCACAGTTACCGTTTATAACATTCACTAGTAACTGGAATATGTCACAGTTACCGTTTACAACATTAACTAGTAACTGGAATATGTAACAGCTACGTTGTATATCATTTACTAGTATCTGGACTATGTGGCAACTACGTTTTATAACATTTACTGGTAACTTGGATATGTAACATCTACGATTTATAGCATTTACCAGTAACTGGAATATGTAACATCTACGGTTTATAACATTTACTAGTAACTGGAATATGTAACATCTACGGTTTATAACATTTACCAGTAACTGGAATATGCAACATCTACGGTTTATAACATTTACTAGTAACTGGAATATGTAACAGCTACCGTTTATAACATGTACCAGTAACTGGAATATGTAACATCTACGGTTTATAACATTTACCAGTAACTGGAATATGTAACAGCTACCGTTTATAACATTTACCAGTAACTGGAATATGTAACAGCTACCGTTTATAACATTTACCAGTAACTGGAATATGTAACAGGTGCTGTTTATAGCACTTACCAGTAACTGTAACATGTTTCGCTACGGTTTATGACAATAGTAATTGAGATATGCAACAGCTTCAGTCGGAGTGTTCAGTTACAGTGTTAAAACAATTAAGCTGCAATAATATATCTTCTTTTAAAAATAATAAAACAGGTAGATACTAGTCTCGATATTGTCAAGAGACGGATGAGTATAAGTGATATTGTTCCCGTAGAAGTAGGTTAGTCATAATATATTTGACTACCCAAATTTCTTCATCTTCCTCGATTTTGTTGCTAACCAACAAAACCGGAATTTTCACATTCCACTTATCTTGGTAAATTTAAGTTCTCTGGTGCTATTGTTTCTTTTAACTACCAGATTTATTCTAATCTTTCTTTGGTTATAACTCTTTTACATTACAAATATTAGTTACTTTTTTCATTGGTTCTTTTTTCTATCGACTATCAAACTATCAAACTACAGTATTCAGTGCATGATATTTCTCTATCTATTTTACTTCGAATAACAACGTTTTCGAAACCCACTGACAACTATTTTGTTAGAACACGTTCAAGATTTACCCATTTGTAATAAGATAACTATCGAGCAAAATAATAATGGGTAAATCTTGACAATGAAGGTCTGTGGAACAACGATATGGTGGTGTAGGTAAATACTCCTGGCATGTTAATCATAATATCTTAATAATGCATCTAATAAAAAGAAAAGATTTTAAAAAATCATGAAAACCAACCTAAAAAAATTAATTTTGTTTTGCAACAATAATATACCATAGAGATTTATTTCTACCACTCTGTCGCTGGTTTTCTCTAACATTGTATTTTATCTTCTTTCAGGGTTTTTTTTTTTTTTGCCATCATTTAGCGATATATACTTTCTTATATTTAAAAATTGTTAAAATTGATTTACTAAATTTCACATAGTTAATTAATACGCTTTAAATTTAAAAATAATAATATTTCATTAGTTGTATGAATATACATGTAAGTGAAAACAATTGTCACAGTTTCTTCTTTACGAAATAATGTTGCGAAACTTCCAAAAATACACAGTAAGAAAAAGAACACTGCACATAGTCTTTACCATCAAAATATGTATCAATTACTATTCAAGATAAAAAAAAATGTTCTTGAGTCTGCGGATTGACAATATATTCAAATATATTCAAATGACTATTTTTGTATATTTCCTACGATGTTCTCAATATAATCTTTAAACAAATTATACTGTTTTGAAAAACGTATTCGCAATGAGATTATTGAAGAATCTAAGGATATGAAAACTATTTTATTAAGTTATCCATATTAATCTATTTCTCTTTAATTTTCTGCTTTATGAATTATGAAATTGCATGATATTTTCATATTTTTGCACAATATTTTCCTATTTTTGCACAATTTTATACACAGCTTTATTTCTCTTCGTTTTGCTTTTCACATCTTTGTCTTATCTTCTTTGCAGCCTCCTCAAAGTAGTAAATATTTGGGTGGAATTTCACAGTCACGTGACGTTGACGTCGACGCCGTTACTCTTCATTATGTGTTGTTGCTATGGATGACCGGCAAGAAGAACAGTAGCATTACTTTGGCAAAAAATTCTTCCAAGTCGCATCGTATACCAACCAACCGTCAATTTCCACTATCATTAGGGAGTGGTTCCAAAAAATTCCTTCCAAAACCTGCTTATAATATACATGCACTCAGAAATCTTCCCGATATCCCTGTACATTTGACTGGGAGAGCTCGGACAACTCTCCAAGAACTCTTACAGTATGCCAAACCAATGAATATCCCTAACCCTAAGCGAACGAGACAAACTAATTTGAAAAAATTAAGACATAAAACAATACTTGGAAGGAAATTGTCTAATATATTTAGAAAACAACATTACCAGCGATTGAAAAGGTGAAAATTTACAAAATTGATTAATCCTGAAATCCACCAGTGTTTTAGTTGTTGACATTCATCAGACACACTTAGTACGCTGATGATAAGAAGATAGTGCTAATGGTTGGAATGTTGCAGTGACATGCAACAGATATTGAATCACGTGATTTGTTACAGTGACATACAATAGATATTGTATCACGTGATTTGTTACCGTGACATACAATATATATTGTATCATGTGATGATTGGTTCACCAATGAAGGCGTTACAAGGATAGAATTATTTTTAAAACAATTCCCGTTGTAATAATTTGATTTTTTGTGGACAGTTAAAATGGATTTTGTATACTCTAGGAATACAGAAGGACTGTTTCAACTAAGTAACAACTGTAAGGTCGTGGGTGTTTTAACGAAGACAATTTATTTCTATATTATTTGTTATGATATATAATATTCGTCCTTCTTTTATACTCTTGGTCGTATATATTGAAGATTGATATTTCATATGGGATAGCAACTGTAAGATTGGCAATTCAAATAGAACGATCATTGAACAAACAATTTGTTTCTAACAGCCTTTGCTAAATTTATCCTTAAATTTACTTGAAAAAGAAATACATGTTCAGTTTATATAGTTTATTTGGGATGTTCCCATCCCAGGAAAGGTTATCTTTTTTATTCCCCTATTTATGAGCAAGAGTTTTTACGATGATATTGTAAGTTAGTCTTAACTTACCTTCGAATATAAGTTTGTGTTACATGTATATACGATATTCTTTTCAAAATATGTTATATTTGTCTTCTATTCCGTATTTGAAATTTACAGTATTCCATAAATTAAAAAAAAATATATACATATCATATATATAATTCAAAGAAAAACATTAAAACAAAAAATAATTACTTAACCTTTTTGAATGTATCATATTTTTGTTGTTCGATTTGTGTACTTTTCAGCCGTGTATTGCTTTATTTTTCATATCATACTGCCATGCCATTTTTAGTCAATTTCATTATTTGTTTTTCATGTTTTGTGTAAATCAAGCACAATAGACATATTTCATTTGTTATTCCATGTTTCACATCGTGTCATGTTTAAAATAGTCATCACTACCAAAAAACAATTGGTTTATATTTTCAAAATATTGCACTCGGCAACATTCGGTCAATTACGTCACTCCATTTAGGAGAGCAGCGGATTCACCCGATCTTTTCCGATTTCAAATATTGAATACAAAAATTAAACGCAAGTACATGTAACACGTACTTTTATTAGCAATTATATCAAATATTTCAAATTATTACACAACCCATTGGCAACTTTGAGATAAGTGGAAATATGTTTAATTATAGGCGTCTTGTACATCATTGTCCATAAGTTATTATAATATTAATATAATGCACCAGACCCTGAGTATGATCTCCTAACGTCACGGAACATTCAAATAATCGCTTTTAATTATGCAATGGTAATGTAACATGCATAGGCATGTATATCTACTTTAACTTGGAACATTATACTGATCACATTTAACAACAGAAATGTTCTCTTGTACTTCAGTTTTATGTACAGCTCCCTCAATTTTGATGGTAATAGTTTTACATTAATTAATTGGAAAAATATAGTACCCCAGTAGCACATTTATTTGAAAACAAAAAAGTTGGACATCAGTATTCTCTATAGAAAAAAAACGTTATGTCATTTTTGGCAACGGATTAGGCCCTCTGATAAACAAGTATGTATCTTGTTGGTACCATTAGCTGATCAATAATGAGCAGAAGATGTGTAGACTATTTTATATATAGGCTTTTCTGGAATAAAAGTATTCGACAAGTTGTACCACAGTTTTAGACTTGTATTATATAAAACTAAATGTTTATGGATTTTTGCATCAAAATAAAACATGTAACAGCTTTCACAATACTATCAATATATTCATTGTGCAATGTACTACCTACAAAAAGAATCCCCCTGAACAATGCATTATTGAAACGAGCCTGTTTTCTGAAGAGCTGTTATGGTTGTTGCAAAAACACAAGTTTAATATTCAAATTGCCTTTTAACAGAAGCTGTATTTTTCTGAACAAATACAAACACACACGTATAATTATATAGCATATTACAGTTCCTATATAATGTAATTATTATCAAAACTAAGGTTCTATTCAGTGAGTCCTAGGTGGCCTCAGCTACTTTTAGCTATCCTGTTTATGCCCTTTTGTTGTTTTGCTCGCCAATCTTTTGACGTGCAGTGTACCTGATGAAGGAAAATCATGTGCGCTAATTTTGATACGAAAGTTTTATTTTTATGTGTAATTAGTATACATTCCAGTTGTTAGACAGACTGAATCCGTTGTTAACTAGTACATGTATATTAATTCGATCTTTTTTCAAATGGTTTTAAAACAGATCAATGTTTCCCCAGCGACAAAGTTTTACCTCGATCTTATTGATATTTGATTCAATCTTAAAATGTCGACCCCCGCCCTCCCTCCCACCCCCAATGTATAGTCTTTTTATGTTCGATTTAAATCGAGCCGTTCTTACTTATTGTGTAAAGGGTAGAGATCAATCGAGATTGAATCAAATTAAATTAAAATACTAATCTTGATAATTGTGATAAATTTATAAGAATTGTAAACATCGAAACATACCTCTTGTTCGTTGATAAAAGTGGAACGAAAACGTACTTTTAGTTAGAAAGTTATTTAATCATCGTTTCAAGTAACATGTAATATCTGCAATAACAGACAAATTCAATGCCACCTGTTTTATAATTATTGCGCATGAACTTTGGATACAGTGTGATTGAATGGTATTTTATAAAAGTTTAGTAACATGGAAACTAGACCAGCTCACTGAAAAACTGAGTGAAGAAGTAAAATAATACCATGCACAATTTGAAATTTATTTGACGTATCAAGACATTAGTAGAATACCATTCCTTGGATGTAGTGTTACTAGTATACAATGTCTAAAATAAAACAGGATATACAAGGATGAATATCACGAAAAAGAATTGAAGCGAATAATTGCATGTCAACTGCAATTTCATGGTGTAATAAAACACTGACTTAAAAAAAGAATTATTTAGCACAACGTCGGTGTTTTAAAATATGAAACAACTATAAGAATAGAAGATATCTTAAACAATTTACTATTCAACATCTTATTTTAAATTGCATATATTGATTAATAAATACATCTGAAATAAAGGTACGTTTTCATTTTTTCATTGTCCAGGAGCTTAGGTCGTCTTATTTGGTGTTATTATTTTAGAAAATCACGGATTTGATCACGTATAACAAGAAATGTTTGAAGATACCAAAGGGATAATCAGAAGCCGTAAATTGAAAGATTTACAAAACAATGGCCAAAAGAAAAATTATAATGATCTACAAAACACTACATGGACAACTAAAGATTGAGCAACACGGGGTGACCTCATGTGCCCCAGAAGAGTAAGTAGTTACTGCTCCACTAGTCGCACCCGTCGTGTTTCTCTTGTTACAAGAAGAAATAGAAGAGGAAACCAAAGGGGTAATAATAATCTGTAAATCGAAGAAGGACAGACAACACAATGGCCAAAAGAAAAAGGACAAAAGAAACAACGAACTACAAAACACTACTCATAATACGAAAGATCGAGTAACACGAACCCCACTGAAAACCGGGGTTGAACTCAGGTGCTCTGGAAGAATAAGCAGTTCCTTGGTGATCAATCTTTAATGAGGAAACGACCAGATTGTGATTACGACAAGAAGAATATATTCGTAGTCATTTGTGAATAAGGGTAATAACAAAATCACCGAACTCCGAACAATCTTACAAAGGGAAAGTCAAAACTCATAATTATATAAACAGACAAAATCAGTCAACAACCGGAAAACTGTGAAAACCGTAATGACCCTGACTTGGTACAGGCATTTCTAAAGAAATGGTGGGTTGAATCAGATTTTAAGGCGCCTAACCTCCCGCTCTCATTACGGTTCAAAGGTTCCGGCTGTCACTATAACAGTATTTAAATACAGGAACAAAATAGGTAAAATAGTTGTCTATTCTGTAACGGTTAACTAAGTCATGTTGGAGACCATGACACTTCCAAAGTGATGATTTCAACTTATCACTCATTCTGAATCGACTTTCTTGTAGGTCCTATTTTTTATGTTCTGGTAGTTTGCGAGCGGAATATACATAGAGAAAATAACATCATCATTGATATTGTATTGCACTTTATCAAATTGAATAGCAATGAATGAAATTGCCGTCATAACATTGTGTCCAAAAAAATCCAACAATAATAGAATTGTAAAACAAAACAACTATTTTAAATGTTTTAAGAGGGGAGGATTTGGCCAAATTTAGCTAGTTTAATCCCGTCCGTTTTTATGGAAGCAGCTGCTTTTACAAGTCAAGGAAGATTGTGGGCGTGTATTTGTGTGTTAGGGTTGTCGATTTTGTTTCACCCCACGATTTTACTATTGGATGTTTGGAACTGTACCAACAAACTGGTAGATTTTGTTTTTCATCTTTTCTAAAACATTTATAGATAATTTATGGATTTGATCGAATCAGTAGTAAGTTCCACATACTTGTCTTGTCATCTGTATAAGCAATGATTATATAGAGGACTTAGTCACGTTCGTCTTCAACGAGAGCATCTGTCCAGAAAAAAAAGCAAAGCAAAATGTCAAACTTTTTATATTTCCATTTCAGTTTGCAAGTCGCTATCGAATTTTTTTTTTCAAAGGATGCAATTTTAATCTTTGGTCCTTTGCAGGGAACACTTGCAACATCTTTCGAGTAGAGAAAAGGTACTGGCCCATACCCACTCATGCACTATTAATTTGACCCATCATAAATCACGGAATATAATGGGTGATACTTGTTCATAAATTTTATGCATCTCAGGATATATCAGATGCCATAATGATTGACGAGAAATACAAAGTTCGAGCATAACAATTGTTCCACTATCTTTGTTTTGGCATAGTCCTGTCACAGTATAGCACAACTACAGCTATTGTTTTCGTTGTCTGTAGATGCTACTGGAGTATGTGATTCATGTCTTACGGGTCCAGCAATTCCTTTTGCTCCTTTAGGTTTTGGTGCTTCTTCTGGAAAACCATATCTTTCTATCATTTCTTTTATGATTAACAAAAACATATTTTTGACATTGTCACCTGTTTTAGCACTGGTTTCAATATAAAACATATTTTCCTGTTCAGCAAAGTCCTGAAAATAAATCACATTTTTGCAATGAAATATGTCTGATATATGTTAACTGGAAAACTTTCAAATATTCACTATGCCTTGATTTTTTTAGATACACAATCAACTATTTTAAAATGATAGCATCTTGCATGACCTTATCATTTCACTAAGAGTGAAGGCTTAAGCCCATAAAACTACTTTAA
This sequence comes from Bathymodiolus brooksi, assembly GCA_963680875.1. Lineage (NCBI taxonomy): Eukaryota > Metazoa > Mollusca > Bivalvia > Mytilida > Modiolidae > Bathymodiolus > Bathymodiolus brooksi. Next base: position 49,816,976 of record OY804578.1, on the reverse strand, counting down.
CACCGCCACTTCATATGGAAGTGTCTGTAACAAGCAAGGAAAGTGGGTGGTCATGAGCGTTATCGCGTTTGCTTCTTTCTATGATTTTGCTATTGGATTTTGGAACTGTTTTGACAATGTCGTATTATTGTTTTCATTCTATTGGTAATGAATTAACAATTTCCATTCTAAATATTGCATTTTCACACAATCGTATTAAAAAAGTATCAGTTATATTATCTCCAAATAGCATTGTTTCATAACAATCATTTTTTTTTTTTTTTCAAGATACTGAAAATTGTAATTATTTTATTATGTTAGTTGTAAATGTCGTAGCTATTGATATCATAATGCAAATTTTACATTTTCAAAAATTTGTATCTTTCTCTTTTCATATATTTCAAGTTGAGTATATGTGAAAAAGAAAGTAAGAACAGTGATGATCAATTCCATCAATATTAGAAAAAAGAATATTCACGTGAAAATCAAAATAACTAGTCTTGTCAGACTATGTTTGTCATTAACTTTCTCAGGTCGTTGATTTTCTCTAGGTATTCCGCTTTTCTTCCATCCAACTCATAGCCACGATATAACTGAATTATTGTTCAATGTGCTTCAAATAAATTTAATAACACAACCTATAGATAGATGGTAGGTATTTTAACAATAAAGAAAAAAAACGCTGACTATGTTAAAGGCTGTTAGATATGAATACATAGTGTAGCCTAATTCTGTTATATTGTCTGGTTATTTTAATTTGAGGGCTTAGGTTTATGGTTTTTAATGCCACTTTCAACAATATTTCAGCTATATCGTTGCGGTCAGTTTTATTGGTGGAAGAAACTGGAGGACGCGGAGAAAACCACTTACCTGCCGCAAGTCACTGACAAACTTTATCACATAATGTTGAACACCTCGCCCTGAGCGGGAGTCGAGCCCACAACATCAGTGGTGATAGATACCGATTGCATTGTTAGTTGTAAATCCAACTACCATGCAATCACGGTCACGACGGCTCCTATTTTAATTTAAGAATTCCGTATCAAAGCTCAGAAAAAAACCAATATACATACCAAACAAGAATATTACACAGATAGATCAAAACATTTTTAATACAGAACATGGATAATAAGGGTAATAACAAAATTACCGAACTCCGAACAATCTTACAAAGGGAAAGTCAAAACTCATATGTATATAAACAGACAAAATCAGTCAACAAAACATGGATGATATTGTTCCTATTAGTTGTCTCATTTTCGATTTGACTTTATCTCGAGTTGTTTGTAGTAGAACTCGTGTCTTATTTACGTTATTGTGTTACGTATCGTGGTTTCAAACATATATTGTGTTGTGTTTTTGTTTGGTTTTCTTCGTCTACCCTATGTTTCTCGTTTTCTTGGATTGTTCATTACTTTTGATTGTCCCTTCGGTATTATCTAACGTTTATTTAGAAAGATAACTCTGCGAGGGATATTGCAATATAATATAGTTTCCCCGAAAAGGGTGTCCGATGTTTGTGTGACGTAAATCAAACGCACATCTCGTAGACAAGTGACCAAAGTTTGTAGAAAACTTTAAGATACTAAAGGCGTAACAAAACGTTGTAAGGTGAAGAAATACAGACAAAAAACAGCAAACAATATTGACAAAACACTAAACAGAAAAGAAACAAAGGATAGAGCAACGAGCCGCACTAAAAACTAGTGTTTAACTCAAAGGTGAACATATCATGCTCTACTAGTTCACTTGTCATATTACAATTCATTTAATTTCGACATATGTCACACTTCTTAAGCTTGTATGTAACGGATAACTTACATCAGCTCCTAATGTCATGAGCAACAGCTTGTCAGGAGTGGGTATTGGTGGCCCGTGGATAGGTTTAATATCCGCCATTATAGATATTACAATACCACCTTTCTACCTATATTGTCTGAAAACTTGGTATCGTCATGATTATAGCCGATATACTGCTCACATGATATAACAATCAACAACCAATTATTTAAATATACATATACCTTTAAGTCTGTTTGGTTGACTTCACGTTCTTTGTCTGTTTTATTCCCAACTACAGCTGCACATGGTATTTTATTACGTTTTTTACAATAACGCTTTACTAGTTCGCACATCTCTTTGAGACATTCTACTGATTCCTGAAATTTGCAATTCCAGTATATTTAAAGAACATAACAAGTCTTCAGAAGAACACAAGGTTCATGAATCATGATGTAAAATAATATATATTAACCTACCATGTGGGCGATTTAATGAATATTAGATATTAATCACTCATGTGGGGGTTTGTATCAATACTAGATTAACCTACCACGTGGTAGTTTTTATGAATATTAACCTACCATGTGAGAGTTTGTATAAATGCTAGATATTGACCAACCACATGGAGTTTGTATAAATACTAGATATTGATCAATCATGTGGGGGTTTGTATAAATACTAGATATTGACCAATTATGTGGAAGTTTATATAAATACTAGATATTGACCAATCATGTGGGAGTTTATATAAATACTAGATATTGACCAATCATGTGGTAGTTTGTATAAATACTAGATATTGATCCATCATGTGGGTGTTTATATAAATACTAGATATTGACCAATCATGTGGTAGTTTGCATAAATACTAGATATTAACCAATCTTGTGATAGTTTGTATAAATACTAGATATTGACCAATCATGTGATAGTTTGCATAAATACTAGATATTGATCAATCATGTGGGAGTTTGTATAAATACTAGATGTTGATCAATCATGTGAGAGTTTATATAAATTCTAGATATTGACCAATCATGTGGGGGTTTATATAAATACTAGATATTGATCAATCATGTGGTAGTTTGTATAAATACTAGATATTGATCAATCATGTGGGAGTTTGTATAAATACTAGATATTGACCAATCATGTAGTAGTTTGTATAAATTCTAGATATTAACCAATCATGTGGGGGTTTGTATAAATACTAGATATTGACCAATCATGTGGGGGTTTGTATAAATACTAGATATTGATCAATCATGTGGTAGTTTGTATAAATACTAGATATTGATCAATCATGTGGGAGTTTGTATAAATACTAGATATTGACCAATCATGTAGTAGTTTGTATAAATTCTAGATATTAACCAATAATGTGGGGGTTTGTATAAATACTAGATATTGACCAATCATGTGGTAGTTTGTATAAATACTAGATATTGATCAATCATGTGGGAGTTTGTATAACTACTATATATTGACCAATCATGTGGTAGTTTGTATAAATACTATATATTAACCTACCACGTGGAAGTTTGTATAAATATTAACCTTCCATGTGGGAGTTTGTATAAATACTAGATATTAACCTACCACGTGGGAGTTTGCATAAATATTAACCTACCATGTGGGAGTTTGCATAGATGCTAGATATTGACCAATCATGCGGGAGTTTGCATAAATACAGTATATTAACCTACCACGTGGTAGTTTCTATAGATATTAACCTACCATGTGATAGTTTGTATAAATACTAGACATTAACCAATCATGTGGGAGTTTATATTAATACTAGATATTGATCAATCATGTGGGGGATTGTATAAATACTAGATATTGACCAATCATGTGGAAGTTTATATAAATACTAGATATTGATCAATCATGTGGGAGTTTGTATAAATACTAGATATTGACCAATCATGTAGTAGTTTGTATAAATTCTAGATATTAACCAATAATGTGGGGGTTTGTATAAATACTAGATATTGACCAATCATGTGGTAGTTTGTATAAATACTAGATATTGATCAATCATGTGGGAGTTTGTATAACTACTATATATTGACCAATCATGTGGTAGTTTGTATAAATACTATATATTAACCTACCACGTGGAAGTTTGTATAAATATTAACCTTCCATGTGGGAGTTTGTATAAATACTAGATATTAACCTACCACGTGGGAGTTTGCATAAATATTAACCTACCATGTGGGAGTTTGCATAGATGCTAGATATTGACCAATCATGCGGGAGTTTGCATAAATACAGTATATTAACCTACCACGTGGTAGTTTCTATAGATATTAACCTACCATGTGATAGTTTGTATAAATACTAGACATTAACCAATCATGTGGGAGTTTATATTAATACTAGATATTGATCAATCATGTGGGGGATTGTATAAATACTAGATATTGACCAATCATGTGGAAGTTTATATAAATACTAGATATTGACCAATCATGTGGGAGTTTCTATAAATACTAGATATTGACCAATCATGTGGTAGTTTGTATCAATACTAGATATTGACCAATCATGTGGGTGTTTATATAACTACTAGATATTGACCAATCATGTGGTAGTTTGCATAAATACTAGATATTAACCAATCATGTGATAGCTTGTATAAATACTAGATATTGATCAATCATGTGGGAGTTTGTATATACACTAGATATTAACCAATCATGTGGTAGTTTGTATAAAAACTAGATATTGATCAATCATGTGGGAGTTTGTATAAATACTAGATATTGACCAATCATGTAGTAGTTTGTATAAATACTAGATATTAACCAATCATGTGGCGGTTTGCATAAATACTAGATATTGACCAATCGTGTGGTAGTTTGTATAAATACTAGATATTGATCAATCATGTGGAAGTTTGTATAAATACTATATATTGACCAATCATGTGGTAGTTTGTTTAAATATTAGATATTAACCTACCACGTGGGAGTTTGTATAAATATTAACCTACCACGTGGGAGTTTGCATAAATATTAACCTACCATATGGGAGTTTGCATAGATGCTAGATATTGACCAATCATGTGGGAGTTTGTATAAATACTAGATATTGACCAATCATGTAGTAGTTTGTATAAATACTAGATATTAACCAATCATGTGGCGGTTTGCATAAATACTAGATATTGACCAATCATGTGGTAGTTTGTATAAATACTAGATATTGATCAATCATGTGGAAGTTTGTATAAATACTATATATTGACCAATCATGTGGTAGTTTGTTTAAATATTAGATATTAACCTACCACGTGGGAGTTTGTATAAATATTAACCTACCACGTGGGAGTTTGCATAAATATTAACCTACCATATGGGAGTTTGCATAGATGCTAGATATTGACCAATCATGTGGGAGTTTGTATAAATACTAGATATTGACCAATCATGTAGTAGTTTGTATAAATACTAGATATTAACCAATCATGTGGCGGTTTGCATAAATACTAGATATTGACCAATCATGTGGTAGTTTGTATAAATACTAGATATTGATCAATCATGTGGAAGTTTGTATAAATACTATATATTGACCAATCATGTGGTAGTTTGTTTAAATATTAGATATTAACCTACCACGTGGGAGTTTGTATAAATATTAACCTACCACGTGGGAGTTTGCATAAATATTAACCTACCATATGGGAGTTTGCATAGATGCTAGATATTGACCAATCATGCGGGAGTTTGCATAAATACTATATATTAACCTACCACGTGGTAGTTTCTATAAATACAGTGCTCCCTCGGTCTATCGCCCCCCGTTTTATCGCCAAACTCGCCTATCGCCAGCATTCTCGTCTGTCCCGATTTCCGCCATTACAAATACCCCGTTATACTGCCAAACTCAGCTACCGCCATCCGCCACAGCTTTTCAGACACAAAAGTCGTAAAGTCAATTTAAATTCCCCCGTTAGTACCGTCCACAACTACCTTTTGACAGCTGTGTATTGATCGGTAATCATGGAATGTCAAAACTGGTCACCGGACACGGTCATTGATCTCATAGTTGAGGGTCGGAACAGGTGATCAGTTGTTTTGATTAGAATAATTACCTGTATTTACTTTTCTAGTGATTACATTTGTACTTTTAATCCTGAGTAAAATTTGTAATTTAATTAGTCGTCATAAAAATGTCGTGCTTGAAGAGAAAGCGTAATTAATTAGACGACAAACAAAAACGTACAATTATAAGCTATGCAAAGGAAAATCCAAAATTAACATAACAACAAATTGCCGATAATTTGACAATTAAATGGGATCTTCCAATAACCCCACAAATGAAGATGAACTGTTGCTGCCACGATGTCCCGAGCTACAAATGACGGTTCAAGAATTTGTCAACATTGACAAAGATCTGCAAACTGTATTGGACATTGACGATGTGAATATAATTATTCTAATTTATTTATTTATTAAACATGTATTATTTATACTTATGTATTTGCACAAATGCAAAATGCATGTCACAATGTCAGTCGTGTTGAAAGTTTATCTTTTCATATGATTACATAACTTCCGATTTTTAATGTCCCTCAGTTTATCGCCAAACTCGTTATACCACCAAACTACCGACTGCACAGAAGGTCGCGGTTTAACGAGGGAGCAAAGTATTAACCTACCATGTGATAGTTTGTATAAATACTAGACATTAACCAATCATGTGGGAGTTTGTATAAATACTATATATTGATCAATCATGTGGGGGTTTGTATCAATACTAGATATTGACCAATCGTGTGGGAGTTTATATAAATACTAGATATTGACCAATAATGTGGTAGTTTGTATAAATACTAGATATTGATCAATCATGTGGGTATTTATATAAATACTAGATATTGACCAATCATGTGGTAGTTTGCATAAATACTAGATATTAAACAATCATGTGATAGTCTGTATAAATACTAGATATTGATCAATCATGTGGGAGTTTGTATCAATACTAGATGTTGACCAAGCATGTGGTAGTTTGCATAAACACAAGATATTAACCAATCATGTGGGGGTTTGTATAAATACTAGATATTGACCAATCATGCGGGGGTTTGTATAAATACTAGATATTGATCAATCATGTGGGAGTTTGTATAAATAATATATATTGACCAATCATGTGGTAGTTTGTTTAAATATTAGATATTAACCTACCACGTGGGAGTTTGTATAAACATTAACCTACCACGTGGGAGTTTGCATAAATATTAACCTACCATGTGGGAGTTGGCATAGATGCTAGATATTGACCAATCATGCTGGAGTTTGCATAAATACTATATATTAACCTACCACGTGGTAGTTTCTATAAATATTAACCTACCATGTGATAGTTTGTATAAACACTAGACATTAACCAATCATGTGGGAGTTTGCATAAATACTAGATATTAACCTACCATGTGGAAGTTTTTATAAATATTAACCAACCATGTGATAGTTTGTATAAACACTAGACATTAATCAATCATGTGGGAGTTTGCGTAAATACTAGATATTAACCTACCATGTGGTAGTTTTTATAAATATTAACCAACCATGTGGTAGTGTATATAAATACTAGATATTGATCAATCATGTGGGAATTTGTATAATTCCTAAATATTTATCAATCATGTGGGAGTTTGCATAAATACTAGATATTTAACTACCACGAGGTAGTTTCTATAAATATTAACCTACCATGTGGTAGTTTGTATAAATACTAGATATTAACATATCATGTGGGAGTTTGCATAAATACTAGATATTAACCTACCACGTGGTAGTTTTTATAAATATTGACCTACCATGTGGTAGTGTATATAAATACTAGATATTAACCAATCATGTGGGAGTTTGCATAGATACTAGATATTAACCTACCACCTGGTAGCTTTTATCAATATTAACCTACCATGTGGTAGTGTATATAAATACTAGATATTAACCAATCATGTGGGAGTTTGCATAAATACTAGATATTAACCTACCACGTGGTAGCTTTTATAAATATTAACCTACCATGTGGTAGTGCATATAAATACTAGATATTGATCAATCATGTAGGTGTTTGCTTAAATACTAGATATTGAGAGAGTTTTAGATCCAACAATCAAGGCCACGACGGCCGTTACAACTTTGTGTTTGCTACAATATTATATTTTACTATACAACCAATACAATGGTTAATAATTGAGTTTATGATACCAAGAGTTATTCAGTCACTTAACATGTGTAACGTACCTGGTTTGAGACATCATATACAAGAATAACAGCATCCATTGAGACATAGTAATTAATAGAATGTGATTCGTATTGTCTCCTTCCGTCCGCATCTTTCTGTGGAAAACAGAATAATGGTGATTATGTTACGTTTTAGTCTCATACATTGAGAAATATGTTCCATTTTTCCAAAAAAGGAAACAGAATTTAGAAATAAATAGGAACTTAAAATCTTATTAGTTAATGCACTTTTAACATGTCATTTCAATAAATATTCAAAAGCAAAAACTAAATAATCCTATCTGGACTTGAGAGAAAATATATAATTTTGTAGGGGCGTCGTGTTCGTGATCGAATGATAGTTGGATTTACAACTACCTATGCATTAGATGCCTATCACCACTGATGGTGTTGGCTCGAATCCCGCTCAGGGACTTGAGGCAGGTCGGTGGTTTGTTCCACCAATAAAAATGACTGCCGCGATATAATTGAAATATTGTTGAAAGTGGCGTTAAACATCATAAAATCAATACCAATATAATCTTGCAGGTAAATGTATGTAGGTACTACATGTATATACATGTAATTTAAACAGGCCATACAACAAATGCACATGATATGAGACGAATGCCTAAGTCTGAAGTTATATTCCAGTACAAGAACGCTCTATATACGGAAAGATCATTGTACAATCACAATGGTAAAACAATAGACAGAAGCTAAGACAACACGAAAAACCGGAAGTAAGACCAAGCTCCTCGTAAGTGTACTCGTCATTTTAGACACATGCTGTGTATTGTAGGAACATCGAGGAAAGCGTCTTGAAGAGGAAATCATGATGGACAGAACACAGCCTAAGCAAACTAACACTAGACATTTACTCGATCGTTAGTTTTTATGTGTATGTTTTGTAGATCATTGTTTGTCCTTTTGTACTATTTCTTTTGGCCATTGTGCTGTCTGTTCTTCTTCGATATACGGATCCTGATTACCCCTTTGATATCTTCAAACTCCTCTTAAAAATAACTCCTTATGCTATAAGCATTACAGAGATTATGTAAATATAGTGGTGAACTGTTACAAATGTCTCCCAAATCCCCTTATAGGTAATTCCCCATACACGACATCTGATCCCCTGTTGAAGCCCCTTCCAGAAAATATTAGCAATGTTTCCATAGCTATGACAGACACTTTGAAATTTGTAAAATCCCCATGCAATTATATACCGGTAGATCATAACGGATAATTATATAAAATTACATGAGGTTTGTGGGGAGGCAAACATTTAAAACGTCCCCTTCTTGTGCTACCATGGCAATATGCTTCCATGACAACGACTCCTGTTTTGTTGTCAGCCGATTCCAGTGTGATAATATTTGATCTAAACATTATTTCTATGACATATTATGAAATGCTGTTCGTCTGTAAAGGAGCTATCATCATATTTGTGTCATGCAGACTTCACCCTTTAATTTGCCATTACGATGGACCCTTTCTACTTTCATGCGAAAATGAATGATACACCCTGCAGGAGCCTTGTAGTCCATGAGTCGGAGAAAGTTGGTTCTATTGTTATCTCCAAAGTTTCCTCGGGAATTGTTACACACTGTACAACATTATCATAAATGTTGCTGTTTAATATACATTTTCAAGATTACCTTAAACAAATGGTATCTCAATTTATGAACTACGAATACAATAGAGAGTGATAGCATTATCGTGAAACCTCTTAATTAAAGATACTGTTTGTTAAAAGCGGAAAGGCATTAAAATTAGAAACTTGCTCTGTAGTTGAGGAATTGTAAAAGAAAAAATAGAAACTTGATATTTTAAAAGAATGCATTTCCATTAAACTTTCTGTTCGAATATTTTAAGGGTTATGGTTTATGGTGGTTAACGCCACTTTCAACAATATTTCAGTTATATCATGGCGATCAGTTTTATTGGAGGAGGAAACTGGAGTACCGGGATAGAAGCACCGACCTGTCGCAAGTCACTGGCAAACTTGATCACATAATGTTGTATCGAATACACCTCGCCATTAGCAGGATTCGATCTCACAACATTAGAGGTAAAGGAACTGATCACGACCACGACGGCCCCTCATAAAATATACAAAGGAAATAAAATACAGGTAAAATAAACATACTTACCACTATCACTCTCTTAGTGGGTGAGGATGACCATCAACTGTTAAACATACTTACCACTATCACTCTCTTAGTGGGTGAGGATGACCATCAACTGTTAAACATACTTACCACTATCACTCTTAGTGGGTGAGGATGACCATCAACTGTTAAACATACTTACCACTATCACTCTCTTAGTGGGTGAGGATGACCATCAACTGTTAAACATACTTACCACTATCACTCTTAGTGGGTGAGGATGACCATCAACTGTTAAACATACTTACCACTATCACTCTTAGTGGGTGAGGATGACCATCAACTGTTAAACATACTTACCACTATCACTCTCTTAGTGGGTGAGGATGACCATCAACTGTTAAACATACTTACCACTATCACTCTCTTAGTGGGTGAGGATGACCATCAACTGTTAAACATACTTACCACTATCACTCTTAGTGGGTGAGGATGACCATCAACTGTTAAACATACTTACCACTATCACTCTCTTAGTGGGTGAGGATGACCATCAACTGTTAAACATACTTACCACTATCACTCTCTTAGTGGGTGAGGATGACCATCAACTGTTAAACATACTTACCACTATCACTCTTAGTGGGTGAGGATGACCATCAACTGTTAAACATACTTACCACTATCACTCTCTTAGTGGGTGAGGATGACCATCAACTGTTAAACATACTTACCACTATCACTCTCTTAGTGGGTGAGGATGACCATCAACTGTTAAACATACTTACCACTATCACTCTCTTAGTGGGTGAGGATGACCATCAACTGTTAAACATACTTACCACTATCACTCTCTTAGTGGGTGAGGATGACCATCAACTGTTAAACATACTTACCACTATCACTCTCTTAGTGGGTGAGGATGACCATCAACTGTTAAACATACTTACCACTATCACTCTCTTAGTGGGTGAGGATGACCATCAACTGTTAAACATACTTACCACTATCACTCTCTTAGTGGGTGAGGATGACCATCAACTGTTAAACATACTTACCACTATCACTCTTAGTGGGTGAGGATGACCATCAACTGTCTATAATATTCTGTTAATGAAACAAAAACAATACAATCGTATTTACAATAAAGTAATATTCTTTTCATGATCATCTTTATATGCATAGACCATCAACCGAATATAAAGTAGGCGCAATGTTTACATGTAGCTAAACAATTGTTCCATTGGCATTAAACAACACTCATTCGCTCACCATTCGCTCACCCTCTCACTCACCGACTCACTCAAACAGAATAATTAATAGTTCTACGGAATGACTGGAAAACGACTTTCAAAATACAGTTGATATTTTTTGCTGTTTTTAAATATATAACTGGTACTGTTCTTTTCATTCTATATGATATTTCCTGAAGGAACCAGTACATAACTGAAAATTATATTGCTTTGATGACTAATTTATTCATCAATACCTGAGATAAATTTGAAACTTCAGGTAACTGTGAAAAAGTAGCTAATGAACGAATCTATCATCATGTGTATTAATTCTTAATGTTTAGGGTAATGAACTGAATCCTCTCGGATGATAGGGTCAAAGTTCATTAACGTTAATTTGCATACAAAATACAACAAAGGTCATTGTAAGTAGCATTTTTCAAACACTCAACACCTACTACAGTAATAATTGTGCTACTGACATGACATGACGCATGAAACTATGACTTCATTATTTGTGTTATTCTTCATGGGCATTTCATTTCTGTTTTCATATCAATAAAATGTTAGGCAAACAATAATCTGTTTAAAGTTAGTATTGATTGTAAGCTATGGCAGTATATGAGATGTTACTATAATGATAAAGCACGAATTATCTTGCTATATTATATTCAAAGAAATTATTGAACACGATTTCCATATCAGATGAATTTCGTGTCGTTTAACAGTTACACGACGGGTGTTACTTGTGGAGAAGGAACTGCAAACCCTTTCGGAGCACCTGCGTTCATTCCGGTTTTTAGTCGGGTTCGTGTTGCTCGATCTTTAGTTTTCTGTGTAGTGTTTTGTAGATCATTATTTGTTTTATTCCTTTGCCCTTTTTCTTTTGGCCTGTCTATTTACTCTGATTACCCTGTTGTATTTTAAAAATTTTCTCGAAATGTGAAACATTACCATTCCCATCCATTCTGTAGGTATATATTCTTCTGAAAATATGTCGTCCTGAAATATAAATATTATTGTAACTACAATGTGGCAAAATGTTCCTTACTTTTTTTTACTCGAAATAGTAATGGACATTTCATTAGTGTGCTTCATTCTTTTGACATAATATATTGGACAGCATGGACTAATACACAAAAAGGAAACTGTTTCAATAAGCTTTTATCGACTTTGCCAAAAAGAAAATATATTTGACTGTGAAATGTAAAACTGCAATAAACTCGTTGTTCCCTCACTTTAATTTGTGTCTAAGTGTAATGTTGGACAGTCTTTCATGTTCAATTATATCCATATCCATATCCTTTCTTACTACAAGCTCTTTCTTTACTTTAATTTGTGTCTAAGTGTAATGTTGGACAGTCTTTCATGTTCATTTACATCCATATCCTTTCTTACTACAAGCTATTTCTTTACTTTAATTTGTGCCCAAGTGTAATGTTGGACAGTCTTTCATGTTCCTTTACATCCATATCCTTTCTTACTACAAGCTGTTTCTTTACTTTAATTTGTGTCTAAGTGTAATGTCGGACAGTCTTTCATGTTCATTTACATCCATATCCTTTCTGACTAATTTGCACATTTGCTACTTGGATTCTCAAATTATACGTTTTAAGGGAGTTATTTCCCTTTAAGGCGGGAAAATGTCTCCTTTCATGTAAGCTGCAATGAATATAACATATATTTCCCCTGATCTATGGTGTAACAACTTGTGAGTTTCCTAAATGCTTTAAAGTTATCCTCTGATTTTTAACAAGGATCAAATATATACAAATTATGAGAAAATTACACCCACATTCATTCTCCTTTCTACTGCTGTTGTTAGAATGGGCACAATTTTGGGAGATGCGTACAGCAAATATATAAATCGTCATTAAGACCTATAAAATCTTTACTAAATTTCATCAAAACGAAAGTATCTGATATCGATTTCACATATTGTGACATATTCTAAATATACATTTCTAATCATTATAAATAAACCATCAACCCTGTATACATTAAGATTTTTGTCGTGGAAAATACTAACATACAATGTACAAAATCGTCAGTTTCTTATTCAAATTGTTAATCCATCCAGCATTCGGTCAAAAAAACAAGATCATACTGGGTTTTTTTAAATTAAAAAAGAAAATTTCTTGTCTAGTTTACTTACCAAACCCACCATTGATGTTCTATGCGTTTTATGCTGATAGTTTTACGTTATTATTTGACAATATAGCAACTACTCCCTCCTATTCTATATCAACTGCATTAATTTGTAATTCCGCGTCGCTCCCACTCGCTTCAGATTGTTTTATTAGATGAGCGAGGTTTTATTTTATCGAACAATTCACCTTCAATATAGAGTTTATCTCGCTTGAAAATCGATTTTAATTTCAGTTTTCGAGGTTCGTTGTGAATTGCAGTAATTCTCCTCGTAATTTAAGTACTTCTGGTGGAAAGTAAAGTAAAGTGTATTCCTCTATAGGTACTGTATTAATCTATTACATTGTTTTATAATAATGCTCGTTAACAGCGGTTGTTTCATTCCTTAAAACCGCATATGTCCTTTTATGTTCTGAGTTCTGTGTTGTGATGTCCGTTACGATTTCCGCATAAAAACGATGTTCGGTTCGTCTTTACCTCCAGTTGTTTGTGTTTGTTTGCATATAGTAGTGTCCAACACAGCAACTCAATAATGTGTCAGCTATACCATGGCGAGAACAAGCTTATTTTCAATGAGACGCTGATAATGAGGTCTGATTTTTACTAGATAAACACGCTTCGTTGGAATTTTATAATATTCTTTTCATAATACCGCTTGACGTCAGTTGCATGTGTTGTATATTTATTGGGGTATTTTTATCTTTTAGCAAAGTATGTTTACTTACCGCATATCGTTTTAGTAAACTGGTCTTTCCAGATCCGATCGAACCTGTCAACAATATGCTGAAAGGATTCCTGCAATAAGATGTATATTCATAACTTGTTACATACACTACACCTACATTGTTGGAAAATATATAATTTATTTGTAGGAGCTTTAGAAACAGGTAGAAAAGCGAGTCATTTGCTAATTTTTCTTGTCTGTTTCACAGCGAGTGCAAATTAATTCTAAATTTACAATTACATGTACATGCAATGAACGTATACTGTGTTTATCATGCCATACCAAGAAGTCCACAACAACTACCAAATTGTGTGTAAAAGGCAGAAACAAGCGTGTTCTGGTCGGTTTTAATGGTTTCTTCTATCACGTCCGCGTTTATGCACTGTGTATATTTCTTATCGTAGCTCTACATGAATAAGGTACCAGAAAGGCTTTGCTAGATCCATGACTAAATAACAATGAAGTTAATTTGACCCATTTATAAGTACCCCAAAATCACACAATTGCAGTATAAATAATTATTTAAACTTTCTATTCATAATAATGCAATATAGAAGAACAAATGATCATTAAATAAATATACGTGTTTATCAGTGTATCCATTTCTCAAATGGGAACGGATATCTCTTTCCTCCGGCCTTGACAATAGCAGCATAGTAGGTAGCTTATGAAAAACAGGAACTGCTTACTCGCGAGTGGAAGCCGTCGTGGTCGTGATCGTATGGTAGTTGGATTTACAACTACCTATGCAGAATACATATTTCTAATCATTATGAATAAACCTCCACTCTGCATACATTTGGATTTTTGTCGTGGAAAATACTAACATATAAAATTGTCAGTTTCATTTTCAAATTGTTAATCCATCCAGCTATCGGATAAAAGAACAAGTTTTATGATATTGTAATATTTTTTATTAAAAAATATGTAATTGATTATGCTGAGAATTTAATCAAATAATAAAATAATAATAGTAAGAATAAAATAATAATTATAATAATAATTTTAGTAAGAGTATAAATATATTTAATCAGGTGTAAATTTAACTCAGTGAGTTTGTACTCACTTTCTAAATAACAAGTCTGTCATTGGGTAAATAATATCCTTTGTCTAGAGGTGTGAAACCTATAATTAATTTCTTTAAGGTTTTCTACTAAATTTGTGCTTTTTCGAGCCTACCTTGGCCATTTTATCTTAAGCTTAACCTTTCGAAGACCATACATTTTCTGAAACGTCCATGATTCCTCTACGTTCTGTCAAAATATCAGGCCATGTTTAAAGTCTTGCAGTGAAATGCCAAGCTATGGAAAATACCTACTCTAAAAATAGCTCTGTCATCCCCCAGAAATTCCCTATTTATAGGTCATGCATCAAATCCTCCATATCCATATTAAAATACAACTAAATCAATCAAATTTGGGCTCAAAATAATCCTTATACATTTAACTTCAATTGTCAATTTAATTATTCCATTCCATTCAGTATTTGTCACAATACAACAAAGTGAAAGGAACTTTTTTCTTTAAAAGGGACTACTTTTGTATATGTTTTTAGCTCTGATTGGTTGAATTACTGGTTTGACACTATATCTAGATATTTAATCTGAAACATTTTATTTCTATTTCATTCTTGGCTAATTTTTACGCAATGATTGCGTGAATTTATAAAGGAAAATAAAATATTTTGAATGTTTATTTATATTATGGAACAAAAAACCAGAACTAGACATATTATTAGACACAACAAAACCTGATGTTATAATTGGTACAGAAACCTGGTTAGATCCAACAATATCCTCATGAATACTTCCCACCAGATCGGTTTACTGTTTACAGGACTGATAGACCACCAAACAAACAAGGTCAGAGTTATGGTGGTGTAACAGGACTGATAGACCACCAAACAAACAAGGTCAGAGTTATGGTGGTGTACTTATAGCTGTGACCTATGAATACTTCCCATATTATCCAATATTTTGAATGCTTATTTATATTATGGAACAAAAAACCAGAACTAGACATATTATTAGACTCAACAAAACCTGATGTTATAATCGGTACAGAAACCTGGTTAGATCCAACAATATCCTCATGAATGCTTCCCACAAGATCAGTTTACTGTTTACAGGACTGATATACCACCAAACAAACAAGGTCAGAGTTATGGTGGGGTACTTATAGCTGTGACAAATGAATACTTCCCACAAGATCAGTATACTGTTTACAGGACTGATATACCACCAAACAAACAAGGTCAGAGTCATGGTGGTGTACTTATAGCTGTGTACTTCCCACAAGATCAGTTTACTGTTTACAGGACTGATAGACCACCAAACAAACAAGGTCAGAGTTATGGTGGGGTACTTATAGCTGTGACAAATGAATACTTCCCACAAGATCAGTTTACTGTTTACAGGACTGATAGACCACCAAACAAACAAGGTCAGAGTTATGGTGGTGTACTTATAGCTGTGACAAATGAATACTTCCCACCAGATCAGTTTACTGTTTACAGGACTGATATACCACCAAACAAACAAGGTCAGAGTCATGGTGGTGTACTTATAGCTGTGTACTTCCCACAAGATCAGTTTACTGTTTACAGGACTGATAGACCACCAAACAAACAAGGTCAGAGTTATGGTGGTGTAACAGGACTGATAGACCACCAAACAAACAAGATCAGAGTTATGGTGGTGTACTTATAGCTGTGACCTATGAATACTTCCCATATTATCCAATATTTTGAATGCTTATTTATATTATGAAACAAAAAAACAGAACTAGACATATTATTAGACTCAACAAAACCTGATGTTATAATTGGTACAGAAACCTGGTTAGATCCAACAATATCCTCATGAATGCTTCCCACAAGATCAGTTTACTGTTTACAGGACTGATAGACTAACAAACAAACAAGGTCAGAGTTATGGTGGTGTACTTATAGCTGTGACAAATGAATACTTCCCACAATATCAGTTTACTGTTTACAGGACTGATAGACCACCAAACAAACAAGGTCAGAGTTATGGTGGTGTACTCATAGCTGTGACAAATGAATACTTCCCACAAGATCAGTTTACTGTTTACAGGACTGATATACCACCAAACAAACAAGGTCAGAGTTATGGTGGTGTACTTATAGCTGTGACAAATGAATACTTCCCACAATATCAGTTTACTGTTTACAGGACTGATAGACCACCAAACAAACAAGGTCAGAGGTATTGTGGCGTACTTATTTATAGCTGTGACATATGAATACTTCCCACAAGATCAGTTTACTGTTTACAGGACTGATAGACCACCAAACAAACAAGGTCAGAGTCATGGTGGTGTAACAGGACTGATAGACCACCAAACAAACAAGGTCAGAGTTATGGTGGTGTACTTATAGCTGTGACATATGAATAATTCCCTCAAGATCAGTTTACTGTTTACAGGACTGATAGACCACCAAACACACAAGGTCAGAGTTATGGTGGTGTACTTATAGCTGTGACATATGAATACTTCCCACAAGATCGGTTTACTGTTTACAGGACTGATAGACCACCAAACAAACAAGGTCAGAGTCATGGTGGTGTACTTATAGCTGTGACATATGAATACTTCCCACAAGATCGGTTTACTGTTTACAGGACTGATAGACCACCAAACAAACAAGGTCAGAGTCATGGTGGTGTAACAGGACTGATAGACCACCAAACAAACAAGGTCAGAGTCATGGTGGTGTAACAGGACTGATAGACAACCAAACAAACAAGGTCAGAGTCATGGTGGTGTAACAGGACTGATAAACCACCAAACAAACAAGGTCAGAGTCATGGTGGTGTAACAGGACTGATAGACCACCAAACAAACAAGGTCAGAGTCATGGTGGTGTAACAGGACTGATAGACCACCAAACAAACAAGGTCAGAGTCATGGTGGTGTAACAGGACTGATAGACCACCAAGCAAACAAGGTCAGAGTCATGGTGGTGTAACAGGACTGATAAACCACCAAACAAACAAGGTCAGAGTTATGGTGGTGTACTTATAGCTGTGTCAAATGAATTTCTTTCAAATGAAGCCAAGCAACTGAAAACAAACTGTGAAATGGTCTGCGCTGAACTGACAATATCAAATGCAAGAAAATGTCAAATATGTGCGTATTATAGACCACATCCAAATGATGATATTTCTCTTGAACCTTTGAGTCAGTCACTCAGTAAAATCAACCCTAGCTCAAAATCAGTCATTGTTGTTGGAGGAGATTTTAACCTTGGCCATATGGATTGGGAAACCTTAAGTGTATTCCCAGGAAAACCAAATCAAAAACAACATCAACAGTTTTTAGATATAATAAATGACAATTCGCTTACTCAAGTAGTTAATAAAACAACACGCAAAGACAAAACATTAGATCATATTTTTAACAAACTACCCAGCAACAGTAAATAAAGTAGAAGCATTACCTCCCATTGCAGACCATGACATTGTTTATATAGAATGTATAACTTCTTTAAAAAGATGCCAACCAAAACCAAGAAAAATATTTAAATACTCCAAAAAACAAATTGAGAAAATATAAACAAAGACTTGGGTAACTTAGAGAAAGAAATAAAAGATAAATATTCAGACTCTGATGTCAACACAAACTGGAACTTACAAAAAAATGAAATACACCGATCAGTGACAGAAAACATCCCTCCGAAAATGCTTAAACATCGAAAGAACCTTCCATAGATAACTAATGAAATAAAAACAAAAATGTCAAAATACAAAAAGAAATATAAAAAATACAAGCTTAGTGGCAAGTGTAAAGATTCTAGACTTAAACAAATGAAAGCGAACATACAAAAAGAACAGAGAACAGCATATTGGCAGTACATAAAACAAATGATATGTAATATACCAGTTGACGATGACAAAACACCAACCTCCTCAAAGTTTCCAAAACAATCTATTTTCTTACATAAAGAGTCAAAAATCTGAAAGTTCAAACATAGCAACATTACGACAAAATTGTCAATTACATTTTGACACTAAGACTAAAGCAAACATTCTTAATGAACAATTTCAAAAGACATTTACACCAGCAACTGATGACGCAGTACCAAACAAAGGGCAAAGTCAACATCCACAAATGCCTGATATTATCATAGCTGAAAATGGAATTAATAAGGGAACGACCATTTAACTTGAAAGGGGGGGGGGGGGGGGGGGGGGGTTATGGTTTTATTTCTAAAAAAATATTCTGATTCCCAATGTTGCTGAAAAAAATATTCTGATTTTGCTGGAGGAAAAAAAAAATAATATGATTCAGAGTTTTTGTCATATAACCTAATGTCAAATTCTGGAAAAAAAAATTCGCGCTTTACGCGACAAAAAAAAAATAATCTAACTATTGTGTTGTCCGAAAAAAAAAATTATGAACGAAACAAAAAACCATAGCCCCCTCCCCCCCCCCCCCCCCCCCCCCTTCAAGTTAAATGGTCGGTCCCTAAGTTGTTACAGAATATAAATATCCACAAAGCATCTGGACCAGATAATATACATGGCAGAATACTTAAAGAGTGCACTACACAATTAGCACATATCTTAACCACATTATTTAGTTTGTCACTCAAAACCGGTAATATTCCAGATGATTGGAGATATGCTACTGTCTGTCCTGCATTTAAAAAAGGTGATAAAAACAACCATATAAATTATAGACCGATCTCACTCACATGTATCAGCTGCAAACATATTTTAACAAGCAGTATCATGAAACATTATAGTACAATAATATATTATACGATCTTCAGCACGGGTTTAGATCAACCCGTTCTTGTGAAACACAACTAGTATCATTCATTCAAGATCTGGCAAATCATCAGATAAAAACAAAACATCCATACTGACCTCATAATAATGGACTTCGCTAAGGCTTTCGACAAAGTGTCACATAAACATCTCATGTACAAAATCAGCTACTATAGTATAAACTGCAACGCTTTTTACTGGATAAAAGACTTTCTTACAGACAGAACACAAACGGTTATCCTTGAGGAAGAAACATATAACAAAATACCTGTAACATCTGGTGTTCCTCAAGGAACAGTACTTGGCCCTATATTATTTCTATATTCATAAACGATCTAGCAGAATACATCCAACACAGCACTCTCCGTTTATTTGCAGACGACAGCATCATATACAAACAAATAAAAAACAAAGAAGATGCAATAAAACTCCAACAAGATCTTGATGCTGCAGGTAAATGGGAACAAGACTGGCTCATGCACTTCTACCCAGACAAAGGTACAGTAGTAAGTGTAACACAAAAGCGGAAAACAATCTCGCATGCATATCAATTGCATGGGCACACACTAGAAAAAGTTGACTCTGCAAAATATTTAGGCATTACCATTCAGAATAACTTAAAGATGGACAAGCATATCAACACCATGACAGCTAAAGCTAATCATTCACTAGGATTCATTAAAAGAAATTTAAAAGTACATTCACCTGCCATCACAAACCAAGCATTAAAAGCTTTAGTCCGACCGAAATTGGAATATTGTAACACCATTTACGACCCACACACACAACAGCAACAACTTCAAACTGAAAAAAGTTCAACGGAGAGCGGCCCGCTATGTCAGTAACAGGTACCACAATACAAGTTCTGTAACAGATATGATGTCTGACTTGAATTGGGCCCCACTTGAGGTGCGCCGTATAAGGTACAGACTCATATTCTTTTACAAAGTCATACACCACTTAGTTGCCATACCATATTCAAACCTATTAATTCCAGTTGACACCAGAACCAGACACACAAATCCAAATTCATTCAGGCACATACAGACACGAAAAGACTGCTACAAATACTCATTCTTCCCCAGGTCACTCACACTTTGGAATCAACTGCCTACAACATTTACCACTGCAGACACAGTTGACGGTTTCAGGAGCATGATCCCAGTATCTGCCTTGATTCCAATTTTCACACCATAATCACTCATAGCAGTTATCAAATGTATATAGTTTTAACCATTGATTCATTGTTTATTGAATATGTGTTATAACTTTATGTATTCACTAAATTTAATACGGCGCTCGGCCAATAATCTTCAGTAGTGAAGGACGGCTAGATATGTAAAGAAGAAGAAGAAGATTTAACAGGACTTTTAATGTTTATCCAAAATTTAGAATTTACTACACTTCGTATGTTAGTATACATGTAATGTTACGGAGAATTTATATAGTAGACAGTATACGTGAATACTTGTACTAGAAACGTTTTCTAGCTAGAATATATTATACGATCCAGTCAGTTGGTAGAAAAATATAAAGACAATGTCAACGGAAAGAGAACTTAGAGAACAAAGGGACATTGATGACAAGAAGTTACACAATGGAACTACGTTTGTGGCGGATAAAGAGCTAACTCCGGTTAAAACGACTAGGGTAGTTACATGTAGAAATGGAGATAAAATCGAGAAGACAGAAGCAAAAGTGGAATCGGATATGTCAAGCGATTCAGATTCGAATTTGGATGAGCAAGAATATGATTCAGATGAAGAAATTAAACGAATAAAGAAGGAGTTACAAGAGGTGAAAGATCAAAGGAAGAAATTACAGAAAGCGAAAAAGAAGGAGAAATTATTGAAAGAGCTGGAAGAACAGAAGAAACAGTTAAAAAAGAAACAGACAAAGGTGAATTTGTTAAAGTTAAGAAAAACGTTAAAAATGATGTTGTAAAAGAAAAGAAAAATATTAAAGATGTTGAAGAACTAACTAAATAAATTGAGATCAGACAATGTAATTAAAACAAAAGCAAACATCAAGGTTAAGAAAATACTAGAATTAGAGTCTAGTGATACTGATAGTACATGTAGTAGTAGTAATAGTAGTAGCTCTGATAGTTCAAGCAGTAGTAGTAGTTCAGATAATTCTGTAAAGAAAATCAAAAATATATAAATCAAAGTCTAAACGAAAATCTGGTATTTATGACAAACCTTCTGATGAGGTGGTTAAAAAACAATTGTGGCCACAGTCAAAGTTACAATATGAGTATGCAGGGTCAAAAATGAGTTTTGAGGATTTAGAGTTTAATTTGTTTGTCGCTGGAGAACTATAAATTATATCTGGTAATAGTAATAAAATCAGTGACAAAGAAAAGAAAGGCAGAATTAAATTATTAAAGAACATTTCATATGTTTATGAATTGTACGAATGGAAAGGCATTAAAAAGTTATATGCACACATAATTAGACAAATTGAAAACGGCTTGGCCGATTGGACACATGACTTTAGTGAAGTAGAAACACCTTTGCTCATAAAATATGCAAAAATTGAACAGAGGGGTAAACAAAGTGATCAAAAGAAAATTGCAAAATAAGATGAACACGTGTTTTATTGCCCTTTTTTCCCACGTAAGAAATGTTCTGTCAAATTCTCATTATGGAAAAATAAAGGGAATTGATCGATATTTACAACACATTTGTGCTACATTATAGGAAGGAAGGTAAAAAAATGTATCATCCAGAATGTTCTGAGATGTGCCCTCTTCAAAGAGCATGACTAGGTTATATAAAGGCAAACAGTACATGTAGTGAGCAAACATACTTTGGCAACAGTTCAAAATTGATAGATAGTAAGCTTAATCCTTTAGCCGATATATTTTTACCACCATATATTAAAAACAAAGACAGTGTTTCAGATATTACAGAGTTTAAAGAGAAATGTGAAGGGTTTAGTAAAAAGCATAAACAGGTGCTTTGTGATGATTTAAGTTTAAATATAGAACTTATTGATACCAATGTAAAAGAAGATTTAAGTAATTATGAAATTGTAGAATTAAAAAAATCTAAATTAAATGAAAATGAATTGGCACACATTATTTATACACACAATAAAGTAGTAAATTCGGGATTGCCAAATTATCATGGTTGTAAGATTCCAGTGAAAACTAGAATAAATGTTGAATTTTTTAGAGAAAACTTATTAGATTATAAAGATAAGGTTATTTGTGAATACCTTGAATTTGGGGCACGAATAGGTTTTCATATTGTTTAAATGTAAATGAGATAGACATTAAAAATCACAAAGCGGCTAGTGAGTTTTCTTCAGATATATATAAATATTTGAGAAAAGAAGCTTCATATGGTTCTATTATTGGTCCATTTGAATCAAATCCTTTTGATTGTCAGTTCAAAATTTCTCCTTTGAATTCAGTTACAAAGAAAGACTCATCAAAAAGAAGGGTAATTTTGGATTTAAGTTTTCCTCCCGGGTGTTCAGTAAATGATAATATATCAAAAGATATTTATTTGGGTGAAAAACTTGAAGTGACATATCCAAATATAGACGATTTGGTTGGTATTTTAAAAAATAAAGGGAGAGGCAGTCTCATGTTTAAAAAACATTTGAAAAGGGCATACAGACAATTTCCGATTTGTCCAGGAGATTTGCACTTAGTGGATTTTAATTGGAATGGATATTGATTTGCAGATCGAGTTCTGCCTATTGGGGTATATGATGGTAAATTATTTAGATGATTTTGGGGGAGCTGAGACAAACGAAAAAGCCTGGAAAGCGTATGAGACTTTAGGAGAATTATTGATGTCTTGTGGTTTAGAAGAGTCGGTAGATAAAGCAGTTACTCCAACAACGAAAATGACTTTTCTAGGAGTAATATTGGACTCAGAAAAAATGACACTAGAAGTCACACCAGACAGGGTGGTAGACATTTCGCTGCTGGTAGAATCTTGGTTAAAAAAGAAAAAAATCATTTTTAAAATAACTTCAATCTCTTTTAGGAAAGTTGCATTTTGTAGCTGGTTAGTGTAAACAATATTTATTGAATAAATTGCATGAGTTATAACAATAGTACATACATATATATATATTTTTGTTTTTATTATTTTTTAACAGAATTAAAATGACTTCATCTACAATCAAAGATATCTGTAAGACATGCATTTGCAGAAGGCACAAATCAAAATTTGAAGATTCAATGGGAGACTTATTTTATTTTATGTTTTGTTTTTATTTTGGATTTCAGTCTCTTCCATCTTCTGTACAGGTTTTAACATTATATGCACAATTTCTGAGCAAAAGTTTTGTATCTGTTCAGTCCATTAAGAATTATATTAGTGGAGTCAAAACTTTATATAAAATTAAATTTGATATTAAAAGGGTTATCTAGATTAAACCCACATTGTCCAAAACAAGCGTCACCGATTACTCCCGACATATTATTAGAATTTTATAAGAAACTTGATGTGGCAGAAGCTTGTGACGCGAATTTTTGGTGTTTATTTTTACACGCATTTTTCTTAATGAGCAGAAAAAGTAACTTAGTTCCTAATTCTGTAAAAACATTAAATTCAAATAAACAGCTATGTAGAAGTAACATTGAGATTAACAGTGAGAAAAATATTCTTTTAATCAACATATCATGGTCAAAAACAATACAATTTGGAGAACGAAATTTAGTTGTACCGCTAATTAGTATTCCTGATTCCCCTCTATGTCCAGTTAAAGCGTATCATAATATGATTTCATTAGTTCCAACTACCAAGAATTCTCTAGCTTTTGTTTATTCAAGCATGATAAGGTATTACTACATGTAGTTACTTATTTTCAATTTCAAAAAGTATTAAAATCATTAATTAAGAGTATAGGGAAAGACCCAGATGAGTATTCCTCTCACAGTTTTCGAAGAGGGGGTGCATCTTGAGCTTTCTCAGCCGAAGTTCTTAGTGAATTAATCCAACTTTACGGAGACTGGAGTAGTGATGCTTATAAAAAATATCTTAGGTTCAAATTGGATGATAAAATTGCTGTCGCTGAAAAGATGAGAAATCATATTTTAAATTCTCTTTAATTTGTTGTTTGTTGGATAATACAGGCATTTACCATGAAAAGAGAGCGACAATAACTTCTGCATTAATACCAAAATATGTTGATACGATTAGAGGGTGCAAAACACAAGCATTTCCGGGGGCTACAATAGGTAGAATTACATAATTACTCTCTAGAGGAAAGATAAATATAATTAATATTGATATAGTTATTATTCATGTAGGAACTAATAATATTTCATCAGCTCCAAATGTGGATACAATCATTTCTTACTATGGGGATTTAATACACAAACTTAAATATAAAACAAATGCTCATATTGTCTTTTCTTCAATACTACCTCGTTTGTGTGATCATGACAAAATTGTAAATAAAATTAATAAAGTAAATTCGGAATTACAAAAATTATGCATTAGAAAAAAAGTACAGTATACAAATTTATATCGTAGTTTTTTATTAAATAGTCGTCCTGATTCTTCTTTATATGCTCCAAGAGATGGGTTACACTTAAATTTTGCTGGAACTTCACTATTAAGGAATAAGTTTATAAACATTATCAAACATGTCAGTGTAAATTAGATTTTCATTTCATATATCAATTGTTTCAGTTATAAATGTATACATTTGTATCATGTATGTGTTGCTTTTACTTATTGGAATTGATTCTTTCTCTTTTCAGGGAGTTGACACCCAGAACACGGTGCTGTTCCCTTGTTGGAGTCTATTCTAGGTCTACATATACTTAGAGTAGATTTTTCCCCTTTATTACACTGATGGGTTTTGAAGAGAGGAAACATTTTGTGGATTAGAGAAGGAATTTTTTCCAATAAGTGTGTTTATCTTATTCCGATAAACAGATTTAATTAAAGTGAATGAATATTTACTTTAGTTTACAATCCCCCCTTTATGTACCCCTAACGTCTTGCCTATCTCAATTCTTTGTAATTTTTCTTTTTTTTTACTAATTAATTAATAAAAATGTCACAGCTTCTTTGAGTGCGTTGGCGGGATATAACAAGATGATGACGGGACATGTCGGTATCCCAAAATGTGCGTCAGCTTATATTTTGAGGTTTTTTCTTCTGTGTTACCACAGAGTTGCTATGGTCTTCTCTGTTCACCAGACAGACCGGTGATTGAATTGATACCAGTTCGGATCCTTAGGTTATATTATTGAACTTCTGCGTAAAAACCGGAGAGTTTGAGGTTAAAATATTTGCTCACGTATCGGGGTTTGAGTACCCGTTATCTCTCTTGCCCGTGTGTTATCACGGTACCGATAGGATTATTCTCGCTTCTACTGTTACCAGTAGAGTACAGGCATGCCAAATTACTGTAACCGGCGGTCTGCCTCTTCATCTTGCCATATCCAGTTCACGCAAACATTTGATTTTTTCGCTGTGGCCATTATACTCCAGCACTCGTCTTAATTACTGCCTTTTTACATGAATCTTTTATTAAGCATTTAGTATACACGTACAAGATTATTATTTCATCAATTGTTGGCGGCCTGTCGGCTTGGCAGAATGTTTGGCCAAAATATTGATATATATATTGGTGTAATTTTTATTATTTAATGTGTTTTTCATTATTTATATGATGATTTATATGATGATGTTATATATTTGTGTATATATTTATTTATATTAATAGCAATACATATAAAATATATTGCTTGTTTTTATTTATTTCCGAAATATTACTATATATCCCTTTTCGTTCAATTACTGAACTCTGATTGATTTGTATTCTTGTTATTGGGCTCGTTTTTTCGGATTTATATACTAGTAATCATTCTCACAAGTAACAATTATCTGGAAAAATAACCCCTAGACTCTCATATTCTATATCAACTTCTTTCCTTTGTAATTCCGCGTCGCCCCCACTCGCTTCAGATTGTTTTGTTAGACGAGGGTGGGTTTTTTTATCGAACTGTTGAATTATTGACAATCACTGTTTAAGCTTATACTGTAAAGATCACTATTCATTAATTATATAATTTAAGCAAGAAAAACGTAATTTCGTAATTTTGTTTTAAAAATAATTTCGGAAAAATTATGTTGCGAAAAATAAATTAGAAAGTATGAATTCAGAAAGAGTAAAATACAATTCATATCCCCAGAATAAAACTGTAATAGAAGACACGGGACACTAACATATAAGTTTACTTTATAAGTGTTATTCGATTCAAATTGTCATAATAAAAGAATTTCGGGATTACATGTAGAGCATAACAAATGTTTGTAACAGCCATAAAATGCATGTAAGCATTGCATTTAGTTTTAAACACATACTGTTAACAAATTCGAAAGGTATATTGCATATTGTTGCATTTATATTGTTTATCCCCCTCCTCCCGTATAGCAGATTAACGTGAAGTACAATTTTTAAGTCTACATTTGAAATCCAATGTATATTCGAGATATAGATAATATCTTATCTGCCTATAAATCTATAAAATAAAATAAGGAGAAAATTAACCCATCGTAACAATATCAGAACACGATAAAATTGCATTGTTAAAAAATGGCAATATTAACGTAAATATATGCATTTCTTTCCCAGGTTAATATTTAGAATGTTTACCTTTTAGCTGTCATGTCGGGTTGTTGACCAGTTGTCATGTTAAATATCGATTTATGTATATCCGGTCGATCAATAAATACACGTATTGTACCATGAAGTAACAGACCGTAAATATTAAACACAATTTCTAATTCTTTCTTTCATCATGGAAATAAAATTGTTATTAAAAACAACAAAGATAAAATTTTACAGGATTATACTTAATTAAATCAGTCACTTAAAATCCATTTAATAAAATGAAAACGAAAAAAGACCAAAAAAAAAGAAGGAATATTGTTTCAGTTGTCTATTGATTTGCAGATGTCATCCAGTATTCATGAACTATTGTAGCTCTAAGAGTCACCGGAGGGCCGAGATGGTTGCCCCCAGTACATGCATATCTCTGTAAAGTTTGTCAGTGACTTGCGGCAGGTCGGTTGTTTTCACCGGGTACTACGGTTTCCTCAACCAATAAAACTGACAACCACGATATAACTGAACTATTGTTGAACGTGGCGTTAAACACCATAACCAATATCCCACATGACAAATAGACGAGTCGATTGAATGATTTCAGCTTTCAGCTTTCAAATATATGTTTTGGTCGTATATTTTCCACTTCAATACACCAATAAGTGGGAAACGAATAGAATCACTTCGCCAGGAATTTTTTTTTATCAGAGGGGATAAATGCAAATGAATGACAAAGTCATGAGTTATGTTAACAATTATGGGTGAAAAATATTTTCTGATGAATAAATAGCATGATCTTGGAGTTTACATGTCGAAAAATAACTTTAAAAAAGAACGACAAATATCTGGGAACATTTTTCATTTACTCCTTTTTGCTGCCTTTAAACCGAGGATCACATAAGAAAGATATCTAAAACTAAAAGAAGCTATGGTTTTCTTTGTTCCAATTGTCTTACAAATACATTGTATACTAGAATAAAGATACAAAATGTACATACATTTGATTTTTTAAATTTTGAAATTTGTCGTAATGGCCTTATGTGAAAAAAAAACTTTTCTGAAAAATCGTCGAACAGTTCACTATAAATCTGGTTAAACCCTTTCAAAATAAAAAGATATGTGAGTCAATAGTTTGATCGTCAACTTACTACCGTCCTGTGCATGTAGTAGTATAGCATGAGTTCAAACTCGAAATGGTAAAACAAAGGCCGTAGTGGTCATGATCTTATGGTAGTTGGATTTATAAATACCTATGCAATCATTGCTTATCTTCACTAACGTTGTGAGTTCGAAATCCCGCTCATGGCGAGGTGTATTCGATACAATATTATGATAGTTTGTTAGTGACTTGTGGTTTTCTCCGGGTACTCCGGTTTCCTCCAACAATTAAACTGACCGCCAGGAGGTTACTGCAATATTGTTGAAAATGGCGTTAAGCACCATAACCCTAACTCGAAATGGTGAAAACAAATATGCTTTCGACATTAGTTAATATATTTAGCTAACAAATTAAAAAAGAAAATTATCTCAGAGGTCATAACCATTCCATCCGGGAAAACGTGAGTATAAATGATATAGTACAAGTGCCATAATAGGGGTTATGAAGTTTAATACCACTTTCAACAATATTTCAGTTATATCGTGGAGGTTAGTTTTATTGGTGCGGGAAACCGTAGTACCCGGAGAAAACCATTGACCTATCGCAAGTCACTGACAAATTTTATCAGATAATGTTGTATTGAGTACACCTCACCATAAGCGGGATTCGAACAGTGCCCAGAATAAGAAAAGTGAATCAATTACATTATTTCTTAATTACACTACATGTTACACCGTCGATTGCTATTTGTACTTATAATATATGTTCATGTATATTGATATTTGATAAATGGACAAAATTTATGGATTATATATAAATCTACAGATTCCATCAGCTTGCTCACGCTTCTAATCACGAAACGTTATTTTTACAAAACAATGACGAATATAAACTAACTTTATAGATTTAAATCGTAGAGTAATAATTATGTTCAATTATACATATATACGTACAATGCCTGAATGGTATTCTGGGAATAATATTTTGTAGACCATTGTTTTTCTTTTTGCCACTTCTCCTATAGTGACAGCCGGAACCTTTGAACCGTAATGAAAGAGGGATGTTTGGCGCCGTAAAATCTGATTCAACCTACCATTTCTTTGGAAATGCATGTACCAAGTCAGGGTCATTACGGTTTTCCCAGTTTTCTGGTTGTGGACTGATTTTGTCTGTTTATATACTTATGAGTTTTGACTTTCCTTTTGGAAGATTGTTCGGAGTTCGGTAATTTTGTTATTACCTTTATTAGTTATTGCATTGTCGGTCTTTCTTTGAATTACAGCTTAAGGCTGTTCTTTGTAGCAAAACCATTAAATTAACCATAAAATTATTTTTCTTACAGGAGATAAGACTATCAATTGCACACATCTCTGGAGACATAAATAATATAAAACACCTGGCTGGCCTCCTTGACAAGAAGGCTTTTGTCCCTACACATACACAAGGCCCCTAGCAATAAACGTTAGAGAAAACCCGTGCTATACATACACATAAGGCCCCTGCCAATATATACTTTACACCATAGACTGCCTGATAAACGAATCGATTGGATACGGTCAATTAATTTGAAAACCCAACATAAAATCCAACGACAAAAAAGAAAGACAAAATCCTGGACAATCATAGGTTCTGGAATTTCAAGCAAAACTAGCTACCTTAATTGCATAAGCGTTATACAGATAGTTCTGCCAAATGCTCTACGAACCCTCTTTCAGAATTATTAAACATATCTATAGTCACTACTTTAGGACTTGTATTTTTCCCAAAGAGTTTTGGGGGAAAATAAAAGAATTGTTAAGAGAAAGTGGAATAGAAAATGATATAACTTTATATCATCTTGTATTCGGTTACAAAATATTCGATAAAAGCTATTATGACTTCAATTATTTTCTTACAATCATTGGATTTTCAATATATAAGGCATATTACATTTCAGAGCAAAAAACTAAAAGGCGTGATGTTTACTCATTGTTTGTTATGGAATACCTTCAAATATATAGAGGAAATGACATAATTCAGAAAAGTTCATTTCTGAAAAGACTACAGAATTATTTGTAAACTATTTGAATATGAATTATTTTAATATAATTGTGTCGCAAATTTCTCTATATTTATATTATATATATATAGCTTCATAAGAAGCTTGGGTTTATGAAGCTGGCTGTAACAAGTATGCTTATGAAGTTGGTTGTAGCAAGCGTTTGAATAAAATATTATTGTTGTTAGAAAAAAACATATATTCTATTAGCGGTCAAAACCGGCCGTCAGAGCTGTAAGCCAGATGTGGATATAGGAAAACTTTAAAGATATGGTGCATACAACCACGTCCTTCTCCTCTCATTCAATATCATTTTGCTTCTCGTTCATTTTCACAACTATTCATCACTCTTCGCTAAAAGACAGACTAACAAAAATGTTAGCTCAATATTGTGTCATAAATAAAGAATGGTCAAGATAGGAATGCATATATCTTATTTTTGGAGTGGACAATTCTTAAATTGAAAAAATTAATAACAAATGTTATGTTTCGCATCCGTTTTTTTTTCACAGACACTCGTAATTCCTATTTATACCAAAATATGCTAGCTCCTCTTCTCGCCGACCTGTTCCTTTATTCGTGTGAAGCAAACGTTATGCAGAGACTTCTCATGGAAAGCGAAAAGAAGCTAGCCCAATCCTTATTCGCTATTTTGATTATGTACTTTCACTTTTACCCATTTTAAACTAAAAGACATATAAAATAATTAAATCAAGTTTGTTTCATTATAAAAGCCATCTTAGGTACAAATATCTTGAATTAGGAATGGACACATCTTATTATGTAAACACAACACTCTGGTTCTCTGAAATGGACATCACCATTATGGTCGAGTTTGTGATTTACAACATATGTACGTGTAATTCTTGGTAGACATGTTTTTAACAGATGGTCGGTATACTTATGGACACAAACTGTATTTCTCTTCTTGCCGACTTATACCTTTATTCAAATGAAGCATATAGCATGCAGGTACTGTTCAAGGAAAACTAAAGGAATCCATCCCGGTCTTTTAATTTGACGTTCCACTATATAGATGATGTCATTTCACTGAATAATTCAAGGTTTGGCGACTATCATATTTATACCATTGGTCTTGAAATAGAATATAAAACAGATACAGCTATGTCTGCCTCCTACCTTGACTACCACCTTTAACTGGATCGCCATCATAACTTGGTTAATCTCTACGGAATGTCTGTGTTACAGATGTCCTTCGATATGTTCAGTGTGTTGTAGCCACAAGCCCGTCATCCCTTATTCATAGTTTATAACATGATTTTTTTTCAAATAAGTAACACGACAGGTGCTACTAAAGGAGCTGGTTACCACTCCGGAACACCTAGGGCTAATCCTGGTTTTTGTAGGGTTTATGTTGTGTAGTTCTATTGTAGTGATTTGTGGACCGTGTTTTTTTGTCTTTTTTTCTTTTGACCATTCTATTGTTTGTCCTTCATCAATTTACTACTTCTGATTACTCCTATGGTATGCCCCAACTGATATATCGTCTAAATTATTTTAGAAAAAAAGGAATTTCATTCATTGTCATAAAAGAATATGTCACATAAGATAGATTTTTATCGGAACGAAGATATTGGGCCTCATAAAACAGTTATTTCTTATTGGTGCAAACTGTGGTTACTTCAGGTTTTCTTTGACAAAAAACTGCTATCAATGATAATTTATGGTAATGTTTTAAAAAGTAAAATGTATTTGGACTAAAAAAATTATCAACAATTCAACACACAAGCGATTAAAAATTGCTAAGTCATCTAAAAATAAATCTTAAAATTTCTTTCAGCTTATTTCCAATGGGTCCTTTACAAATATTAGCTTAATGGGTGCCACTAGTGGAGCAGGAACTGTTTACCCTTCCGGAGCACCTGTGTTCACCCACGGTTTTTAGTGGGGTTCGTGTTACTCGATCTTTAGTTTTATGTGTATTTTTTCTAGTTCGTTGTTTGTCCATTTTTCGTTTTCTTTTGTCCATTGCGTTGTCTGCTCTTCTTCGTTTTACAGATTCTGATTACCCCTTTTGGTATCTTCAAACTCTTCTTAAGTAAGTATTTAAAGGTCAATAATCAACATGAGCGGGAATGTTAGATTGCTTAATATCAAGACTAGCTAATCAATCATTTAAAATTTTTCATTGGTATATTTCAAGTGATTTTCAACTTCTGTCTTAAAAATTTGTAGAACAGTTATGGATTTGATAGTGAGTGCCACTCCGGAATTGCATTGTAATAAAAATGTTGTTGATTCGATGCATTTAATTTCTAATCGTTATCAAGTTAACACGACTTTATCTTGGATTATTTTTGTGATGTTCTTTAATTTTTTGCAAGATTACCTTTGCAATTACGAGGGAAATATTTTATTGAAGATTTGTGAGCATGATTAAGTTGAAGATAAAAATGTTTCACTCTGTATTCAACATTTAAAAATCCTAAGCTAGATAGTTCTGTTTGTATTATGCTACTTCTGGGGCATATGTTTTTATTAAATAAGGGTAATTTATTAAGCTTGTTTTGTGCCACTTGGAATTTTTTGTCAAAGCCTGAGATATACCCACATACCAACAGGAACACGGATAACCAATATGATATTATATGACTGTCATAATTAGAGTTTTTCG
Organism: Bathymodiolus brooksi; assembly: GCA_963680875.1. Taxonomy (NCBI): domain Eukaryota; kingdom Metazoa; phylum Mollusca; class Bivalvia; order Mytilida; family Modiolidae; genus Bathymodiolus; species Bathymodiolus brooksi. The sequence continues at coordinate 49,783,590 of OY804578.1, read as the reverse complement.
TGTTTCAACAGATAGACAATTTGCTTTTCCATACACAAATCTCGAACGAGAATTTTTTTAAATATTGTTGGTTGTTCTTTCGCAGAACACGTTTTGGTCTATATCAATGCTTAAATATTTACCACTACTATGCGATTATATTACATGACCATTACAATTAATTTGAAAATCAGATACTGTTTTAAATTTTTCTTTGGCCGAAAAAAGAATGGATTTAGTTTTACCAAAGTGTGCAGAAAGCTTGTTATCTACAAGCCACTCATTACATGATTCCAGTTCTTCACCGAGTTTTTGAGAGATAAATTCCGGGTTTTTATGGGAAAACATAATTGTACTGTCATATGCATATAGTAAAAGGTTATAGTCTTAGTTTATGTTGATGGTCATATCATTGACATAATAAAGAAACAAGAAGGGCCCATGATACTTCCCTGTGGTACTCTACAGCTTATGTCAGCCAAATCGAATTCTGTACCATTAATATTACCGACTGTTTTCTTCCTCATAAATACGATGATATTAAAAAAACAAACAAACAAAAATACCACATTGGATTGAACTATTTAATGTTAGATATTGCCATAGTCTGAAGCTTGCTGCAAACAAATATGATGGTCGACGGTGTCGAAGGCCTGTAGAAGATATACCATTACCATACCGGGGTACATGCCTTTGGATGTTCAGATAGATAATACTCGAATTAGCACTTCTAAAGTTAGATTGAAATACCATTTCAATATCAGAATTAACTCGATGGTAAAATTAAATATAAGGGATATACTGATGAGAAATTATTATAAAGACTAATGCGATATATTTAATCTGGTTCATGTTCAACAAAATATCCATTCAGAAAAATGTCGACCATTTTCTATTTCTTTTTCAGTTTGCAAGGGAAATTCAAAGTTTTTGAACCACTTATATTAAGTCTTTGTTCCTTTGAAGGAAACACTTGTAAGATCATTTGAGGAGAGAAAATGTGATAGCCCATCGCGACTCCACTGCCGGAAAATTTGACCTCTAAAAAGTGACTGATTATATTGGGTGCTACTTGTTGATCAGAAATGTCACCCATCACGTTGTATGCGAGATGTCATAGTAAATGATGAGAAATACTAAGTTCAAGAATAAGCCTTGCCCCACTATCCTCTAGAATACTAAAATCATACTATTACACAGCTACAACCACTGTTGTTTGTAGTAGTTTCTGGAGGTCGTGATATATTTCTTTTGGGTTCTCTACTTTCCTTTTTATATTCTGGAAAACCATGTCTTTTTATAAGTTCATTTATAATTAACATAAACATATTTTTAACATTGTCACCTGTTTTCGCACTGGTTTCAATATAAAACATGTTTTCTTTTTCAGCAAAGTCCTGGAAATAAATCATATTTACGGAATCAGTTTCTATATTATCATTGGTTTTTTTATAAATTATTTACATATTGTGAAAGCATTGTGGTAACGAGTATATTGAAATTTACAATTTCTTAATAATTATTATTAAAATTAAGGTTGTCCTCCCTCATATGTGACCTTAGCAGATTGTGTCCATCCTGTGGACCTTTGGTTTTATTGCTCCCAAAACTTTTTATGTTACTTGGTTTTCCAATTTTTCGACTTTTAGCGTAGCTGATGAAGGTTATTTCAGAAACGCGTCGTGTGCACTAAATTTGATATCTACATTTTTATTATTGACAGGTCGACATTATTTACTTTATATGTAGAACCGCATCGGTGGTGTAATGGTTAGCGTGCTCGCCTCGAGTGTGGTGGATCGTTGGTTCGAGCCCCGATCGGGTCAAACCAAAGACTATAAAATTGGTATTTGTTGTTTCTCCGCTAAGCACGCAACATTAAGGAGAAAGAGCAAAGGCTCGGAATCAGGATAATGTGTCCGATTGGGGCGACATGTCTATCCGCGGACTGTTGTTTCGGTGAACTAGCACTATAAAAAATCCAACTAAGCGTGTTGGTTTAGTACAAAGCGAACCTGGTCATCATTTCAATGAAAATTAACTTGTTCTCGCCATGATATAGCTGTAAAATTGCTGAGTTGGCGTTAAACAACAATCACTCACTCACTCTTTATAGGTAGGACACATGTTTATCATACGTTAATCGGAATAGAGCGGAGATCAATAATCTTTACTGAATTTAATTAGGCTTTAATAAAGAGATTGAAACGATAGCATCTTCAAAAAGGATAGATAAATTGACAAATTTCTTCAATGAGATCCTGGCTGAAGCAAAGTTCAAACGCTCAAACACGTAGATAAAAAAGAATATCACAGATACAGAGCAAAACTGATTGAAACGAGTCATGATTTCAAAAATTATTCTTGAGAGGAAAGCAAGGGATCTCTACCAAAGGGGCGTCCCCTTTCCGTGCATAATGAATACAATACACAACACACCCTTACGACAGGACGTAAGCGATTGCCCCGAGTATATAAAAAAATGTTACACCCCTAGCAAGAAAAATACAATTACAGCAGCCCCCAGTGTCACAAGCACCGATTTCCTACAATACAACCTATGTAATATTTATACCACGGTCTTCCGAGTTAAACGGTTAAACAATCGAATACGAAGCCATGCAATATCATATCTAGGTAGTTGATTATTGCAAGGTACCCTGAGAGTAATAAAACTACAGCCCAGATTTAAAGTGTGCAATATCCCGCATCTAGGTTTATTATTTCATAGTTCTTAGCTGTTGCTAACATTCTGGTATATAAACCATAAAAAGATCAAAGGAAAAGAATGTATTAATGTTACAATTACCTATATTGTTTGTAAACTTGTCATCGTCGTGAATTATCACGACGGGTGCAACTAGTGGAGCAGGAAATGATTACCCTTCCGGAGCACCTGAGTTCACCACCGGTTTTTAGTGGGGTTCGTGTTACTCGATCATTAATTTTATTAGTATGCTTTATAGATCGTTGTATCATTTTGTACTTCTTCTTTTGACTATTGTGTTGTCTGTTCTTCTTCGATATAAGGATTCAGATTACCCCTATGGTATCTTCAATCTCTTTTTACAACATTTTACATGACACTTATCTTTATACCTTTAAGTCTGTTTTGTTGACTTCACGTTCCTTGTCTGATTTATTTCCAACTAAAACTGCACATGGTAATTTGTCTTCACTCTCACAATACTTCTTGATGAGATCACAAATATCTTTTACACTTTCCACTGATTTCTAAAATTTGCATTTCAATTTTTTTTTTAATGAAATTCAATAAATGTTGTCAAGAACAAAAGATGATTATTTTCACGTCCATCAAAACAAACAAAATAAAAGACAAAAATATCACATTGTCGGCACCGTTCCAAAATCCAATAGAAAAATAGTAGAAAGAGGTGCAATCGATACTCTTAACACATACATTATACATATATGACGGCACATCTTTCTGGCTTGGTACATTTCAGATCGGTGGTTGTCTCCTGGTACTCCGGTTTCCTCCACCAATAAAACTGATCGCCACTATATAACCGAAATATTTTTGAAAGTGGCGTTAAGCACCATAGAATACAAATATGAAGTGATCAGTAATCTTACAAATACTGCAGCATGGCGACAAATTAGATCAAATGTGTTTATTGTACCAAGAACTACACAGTCACATAATATGTGTAACGTATCTGATCTGATACATCATACATGTATATAACAAGAACTACCCAGTCACATAATATATGCAACGTACCTGATCTGATACATCATATATAACAATAACAGCATCCACTTTGGTATAGTAGTTACATGAGTGTGATTCGTATTGTCTCCTTCCGTCCGCATCTCTCTGTAGAAAACAGAATAAGGGTGATTACGTTACGGTTTATTTTCTATTCCATTTTTTATCAGACAAAAAATAAAAGAAATGCTTTAAAGTGCAACATGAAATCTTATAAAGTAATGTACATTGAAAAATATATTTAATATAGATATTTAAAATCAAAAATTAAAATGAACCAATCTTAAATCGTGGTCGAGTGGTTTAGGGCGCTGGACGTAAGGCTAAGCGAATGGTGCTGCAGTGTATCAATGGTGTGGGTTCAAATCCCGTCGAGGGAAGAACAAAAATTTGACAGCTCTAAAATCTAATTCTAACACTGTTTGGTTTAATTTTCAGACGTATATAAAGTATAAAGTTTCTAATCTTGTAGTTATGAAATGTTTTAGGTACTACGATTATGAATCAGGGGCCGTCGTGATCGTATTGTAGTTGGATTTACAACTACATATGCAATGAGTGCCTGTCACCACTAAAGTTGTGAGTTCGAACACCGTTCGATACAAAAGTATGTGATAAAGTTTGTCAGTGACTTGCGACAGGTCGGTGGTTTTCTCCGGGTACTCCCTTTTCCTCCACCAATAAAACTGACCACCACGATATCACTGAAATATTGTTGAAAGTGGCGTTAAACATCATTAACCAACCAACGATTATGCATTTACTATATTTGTGAAGCAATGTGTCAATATGACAACTTAACATAATAGATAATATAAGAAATGTGCAAAAGACGATTACAAAGTACCTAAGGGTGAAGTGATATATCAGTATAGGGACAATACGGGTATAAAAACAAAGTAATAGTACAACCACAAAGGTAAAACAAAGAGAAAAATTCTCGGACAACACGAAATAAATAAAAACAAATTAAATAAATAAGCTCGAAATAAATAAATAAATAAATAAATAAATAAATAAATAAATAAATAAGTCCAGGTGAAAGAGGTTACAATAGCGGCAACAGAATCTGATTGTGATTGATACAAACGGAACATTGCAATGGGCATTTGTGACACAGAATTTCTGTCCCGGTTAACCAAACTATTTTGAAACAAAGCAATGAATCGTCTGGTTCTTGCCTAATGCAGTTGTAGAATGGAATGCAAAGATCTGTTATCGCTACTTGCACATTTATAATTTGCTTGACTTTATTTAGTAAACCCTCACTCTGCCATCTCTGTGAATAAAAATGTTGTGCAATCACCACTGGAACATTACTTGTAACACATGCGATGGAATACTAATCAGCTAGACCAATTTAAACAACATTTATTTTCAGTTTGTGTCCATACTATTCGATGCGACCCAGTTATTATATCACCCAATGTCTTTGTATACAATACAATGTAAGGTTTATCTGTCTATCAGATCTATAATTTTACTCACCTTTTCTGATTCATGACTTATCACCGGGTATCTAACTAGATTAAGACGACGTGTGCCACTAGTGGAGCAGGAACTGCTTACCCTTCCGGAGAATATAAGTTCACCCCCGGATATTAGTGGGGTTCTTGTTACTCGATCTTTAGTTTTATTGTATGTTTTGTAGATCGTTGTTTGTCCTTTTGTACTTTTTCTTTTGGCCATTGTGTTTTCTGTTATGCTTCGATATACGAATTCTGATTACCACTTGGGTATCTTCAAACTCTTCTTGTAATTTTGTTAAAAAAAATAATTCATAATTAAATAAATATTTGATCAAAGTCGGATAATTTGACCTTCAAATTATAATATATTTTAAAACACATGTTGTAATACTATGTAAGAAAAATAGCATACTTACAACACCCATTATAAGTAGATCTGAATGACCGTCAACTTTGACCTTCAACATTTTCTGTTAATAAAAGAAAACCATATAATTGCTAAATGTAATTGTCCTATAGAATAGTAAACAGTTCAGATGAATGGCTGCAAAACGACTTCTAAAATAATGTTGAATTTTTTTTCGTGTTTTTAGTTTTTATATAAGTGGTACTGTTCTTTTCTATGTTGTATGGCATTCATTGAAGGAACCAGTGCATAATTGAAGTTTATATCGAATTGATCGCTACTTTTATCGTCTATGCTTGAAATTGAAATCAATTTAAAAGTCTACTTAATTGCGAAAGGGTAGCGATAGAACGAATTTATCATTTTCTGTATTAATTTTCATTGTTGTCTGATAATAAACTAAATTCTCTTAAAACGTTCAACATGCTATGGCATATCTAAACACATTTAAAACACTTTTCCATGGTCAATTATGCTACTGACATGGAAATGACAAATTCTTAAAATGCTTACTAATAGGGATCTTTAACTTAAGCTTACGGTATGCTGCTTATATTACTGTAAAACAGATGGCTTGAATAAAATGTATATTGGAACAAAATAAGAACTCCATCGCTTGTGTTATACTCTATGGGAGTGAGTAGTATATGGGCACAGCTCAGTTAGCATTTGTGGTGGTGCTGTGTGGTGGTGCCGGAAGTGATCGTGTACGCATGCGCGACCGGAAGTTGCATCAGCGGAAATGACGTCACCAGATATGACGTCACCGGAAGTTGCATCACCGGAAATGAAAGGGAGATAATTTCCCGCGGTTTTTGTACCCGGTATTTCCCGCGTTTTTCCCGGAACTAGAAATCTATTGGGGTCTCCCCGCACAGGTTCGAATCCTGTCGACGACGCTAAATTTTTGCTACCGTTCTCAAAAATAAATCCAGTATGACTATAATATTCCATGATTTTATAAAAGCTGGTGTAGTAATGACAGGAATTCTAACAGACAATGCAATTGTTGAAATGATATGTAATACAAATAATGATTGTGGTATTAATGAGATTGTAAAAAGAATGAGAAATTTACTTAAAAATGGACAGAAAAATATTGATTTAATAAGAATTCCCCCACAGGTTCGAATCCTGTCAAGGACTGAAAATGTTGGTACCGGTGATTTATTTTTGCTACTGTCTTTACTTTGGATGATGTATCTGCAATAGTGTGTGTAATTGCAAAAAGAGAGACCTGTGTAGAATGTTATAATCTTAAAAAATCTATTGAGATCTCCCCGCACAGCGTCGAATCCTGTCGACGTCTCAAAATGTTTGGTGGCTGTGATAGTACAAGTGAAATGAAGAAAACGGAAAAGGGAAAAATGAATTTGACCCCGACGTGATTCGAACACGCAACCTTCTGATCTGGAGTCAGACGCGCTACCGTTGCGCCACGGAGTCGTTGGAAATTGCTGTTCGAAATTACAACTTTAAGCATCAACAGATATCGACCAAAATACGCTAACATATGGATACTGCTTCATAGCAATTCACGAAATCGAATTGTTGATTGCGAACTGTAATTTAATGTCACGTAAGCTGTTTTTCTCCCAGAAAATCACCTTCAAATACATTCACAAAACCTCAATAAGGAGAAAATAATAATGAATGGTGTATCACTAGTAGCAAGACTCCAAGTATTTCTCTTCTTCGATAAGTAGTTAAATTACAATGGCATTAACATGAACTAATTTGATTAAAAAGTTATTTCAAATGATTTAGATGGCCAATTTAGAAGGCATACAACCTCGAGTGAAGTATAAGAGCATAAGTTTTCTTCTTTAGGAGTAAGTCGTCGTGGCCGAGTGGTTAAGGCGATAGACTAGAAATCTATTGGGGTCTCCCCGCACAGGTTCGAATCCTGTCGACGACGCTAAATTTTTGCTACCGTTCTCAAAAATAAATCCAGTATGACTATAATATTCCATGATTTTATAAAAGCTGGTGTAGTAATGACAGGAATTCTAACAGACAATGCAATTGTTGAAATGATATGTAATACAAATAATGATTGTGGTATTAATGAGATTGTAAAAAGAATGAGAAATTTACTTAAAAATGGACAGAAAATCTGGTATTGGGGTCATCATGTGTTTGATATTGTGTACGAATCTCCTGACAAAGACGGATTTTCCACTTCCGGTTGGTCCCGAGATTACACTGGTAAATGGATGGACCCACGGCATGAAATGATCGGGATCGTATCCGTCTGGAACGTAAAATGTGTAAGGATTGTTGGTTTTCAAAATATAATAGGGTTCTTCTTCATTACTCTGTGAGTATGGCTGCTGCGGCGGCGGCGGCGTATTTCCCTCTCTCAGCGGCGGCGGCGTATATCCCTCTCTCAGCGACGGCGTATATCCCTCTCTCAGCGGCGGCGGCGGCGTATATCTCTCTCTCAGCGGCGGCGTATATCCCTCTCTCAGCGGCGGCGTATATCCCTCTCTCAGCGGCGGCGGCGTATATCCCTCTCTCAGCGGCGGATACGCATCACTGCTCTGTGGGTACGGATGAGTTGTTCCATGCTTATTTCTTTTATGTCTCAACATGACATCTTTTCTCGAACATTTCAGTTTACATACGGGGCATGTTGAAGACATCTCGTAAAACACGTCTTTCCTCTTTGACGGTTTGTATACGACTGACTGAATTAGGGTAGATGGGGGCATATTTATAACAAACAAATAATACATTTCTAACTTTTATTTTACAAGTCTGTTCTATACAAGGGAACTAACTGTCTCAGTTCTGGCTCTCATTCTTCCAACAATGGGATGCTCTGTTTCAGTTCTTTCCATTCTCCAAAGTGCAAAGCCACACCTCTCTTGGTAGGACGGTAGGTCCATTCATCGGCGGGGATAAAGTGCTTTCTGATGTGAACGAAGGGAAACGGTGCCTTGATCGTCACGAAAACGTCGTTTCCGATATGGTATCGCCACTCTACTGGTTCTTTTTCTATGACTCTGGTAAGCAAATCGTCTATGACGTCCGACATGTTGCACAGGGCTTTCCATTGATCCAAATGTAAGCTCACTCCTTCTTTCGTAGGGACTGTGGCATCTTTCCAGAATCGTAAGTCTACTCTCTTGGATCCGTTCCATTCTGTTAACTCCAAGTATATGTTTCCTCCCAGGGCTCGTTTGAGCGGCTGAATGTGGACCATCTGGGCTGCCATCTGCAAGATGTCTTCTATTTGTGCGGTATCGGGCGTCTGTGAGCCATTTTGTGTCGGTGGACTCTGTACGATATCTGCAGTTGGTTGCATCTCTACGATATCAATTATCTGCGGGGTTTTAGGCTGCTGTTCTGTCATCTGAACGCCTTTGGCTCTTTTACCTTTTTGACTTGGCATGTTGCGGGTTCCAGCCAGTAAATGACGCAGAGGTTTAGTTACATCATCTTATATCCAAGGTGAATAATAGTAACGACGTATCTGATTGGTCGATTTCTTTCGTAACGTCGTATCTGATTGGACAGTCATTCTGTGTTTCGATTGGTCAGTTGTTTATGAAATGGAGATTTCTGATTGGTTCCTTTTCCTCTATTCTGATTGGTGGATGAGCGATCGATTGAAGTATTCGTATTCTGTCCCTTTAAGAACGGCATGGTAAATGTCCCAAAACTTCCATGCATCGGTGGGGTACTGTTGCCCCATTTGACTCGTGAAGGCAAATAACACTAGCACTCGACCCATGTTGATAACACCGTCATTGAACATGGTAGACACAATCCTTCTATATGTCTGTACTCTATCGTTGTCCATGTCTGAATGATATCTATTTGCCCTTTTTCTGTTTTCATAGGCTTTTGATCACGCCATTGTTTTAAACTTGACGTGACCGTTGTGTTGTCCCCGTGGGGCTCATACTCTGTACTTTAATGTGCTGTCCCTGTGGGGCTCATACTCTGTACTTTAATGTGCTGTCCCTGTGGGGCTCATACTCTGTACTTTAATGTGCCGTCCCTGTGGGGCTCATACTCTTTACTTTAATGTGCTGTCCCTGTGGGGCTCATACTCTTTACTTTAATGTGCTGTCCTTTGTTGTATATGTATGTTGTTGTCCTTTGATTTTGATTACCCCTTTGGTATTTTTTCAAACTCTTCTTCTGTGTGATCGGTTTTCAAGATAAGATCAAATAATGTCCGTCTAGACACCTCATCTTTGAAATACGTTTGTCAGTGACTTTGCGTTAGGTCGGTAGTTTCCTCCACCACGATATTATTGAAAGTGGCGTTCAACACCAAATGAAATGTTTGATCACGATATAACTGAAAGTAGCGTTCAACACCAAATACAATCTTTGATCATCTATATGAAAGACCCAACACCGTTATACAATTTCAATTATTTAATAAATACAAATATATACAACAATGTACAATCAATGTAAAAGAAAATCAACGAGGTATATTGACCTCAATTTAACTATTGTTTCCTTTATATTCAACTAGAACTTTACAGGTAAACATTTTTTAAAACTATTTACACAATTTAAAATCTTAAACAGTCTATTATTTACAGTTTATATATCACGGATTTAAATATCTAACGGGATTGTAGACACTCCATCTGCCAGCACCTTTCTTTTAGGGTAAAAGTAAGAAAATCCAGCTCTTTCCTGTAGGTATGTGTAGACTTGGTTATCAATGGAACGGAAACCTCTGTTGGTACTGGATCCAGACTTCTTCGACAACAGAACATCCATGTACTTTTCTTTGGTGATCTGGTTGGTTCTCTTGTTGATCCCCTTGCAACTGAACTTGTCTTCCTTCCCGAAACAGTAGTAGGTCTTGCTACACAAGGCAATCATTCCATCCCCGGTAAATTCGGTCTTAAACAAACCAGGCGTCCTCTTGTCGTAGGCAGCATGTTCGGGGGTGTCATCACGGGGAAACCAATTCTTCTTTTCCATCCGGAAACGCTGTTGCATCTCGGGTTTGACCACTTCTTCCAAACTGGTAGCGGACAAAGCCATATATGCACTATCCGTGTCCATGCTGCAATACTGGAAGTCCGAGCGATCCACAAACACGTCCATGAAGTCATAGTAAAACTCCAACATCCGGAGCTTGGCGTACTGGTAGACAAAACAGCCAATCTGCATGGGTAGATCCAGTCGAATGGTCTTCTTGCTCATCTCCACTTCGAAGGTCTTGGCACTCAGCTGGTTACATTTACGGAAGGAAGGGTCGACGAGATAGCGGCTGACGTGATGCTCTTGACAGTAAATGACATCTGTATGTCTCTCTTTGTTGGTGACTGTTTTCCCGTAGCTGGAATTTCCATCTAGCTTATTGGTTTCGGCTATAATTTTTTTATTTGGATCCGCATCTCCGGCTCGGCGGGCTTCACTGACTTGTTCGCCGAATTTCTGGAAACAGGTTGCAGGCGTGTACTCTACCACTTGATGGATCTGGGTCACTTTCAAGCCGTGTTCCACATACCACTTCAGCAAAGGTGAAATAACCATGATCTTTTCTCCAAACATACTTCCGACCAGACTTTTACGGGGTTGAGACATGATGTCGTGGTCCACGGCATACTGCCGCATGTGGTCACCAATATCGTCTCTGGATACTTCGACGTTTTTAAAAATCGGGGGCATCTCGGCAAACTTGGACTTCATAGTATCCGGGACGTGAAGATCGACTTCCAAAGCACCAAACAGCTTCTCGTCCATGACGGCGGTCAGTATCTGGTCCTCTGTCATGGTGACCAAACCATCACATGGTCGTTTTCGATGTTCGATAAAACGACTCAATTCCAGGTCTCTTTTGATACTGGCTAGCCATTGACATTCCCACATCTCCACGACGTTGTAGCCTTGTTCTTTGATGTATTGTATCTTGTCCTGCGTATGGTGGTACAAGTCGTCTAAGTTCTTTCCGTTGACGGGGTTGACGCCGTTATGTTTTTTGGTCATCCAGCATCGATGTCCGTGCCAGATACATCCCTGGAATTCGTAGACGGTGTTGGTGTCTCTGCAAAATCCGTCCACGGGTAAACGCTTCATCCCGATCAATTTTTCGGAGTCGTTGCCTTGGTGACGAATATGCTGTCCGGTGTTCTTGGCTTCCCACTCCAACCAATTGATGGCCATACACTCGTAGCGTCTTGGCGCTTGTCTCTTGAACCCATCTTCTTTCTTCCGTCGGACGAAATGGCCGGTAGGCATCTTCTGCATAATACTCCAAAGATACAGAGCATTGGCGTCTACACCATAAATCAACTGACATGGCTTTGGATCTGTGTACTCGGTAGGTCGTATGAAGGTCTTATCTTTCTCGTGGTAACGATGAAACACGATGCTCGGGCCCCCAACGATGTTGTTCTTGTATAGGTCGTACAGATCTTTATTCTTCTCATCCGGTAAGGTGAAGTAGTCTGGTAGGTCTTGGAACATGTACTTCAGTGTGAGTCCGGGAACGCTGATGCCGTCTTTAAACATATCGATGTGGCGATTCTGGTTAAACTGAAACATCTTGTCGATGGCTTCCAACATGGGTTCGACGTCTTTGTTGTTGTACCATGTCAGGAACTCTTTCATGGTCTTCATGTCGTTGTCTTCCCATACTGTCTGGCACAGCTGGTAGTCTTCGGCAGAGATATTTTCGTTTTTCAAAGTACTGTAGAAGGCTTCGTGAGGTGGCAGCTGGCTGACATTGAGTTTAACCAACGAGGTCATCCACTCGTACGGGAAGAACCCTTTCTGTTCTGTACACTTGTAGGCTTTCAGGTACTGACTATAACTAAAGCCGGGCGCAAGATAATTGCTGATGTCGACAAACTTCAGCTTCTCTGTCTTGATACACATGAAATTGTTGTTCCGTTTCACGGTATACTTGATCTTGTGACTGTCCACCAATCGAGTAAAAATATCTACCTTCATGGCGTTGACGTCATATTTCCCCGTATTGAAACCGACCACGGGGAGTTCTTGTAGGTATTGTTCCAACTGCTGTTTCAACTGGTACAGGTGATGTTTCTTTTCTTCGCGTTCTCTTTCTTCGTCGTCTTTGTACTCTTCCAAGTCTTGGTCTAATCTCTGTTGAATTTCTTCAAATATCATTCCATACCTTGGCACCAGTAAGCGAAAAGCTTTTTCGCTGATATCTGTTAAATGCTGCAAACAGGACTCTACCGTCTCACTGGTATCACCTTCCGTAACAAAGCAGATGGGCTCGGTATAGGTAGGAACGTTGGAACATACAGACACGCTGAGTAGTACATGATGACTGGTCCACTCCAACTTCTCGGATCGTCTCTTTTCTGTGGGCTGTAACATCACCTCAATGTCATAGGTAGCTCTATACGGGTAATACCGGTCTTCTTCTGGGACGTCGATGCCTTCGTCTTCTAACCGGTCGAATACGGTCTGTGTTGTATGGTACACGCCACCAGGATACTTGTAGATAACATCTCCGGTACAGGTCCGTTCATGTCTGTGCAGCATCCCAACATGTTTCCACAACCGGTCACATTTCGAACACAGGTAGCTGTGACTGTATGACCTCAGGTCTTTAATGTAGCTGAAGTGCTGTTCGTACAGGTTCAAATTCATGGTGTCGTCGTACTTGTAGGGAGAACGTCGTACCAACCGAGCTGCGATGTCACCAGCTTCTGTTTCTTGTAAGTCATACACATACACGTTCAAGCTAAATACCTGCTCCAATACCACCAAATCATCCAATGTCACACCCTTGAAGTCTGCAGGGGTCATGTCTTGTTGTTGTAGACACTGTCTGTAATAGGTCTTGGCTGGAGTTTCTACGTCCGTCACTAGAGCTCCACGATGTACTGCTAAACAACGGAAAAAGCATAGGTTGTCTGTGTAGGCACCATGGGATCCACCAACTAAAGCAACGACAGCTTTATTTTTCAAAATATGGTCTGGAAGAACGACTCTGGCACCAATCGGGTGGTCAAACAGCTTGTTGACATAAAACGTCACATTGGTCAGGAGGTGCACCACCCATTTGGTGTCAGGACGTTGTTGGCGAATATACTCTAACATGTCATGTCGGCTCAACTCCTCTAGAAACCTCTCCAAGTCTTCTTCTGTTCTGATGAGGTGTGGAGCATCAACAAATCTGGAGTTATTCTGGCTGGAGTGGTAGTACCGTAATTCTCCAGTTTCCACGCTTCTCAAAATAAAACCAAACGACAGGTTGATTTTAAAGGCTGTGGTCTGCTGTCTAAAGATCCGGCGCACCATCTCTGGAAAAGTGGACGCTGTCATATCATGCAAGGTAAAATTATACCTGTCTTGGATACGATTGCCGGTCACCTCCTCTGTACGGATGGTATTCCAGTGTCTTAGATATAGGACACGGGTCTCCGGGTCTTCTGGTAATATATTAGGTTCAATGGACGGACTGTTGGAAGACTGGGGACTGTGACTTCGTGGTTGCTTTGGAGGACTATTGGATGGTCCAGGAGATGGAGGTCTCTTCATCACTTCAGGTCTTTTGTGCAGAGCCCGGTAACGGAGCATGCTTTCCCTTCTATTAAAATATTGACCACAAACGGGACAGGTGATCGTGTAGTCGTGGGATTCCTCGTGGCGTTTCTTAGCATCGGGACGGCTGAATTCTTTTCCGCAGATGTTACAGGGATAGGTCTGCGAAGAATCTACATGGGTTTTCATGTGGCGGGTGAGACTGCGCTTCTCCGTAAACTGTTTCCCACATTTGTCACACACGTACTTCTGAAACGATACAATAGAAACATACGCTATGTTTGGGTAAAAAAAGTTATTATTTTATTCCTGTTTTGAGATTTGATCGTCTCTTTTGTTTGTGTGATGCATATATATTGAGTGGAATGGCTCCTTCTTTAGTTTGTGTGTTTCTTGTCTCGTGTATCTAAATACGTAGTATCGATTCCCCTCCGGAGCCTCGGTATTTCATTAATCATGATAGTAATGCTGAATTCGTAGTTTCGATTCCCCTCTAAAGCCTCGTTATTTTTTTCATACTATATTTAATAGTTATGTTTCATTTATCAAACCCAATGATTCAAATGTAAACACATAATTAAAAAACACTTACGTTGCTTTTATCCATCTTCGTTGAATCTGAAACACAATGGATATTTAATAAGACCACCTGCTCAACTTTACGCGAAAAAGAACTGAATGAAATTAATAAGACTATATACCACCTGCCTTGATACAAATGCTTTACATTAAATCACTGAATTCTTTTAAAATTATAACAATATGTAGTAAAAAATAAATTCATACTAAAAGTAAAAAACTGTAGCAAAGATAAAAGAAAATATTAAAAAGTTTTGTTTGGTTTTGAAATCGATGAAGCGTTGTAGCACGCGACTACCCCCATCGACTAATACCTTTTTGCATAGTGTGAAGAAAATACATGAATACATCCTTTGTTTGGGTTTAGAGGCAGTCAA
Organism: Bathymodiolus brooksi; assembly: GCA_963680875.1. NCBI lineage: Eukaryota > Metazoa > Mollusca > Bivalvia > Mytilida > Modiolidae > Bathymodiolus > Bathymodiolus brooksi. The sequence continues at coordinate 49,768,542 of OY804578.1, read as the reverse complement.
CAATGAACAGCACCTGTCTTCGAAAATCGATTGATGCCATTAAAATTTGAAAATCCTTTGTGCTGATAACTATTTGTTAAAACGACAAACTATAACCATTTTGATAATGAATATTTCATGAGAATTATTTAAAAAGAAAATAAATCGGCTTACCTGTACCTTGAAATAAATGTTCCGTGATCACACACACACACTGCGTTGTATTAAAATCAAACTATATTTCTGAAATAAAAAGAAAATAGTGGATGATAAATATCCAAGTTTAAAAATTGGATGACAAATATGTATAACGTAGACAAGGAATAGTCAACAATATGTCGACAAAAAATGACGCAAAGTTTATTAAATGTAAAAACAGATGAAACGTTAATTCTAATCTGTGAAGAAAATCCTCAGTTCCGACCAGAACCTTTAAGTTACGCATTAAAACATTTCCTTTTCCAACCTTAATATTAAAACTTTCTATCAAACAAAATCGAATAAGAACTGACATTAATAATAAATCGGACTTGAATTCTTTTAAATTCTGAAAAATTCATACTAAAAGTAAAAAAAAAAACAAAACACGTTACCTTATAGCAATATGTAAATTTTCCTCGTTTTCTTTAATCTATTCTTTGTATTCTGAAAAGGAACGGGTTAAGATACTTTAAAGTAAATTGATTAAAACGTGTAAACGGGAAACATGTCACAACACGATCATCATACTATTGATTTTTTTCATAACATGTTTTCTGAATTAAAAATCAACTACATGAATTAATTTGATTAAAATATTATAATAGGATTGAGATGCTTACCTTTGTTCGAATATAAATTCTCCACAAGATAAATACGTCCTGTCAATAGCAAAGCTGGAGTAGAAATGATTTTTTCAAAAAAGGCGAGCGTACAATGGAAGGTTGACGATTGGTTGGATTTGAATTCGAAGCAAGAAGGAGTACGATTGGTGTGATTCAAATATCAGAAGGGCTACGATTGGTTGGATTTGAATTCGAAGAAAGACGGGGTACGATTGGTGGGATTCAAATATCAGAAGGGCTACGATTGGTTGGATTTGAATTCGAAGCAAGAAGGGGTACGATTGGTGGGATTCAAATATGAGAAGTGCTACGATTGGTTGGATTCACAATTCCATTGTTCGCACCTAGAATCTAGAGGAGTTCCGGAAAAACCGCGGGGAAAAAAACGCGGGAAATTATCACCCTTTCATTTCCGATGACGTCATTTCCGGTGATGCAACTTCCGGTCGCGCCTGCGCACACGATCACTTCCGGCACCACCACACAGCACCACCACAAATGCTAACTGAGCTGTGCCCATATACTACTGGAGTGAGTGAGCGAGTTGTTGTTTAGCGCAAAGTTAGCAATCTTTGAACTATATTATGGCGAGAACAAGGCACATTTCGCAAAGTTAATGATGATGTCTCCTTTGTCAGGCTTAGTTGGATTTTATAGTGCTAGCTCATTGAAACAACGACCCTCGATTGGACATGTCGCTCCACTTGGACACATTGTTCTGATTCATATTTATCCAATCTTTGCCATTTCTCCTTATTGTTGCATGCTTATCGGAGAAGCAACAAATACCAATTTTATAGTCTTTGATTTGCCCTATCGGGACTCGAACTCACGATATACGGCAATCGAGGCGAGTATGCTAACCATTACACCACCAATGCGGTTTTCTTTATAGGAAATACGACTTATATTCCCCAAACTAATTCTAAATACCAAGCAATATTCTGCTTAAAGTTAGTATTGTTTTTAAGTGTATGACAGTATATGAGAGGTTACTCTAATGATAAAGTACAGTTCATCTTTATATACGTGTATTATTATTAAGGGAAAATATTTGAATGTGAAACTTTACCATTTGTAGCCATTCTGACGGATGGTATTCTTCTGAAAAAGTGTCTTTCTGAAATATAGATAATTATTGTAATTTACGTTGGCAAAATGTTCGTTATTTTTTAAAATAGTAATGGATGTTTCATAATATGATTCATGCTTTTGATATAATATACCGATTAACATGGACATCCATACAACAGAAAATGTTTCTATAAGCTTTCTCGGATTTTGTTAAAAATAAAATTTATACAAATTCTAGCAAAAAGTCATTTCAAGCCATTAAATCTAATAGTAAATGTTGAGACGTGGGGTTGTCGTGGTCGTGATCATATGGTAGTTGGATTTACAACTATCTGTGCAATCAGTGTCTATCACCACTAAAGTTGTGAATTCGAACCCCGTTCATGGCGAGGTGTACTCGATATAACATTATGTTGGTGATTTTCTCTTGGTACTCCTTCCTCCACAATTAAAACTGATCGCCACGATATAACTGAAATATTGTTGAAAGTGGTGTTAATTACCATAAACCAAAACTATAAACCATTAACAAGGTACCACAAACAATTACTTGATATTGTGGTTGTACATACTTGTACATCCCAGGTACATTTTCATATCCATTATATGCTTACTTACATCATATCGCTGTAATAAACTGGTCTTTCCAGATCCGGTCGCACCGGTAATCAATATCTGGAAAACTTGTCTGAAAGCAGATATAAATTCATAATTAGTTACAACGCAGCTACGGAATGTATCAATCTTATTAAAATTAGAGATGGTCGTCAACTACCTACAAAAATGTATGCAATCAATGCCTATCACCACTAAAGTTGTGAGTTCGAATCTCGTTTCTTGCAAGGTATATTCGATACAACATTATGTGATAACGTTTGTCCGTGACTTGTGGCAGGTCGGTGGTTTTCTCCGGATCCTCCGGTTTCCTCCACTAATAAAACCAATCGCCATGAAATAACTGAAATATTGTTGAAAGTGGCGTTAAACACCATAACCCTTTAATGAAATTAGATGTATTTTTGTATATTATTTTTCTTTTTCTTTCTTTACCGATACCCCACGATCTAACAACATCCAGTTTGGGGACATATCATGTCATATGTCTGTCTTTTTTGACCGTCCAATCATATGCAATAAAATAGAAAAACAAAAAATAACACTGTCGAAAAAGTTCAAAAATCCAAGAGAAAAATCGTAGGTAGAGACAAACCGATATCTTAATACACAAGTGCATGACAGCTTCGCTTTCCTTGCTTCTTACAGGCACTTCAATAAAACATTGCGGGATTAAACCAGTTTATTGATCCCCCCGCCCTTAGTGTTAGTGACATGGTTGCCATTCATGTGAGAATGCAGGACTTGACAAAAGCTTGTTACATTTGTGGCCATTGCTCAAATAGTATGAGTGGTTGTCAATAGGGGGAATGCAGGATTTAACAAAGATTTGGTACATTGATGAACTAGTATGAGTGATTGTCATGAAAGGGGTAGTGCAGGGCTTAAAGAAGAACTGGTACATTTATGGCCATTGATAAAATAGTATGAGTGGTTGTCATCAATGGGAGAATGCAGGACTAAACAATTCGTTTTTTTACATTGGTGACCATTGCTTAAACTGTATGAGTGTGTGCCACTAATGTGGGAGACCGGACTTAACAAAGTCTTGGCACATTGTTGGCCATTGCTCAAACTGTATGAGGGTTGTCATAAACAGCTTTTGGTATCTTTGACTATTCTTACCACTATTGGGTCGATGTCACTGTTGATGAGCAATTTGTTTCGAGGACACCATCCGTCCAATAGCATTCCAGTGTATGAATATACGAAGATCAAATAGAATACTAACTCAGACGTCGACCAGTATACAACAGGGCGCCACCATGTACGGCTAAAGATTACCCTTTTGGTATTTTCAAATATTTCTTACACAGCTACTACAACTAGGTCGATGTCTTAGCTGGTGGATATTTTGTCTCAAAGGACATCATTCTCCCATTATCTTTCAAATGCAAGTATTAACATATCCTACCTAAATTATTAAGGTTTCAAAGAGAGAAACCCAATTTCAAGGTCGGGTGTTTCACCGGTTAGTTTGTTATATCTGTCTGGTCTCCACCCAACAATCATCACCCCCGGCAATAAGTCTGATCACGATATAGCTTAAGCACAATGCTCTATGCTAAAAGTTATAATATATATTGATAATCCTAACCTTCAAAATACATTTATATTTTCAAATTATCGAATGCTGTATAACAGCGATTCAAGAATACTGAACGTAATATTGTATTTTATTTATATTTCAATATTTTAATATACATGTGTGCTTTTCAAATATAGACACATTCGACCATCTTAATCAGCCCTAGATAAAGAAAACATTTGATTCCGCTTTTTAATGGCCAGTTGAACGTTTGTAACGGACATATGTTATCATTGTATTTGCTAATGAATTCGAAAGGTATATCGTATTCTTTTACATTTATATTTTATATTTCAAAACATGAAATTAATCCCGGATTAGAAATTATTGTCAAGTTAAATTCAATGTATATTTTAGAGAGGTAGTTTGTGTATGTTCTGTCTATAATAAATGTAGAAAAGTTGACGACGCGGAACAAATTGAGTTAATGTGCATCTACATTGAAAAAACAAAATTTAATTGTACAAAAATTGATTAAAAAATATCAATAGTAATGTAAAGATATACACATTTCTTTCCTGGGTCAATATTTAGTATGCTTACCTTTTAGAGGTCATCGTAGATTGTGTACCGGTTGCTATACATTTATCGATCAGTTTATAGTATACTTACAACGTTAACGATGAAATGGACATTTAATTTTTAAAAGTGTTTGTTTCTTTAATCTGGAAATTTATTTTAAAAAGCGAAATATGCTGATTAATAATTTGACAGGAAATGACTTAATTTAATAAAAACAAAAATAGTGTAATGTGAAGATTGGGGAATAACATAATATAATGTTTATTGTGTTCCTTCCGTTATTTTTATCAATACCATTTTGGACAGCTCATCGGAACATTCCATTATGTCCATAGAAATATTATATAGAATTCAACAGTGAATTGTATCAGCTCCAGATAGAAATTTCAAAAATGTAATATGAAATAGCGTGTAACTTCCTTACTACGATGATATAATTGACATGGAGTGGCAGTTATATGCATTATAACGAACTATTTTTGTAAGATCGAATCAAAATTGTTTTGAAATGTAGATATTTTCGAGATCACAGAAGCAGGTCAAAAAGTATGTACACTTACCTAAACAATAAACTTACGTCCACAATGAGATTGAAAACATTACCAGTAAAACTAAACTATTGATAAGCTGTTATTTGTTATTGATTGTAGTTAACTATTAAAAAGTGAATAGACTATACTAGTATTTGTGTCAAATGATGAATAGTGTTTGGTGTTTATATGTTCATGTCAAGTAAATAAATGTAGAATATCAATAAAAGCGCTGCTTATTTTCTTTAACATGCATCTATTATTGTAGTGTTGGATAGTCTATCATGTTCATTTACATCCATATCCTTAAATAAAGAGGGATGATTCCAACAAAACCAACTTCTAAACATTAAACAGCGAAGACGTCAAAATTCTTAAAAATATGCACCATCACTGCCGTTAGCAGAAACAAGTATTCAAAAAAGACGCATTGATAGTAACCGAGAGTATTCCGAGCCGTCGGTAATAGAAAACACAGATTCTTTAATTTCTGACTCAGAGTCTGGTTCATCTGCTTCAACGATGTAATTATCGGAAGTGTCTCTCGCAGACGATGATATATACATTGTACTTCGCATTGCTCAAACTGTCAAAGAAATATTAAAGATTTACTTTGAAAAAAAGAAAGAATCAAGTCGTTCAAGAAAAAAAACAACCATTAATGGAGAGAATCGATATCCTAATGGCTGAAATGACAAGTTGAAAGGAATTTCAAACAGTTTTACGAACAAAAAGAAGAAAACAAACAATTACGAAACGTAAAGACCTAGAACAACATAATTAGGAAGGGGCGGCTATGTTTCAGTGGCGTGTCGTATAATATAGGCAAAAACCGCAACAACTAAGGTGGTGGAAATTATCAATCAGATAGGAAGGAGTAGCGATCACCCTAGCTGATATTGATATAAGTCTGTAAAATTCAAACCTGTAAACTTCAAACAAACCAAAAGATATATTATTGCAAGATTTCGAAATTATGAATTAAAAACAGACACTAAAATCGACACAGAAAACTTAAAAACATTGAAGGTCTAAATAATATACCAATCAAAAACGCGAGACGAAATCGCATTGAAAGCCTGATCCTTCATCCGTAAAATAGATAAAAATATACATGGGTAGAAGACGGGAAAATCTTCATCGTCACGAAAACCGATAAAAACACATACATTCGAATTGAAATAGTGGATGAAGAGTTTGAAGATGCCAAAGGGGTAATCAGAATCCGTAAATCGAAGAACGTCAAACAGTTTTACCCAATTACAGTTTTACTCTAGACGAGGATGACATGGAATATGGTTCTTAAGGGTCAATGTGTAACACATAAACCCTACCTCAGGGACTCAGACTTTTGAACTTGATAGTAACTGTGTAATCTAATTTCTCCATCCTATATTAACAATTTGTCCTTTATCTACCTTTGATCATTACACTAAAGTCGATCCCCAAAGTCTCATTCTTACAGAACATTTTAGCAAAGTATAAGCACCCTAAAGTAAGACAAGCACATCATACCAGATGTTGTCTGCGGACCCAGTTTTCCCTATTTGGTACATACCTCTGATGACGAATAATGGTTGCATAGAATCTTGAAAAAGTATGACAAATAATATTATGTGAATAAAATAAAATGTTATTATATATGTTGTATAAAGTTAGACAGACCTACACGGAGATTATATATTGATTTTTTTTGTGCATTTATGTAAATTTGCAACTGTAAGAAAATGTATAAAATGAAAAACAAAAAGTACCACACTATCAGTACAGTTCCAAAATTAAATTCAGATATCACAGAAAGAGGCCAACTGGATACCATTAACACACATAAACATGACCGCGTACTTTCCTGGCATCGTGTTATGTCTTGCATGCCCGATGTGTCACGATTGTCCAATAGGTAGTTGGTCCTAAAAAGAATGGCCAACGTAGATATAAATACCATGTGCTAGGAAGGGACAGATCTTATTTTGTGAGAAAAAAAATCTCTGATTCTACCAAAAAGTTCTCTGAAACTGATATCATCAACATGCTCGAGTTTTTGATTGACAACATATTTGCTATGTTTGATTGACGTGTTTTTCAGCGGACACTCGGCATGCATATGGGGGCTTCTCAAGAAAATCGAAAAGAAGCTAGCCCGATCCTTTAATTTCACGTTTCGCCATATAGATGATGTCTTTTCACTAAATAATTCTAGGTTTGGTGATTTCGTTGATCATATTTATTCCATTGAGCTTGACATAAGGATACCACAGATACAGATTGGTCTTCTTCATACATTGACATACACCTCGGAACTGTACAACAAAAGATATCATTTCAATTTTCCCATTGTGAACTTTACATTTATATATAGCAAGATTCCAGCAGCACCTGCATATGGAGTATATCTCTCTCAGTTGATACGATATTCCAGAGCTTGTGGTTCATATCAGGATTTCCTTGATAGACGTTGCTGCTAACAAAGAAGCCACTGAACCAATGGCTCCTCTTAATTAAATTGAAGTCGTCACTTCGAAAGTTTTATGGTCGCCAACATGACTTGGTTGACTGTTATGGAATATTTGTGCCACAAATGACCACGGATATGTTCCACTTGTCGTAAACACTTCCCGGTCCTTTTCTCATTCATGACTTATCACTGGGTTTGTAACTAGATTAGCACGATGGGTGCCACTACTGGAGCAGAAACTGCCTACCCTTCCGGAGCACCTGAGTTCACCCCCAGGTTTTAGTGGGGTTCGGGTTACTCGATCTTTAGTTCTATGTGTATGTTTTGTCATTCGTTGTTTGTCCTTTTCCTGTTGGCCATTGTGTTATCTGTTCTTCGATATACGGATTATGATTACCCCCTACTCTTCTTGTTGAAGGTGAAAGTGCCTTGCAAGACTACATGATGTGAGTACATTCTATATTGAACAAATATTAATAACAGTTACAATTCGTGAAAAAGGAGTGGAAAACATGTGGGAGTTTGTATGAATATTAGATATTGACCAATCATGTGGGAGTGTGTATAAATGCTAGCTATATATAGATATAGACCAATCATGTCGAAGTTTTTATAAATACTAGATATTAACCTACCACGTGGTAGCTTTTAGTATTTAACAATGGATAATAGAACGAAGTAGTCGCCATTCCTTTATATAAATTGACCATTGGCACATTTCCAACCTTGATTTTTAACTTGGCTACAAGGCTATTACATTGTCATGTCTTGCTATAATTTTATATATTAATACAATTTTCTGTTTGTTTGTTTGTTTGATGGTGTTTAACGCCACTTTCAACAATAACTTGTAAGATCATTTTGGGAGAGAAAATGTGGTAACCCATCGCGACTCCACTGCCGGAAAATTTGACCTCTAAAAAGGAACTGATTATATTGCATGCTACTTGTTTGATCAGAAATGTCACCCATCACGTTGTATGCGAGATGTCATGGTAAATGATGAGAAATACTAAGTTCAAGGATAAGCCTTGTCCCACTATCCTCTTCTGGAATATTAAAATCATACTATTACACAGCTACAGCCACTGTTGTTTGTAGTCGTTTCTGGAGGTCGTGATATATTTATTTTGGGTTCTCTACTTTCCTTTTTATATTCTGGAAAACCATGTCTTTTTATAAGTTCATTTATAATTAACATAAACATATTTTTAACATTGTCACCTGTTTTCGCACTGGTTTCAATATAAAACATGTTTTGTTGTTCAGCAAAGTCCTGGAAATAAATCATATTTACGGAATCAGTTTCTATATTATTATTGTCTTTTATAAATTATTTACATGTTGTGAAAGCATTGTGGTAACGAGTTTATATAGAAATTTACAGTTCCTAAATAATGTAATTATTATTAATACTAAGGTTGTCCTCCCTCAGGTGTAAGTGACCGTAGCCGATTTTGCCGATACTGTTTAGACCCTTTGGTTTACTTGCTCCCAAAACTTTTAAAATTATTTGGCTTTCCAATCTTTCGACCTTGAGGGTACCTGATGAAGGTTATTCCAGAACGTGTCGTGAGCACTAACTTTGATATCTACGTTTTTATTATTGACAGGTTGACATTATTGTCTTTATAGAAAGGCAGGGCCTCCAAGATGAATTTTGCAAGGCAGAACCAGACTGCTTTGAGACCCCGGGGATAGGCTGAGACTTCTCTCAAAATTGAGGATTTGAGGTCCAAATTTTCTAAATAAACTGAAAATACAAAAAGAAGTATATGGCTAAGGCTATGGTGCCCTTCTGAGGTTCACATTCCCTCTATTTGTCTCTCCGTGCATCACACCGATGTACTGACGGAAACTCCTCTCATAGGCCCTGTAGGTAGGACACATGCTTGTTATACGTTAATCGGAATAGATCGGAGATTATTAATCTTTAATGAATTTAATTAAGCTTTAATGAGAATGAAACGATAGAATCTTCAAAAGGGATAGATAAGTTGACAGCAGCAAAATTCAGACGTTCAAACACATAGACCATAAAAAAGCAAAATTGATTAAAACGAATAATATGGATGATTTAGATTTAGTTTTACTAAAGATATTGCTCCTTTTGGTTGTCGCATCTTCACCCGACAGTCACGATTTAAAAAAATCTTCAGAGGAAGGCACCGGTAAAGACACAAGACATAGTTTAAGTAATCTCTACCAATGGGACGTTCCCTGTCTGTGGGGGAAGAAATGGAATACACAATACACACTTGCGACAGGACGTAACCGATTGTCCCGAGTATATAGAAACTGTTACACCTCTTGCAAGTACAAGCCATCTTACAGCAGCCCCCAGTGTCACAAGCAACGATTTCCTACAATGCAACCTATGTAATATTTATATCACGGTTTTCCGAGTTAAACGGTTAAATAATCGAATGCGAAGCCATGCAATATCATATCTAGGTCGTTGATTATTGCAAGGTTCCCCGAGAGTAATAAAACTACAGCCCAGATTTAAAGTGTGCAATATCTCGTACCTGCGTGCATTATTTCATAGTTCTTAGCTGTTGCTAACATTCTGGTATATAAACCATAAAAAGATCAAAGGAAAAGAATGCATTAATGTTACAATTACCTATATTGTTTGTAAGCTTGTCATCATCGTGAATTACAACTGAAATACTGCTCATTTAACATGGCAATTATTTTTATACCTTTAAGTCTGTTTTGTTGACTTCACGTTCCTTATCTGATTTATTTCCAACTAAAACTGCACATGGTAATTCACAATAATCATTGATGAGACCACAAATATCTTTCACACTTTCCACTGATTTCTAAAATTTGTAATTCAAAATCAGAAAATGCTGTGAAGAACAAATGATGATTATTTTCACGTTCATCAAAACAAGCCAAAATAAAAGAAAAAAAACACATTTTCGTCACCGTTCCAAAATCCAATAGAAAAATCGCAGAAAGAGGCAAAATCGATACTCCTAGCACATACATTGTAGATATATGACGGCGCACCTTTCTGGCTTGGTACATGCATTTCAATAAAGATTTGAGGTGTTTTAAAACTAATCTTATCAACCCAAATCTTCTCTCTTAGTGAAAGGATGTGGTATTGTTAGTGGTTTCCTAGTGTGCGTAAAATATCAACCCCCCATTAGTAAATAATGTACTGTGTAACAAAATGTCTTTTCATTTTTTATATTTAATTTCATGAATTTTAGCCAGACGATTGCGTAATCTGATTGCGTAGGTATTTAGATCAAGGTATCGATTTTAGGTATTTAGTTCCTACTAAAGTAAATCATGTGACTGGTCATCTCAGGTAGTACACACGTGGTATACAGCACTGAACATTGGATGATTTGGTTGGTTTATAGTAAACCACGTGACCTGCCACATATTACTGACACACTTAATTGATCACATACAGATGTACACTTGATTGTATTGTAAATATAGTATTGATATGCATTAGTATTTGCAAGCAAAAATATAAAGGTCTATAGATGTTTAACACGAATAAAAGGATATAGATGTAATCGAACATGAAAAAAATCTGTCCGTAACTTAAGTGTTAACAAAACACGGATGTTACAGTTGTTCTTCATCTCACAGCCATCTCCAAGAGTGTGCCTCTAGTGGAGCAGGAACTGCTTAGCCTTCCGGAACACCCCAGAATATCCTCGTTTAAGTGAGGTTTGTGTTGCTCAATTTAGTTTCTCTGTAGTGTTTTGTCAACTGTTGTTTTTATCCATTATCTTTTGGCCATTGTATTACATGTCCTTCTACGAATTACGTCTTCTGATTACACATTTGGTATCTTCAGCCTTTTCCTTCAATGTCCATAGCCAGCAGATGTGGTATCTTCAACATATGCTTCAATGTCCATAGCCAGTAGATGTGGTATCTTCAACATATGCTTCAATGTCCATAGCCAGCAGATGTGGTATCTTCAACCTATGTTTCAATGTCCATAGCCAGCAGATGTGGTATCTTCAACCTATGTTTCAATGTCCATAGCCAGCAGATGTGGTATCTTCAACCTATGTTTCAATGTCCATAGCCAGCAGATGTGGTATCTTCAACCTATGTTTCAATGTCCATAGCCAGCAGATGTGGTATCTTCAACCTATGTTTCAATGTCCATAGCCAGTAGATGTGCGCTTAACGCCCAACGCTATCCTTCAATGTCCATAGTCAGTAGATGTACGCTTAACGCCCAACACTATCCTTCAATGTCCATAGCCAGTAGTTGTGCGCTTAACGCCCAACATTATCCTGCAATGTCTATAGCCAGTAGATGTACGCTTAACGCCCAACACTATCCTTCTAAGTAAGAATAAGGTGCCCCACAGCCGCAGGCAGGTGTGTGGTATTTTTAACTTACAACACGACACCTTTGTTTTATTTCTCACAAATGAGAAGTGATGAGTAATCGTACAAATACTGCAGCATAAGGACAAATACTGCAGAATGCCGAAAACTAAATGCAGCATGCCGGCAAACTACTACAACATGCCGACAAAATAATGCAGTATGCCGGCAAACTACTGCAACATGCCGACAAAATACTGCAGCATGCCGATTTGATTGATTTTTTGTGTTTTAACTCCACTTTCTGCAATATTTCAGCTCTATCATGGCGACCAGTTTTAGTGGTGGAAGAAACCGGAGTACCCGGAGAGAACCACCGAACATGGGCTAGCAACTGGTAAACTTTATCACTTGTGGCTGCGAGTCGAGTGCACCCTTTTTGTAATCTACAAAGCCGGACGCGAACCCACGCCGTATTGGTGATAGGCTTGTATGAGTTGTTAGGTAATCCAACTACCTAACTCATTGAGCTACCCGTGTCTTTGTAGCATGCCGACAAATTACTGAATCTTGCCGACAAATTAGATGAAATGTATTTATTGTACCAAGAACTACCCAGTCACATAATAGGTGTAACGTACCTGATTTGATACATCATATATAACAATAACAGCATCCACTTTGGTATAGTAGTTACATGAGTGTGATTCGTATTGTCTCCTTCCGTCCGCATCTCTCTGTAGAAAACAGAATAAGGGTGATTACGTTACGGTTTATTTTCTTACATTACGAAATCTGTTCTATTTTCATCAGCAAAAAAAAAGGAATGTTTTAAAGTGCAACATGAAATCTTGTAAAGGTAATGCACAAAGTATATATTTAATATAAACATTTAAAATCAAAAACTAAAATTAACCAATCTTGAATTCAGAAAAAATATATATAATCTTGAAGTTATGAAATGTAATTAGGTACTACGATTATGCATGGGGGGCCGTATGTATGGGGGGGGGGGGTCGTATGTATGAGGGGCCGTCGTGGTCGTGTGGTAATTGGATTTACAAATACCTGTGCAATCCGTGCCTATCACACTAAAGTTGTGAGTTCGAACCCCGATACAACATTATGTGATAAAGTTTGTCAGTGACTTGCGACAGGTCGGTGGTTTTCTCCGGGTTCTCCGGTTTCCTCCATCAATAAAACTGACCACCACGATATAACTGAAATATTGTTGAAAGTGGTGTTAAACACCATAAACCAACCAACCATTATGTATATAGTATATTTGTGCAGCAATGTGTCTATATGACAACTTAACAAAACAAAACAGACAATATAAGAAAATTGCAAAAGAAGATTACAAAGTACCTAAGGGTGAAGTGATATATCAGTATAGGGGCAATACGGGTATAAAAACAAAGTAATAGTACAATCACAAAGGTACAACAAAGGCAAACAAAAGTTCGGAAAACACGAAATAAATAAAAACAAAATAAATAAATAAATAAATAAATAAATAAATAAATAAATAAATAAATAAATAAATAAATAAATAAATAAATAAATAAATAAATAAATAAATAAATAAATAAGACAAGGTGAAAGAAATTACAATAGCGCAAACAAAACCTGATTGTGAATAAGACAAAGGGGACATGGCAGTGGTGATTTGTGACACAGATAGTCTGTATCGGTTAACTTGTGCAGTGGTGATTTGTGACACAGATAGTCTGTATCGGTTAACTTGTGCAGTGGTGATTTGTGACACAGATAGTCTGTATCGGTTAACGTGTGCAGTGGTGATTTGTGACACAGATAGTCTGTATCGGTTAACTTGTGCAGTGGTGATTTGTGACACAGATAGTCTGTATCGGTTAACGTGTGCAGTGGTGATTTGTGACACAGATAGTCTGTATCGGTTAACTTGTGCAGTGGTGATTTGTGACACAGATAGTCTGTATCGGTTAACTTGTGCAGTGGTGATTTGTGACACAGATAGTCTGTATCGGTTAACTTGTGCAGTGGTGATTTGTGACACAGATAGTCTGTATCGGTTAACGTGTGCAGTGGTGATTTGTGACACAGATAGTCTGTATCGGTTAACTTGTGCAGTGGTGATTTGTGACACAGATAGTCTGTATCGGTTAACTTGTGCAGTGGTGATTTGTGACACAGATAGTCTGTATCGGTTAACTTGTGCAGTGGTGATTTGTGACACAGATAGTCTGTATCGGTTAACTTGTGCAGTGGTGATTGGTGACACAGATAGTCTGTATCGGTTAATTTGTGCAGTGGTGATTTGTGACACAGATAGTCTGTATCGGTTAACTTGTGCAGTGGTGATTTGTGACACAGATAGTCTGTATCGGTTAACCAAGTTATTTTGAAAACAATGAAATGCATCCTTTTGTTCCTGCCTAATGCAGTTGTAGAATGCAAATATGTGTTCTCGCTCCTTGCACATTTATAATTTGCTTGACTTTATTTAGTAAGCCCTCATTCTGCCATCTCTGAGAATAAAAAATGTTGTTGAGCTTCAATTGTTGTGCAATCACCACTGGAACATTAATTATAACACATGCGTTGGAAAACTGAAGCTAGACATATTAAGGCAAAATTTATTGTCAGTTTGTGTTCCCACTTTTCGGTGCGACCCAGTTATTATTTCTCCCAATATGGGGTGAGGGGGTTATGGTGTTTAACGCCACTTTAAATAATATTTCAGTTATATCATGGCGGTCAGTTTTATTGGTGGAGGAAACCGGAGTACCCAGAGAAAACCACCGACCTGTCTCTAGTCACTGACAAACTTTATCACATAATGTTGTATCGAGTACATTTACGAACTCACAACACCAGTGATGATAGGCACTGATTGCATAGGTCGTTAGAAACTTAGCTACCATACGATCACGACCACGACGGATCCTATCACCCAATGTATTAGTAAACAATACCATATAAGGTTTATCTGTTTATCAAATCTATAATTTGACTCGTCTTGTAATTTTGTATAAAAATCATAATTAAATAAACATCTGATCAAATTCGTATAATTTGACCTTCAAATTATAATATATTTTAAAGCACATGGGTGCCACTAGTGGAGCAGGAACTACTTACCCTTCCGGAGCATCTGAATCCCCCTTCCCGGGTTTTAATCTTTAGTGTTACACGATCTTTAGTTGTATATGTATGTATGTAGATCATTATTTGTCCTTATGTACATTTTCCTTTGGCCATTGTGTTGTCTTTTCTTCTTCGATATACGGATTCTGATTACCACTTTGTTATCCTCAAACTCTTCTTGGAATTCAATGGAAGAAAAGTAGCATACTTACAACAAGAATCTTAAGTAAATCATCATGACCGTCAACTTTGACACCCAACCTTCTCTGTTAATAAAAAAAGCCCACATATAATTGTTAAATGTAATTGTCATATAGGATAGTAAACAGTTCGGATGAATGGCTGGGAAACGACTTTTAAAATAATGTCGTGTTTTTATATAACTGGTACTGTTCTTTTCTAAATTTGATATGGCATTCATTGAAGGAACCAGTACATAATTGAAGTTTATATCGAATTGATAGCTACTTTTATCGTCTATGCTTGAAATTGAAATAAACTTAAAAGTCTACTTAATTGCGAAAGGGTAGCGATTGAACGAATTTTTCATTTTCTGTATTAATTTTCTTGTTGTCTGATAATAGTGGGTGAATGATTGTTGTTTAACGCCAATTCAGCAATTTTTCAGCTACTAGTATATCATGGCGAGAACAAGTTAATTTCAATGAGATGATGATGGGGTCCGCGTTGTTCTAGGCCAACACGCTGAGTTGGATTTGTATAATGCTAGCTCACTAAAACAACAGTCCGCGGACAGACATGTCGCTCCACTCGGACACATTATCCTGATTCCAACCAACCAGTCTTTGCTCTTACTCCTTAATGTTGCGTTTTTAGCGGAGAAGCACCAAATACCAATTTAATAGTCTATTGTTTGACCCTTTTGGGGCTCGAACCTAGGATATATCGCACTCGAGGCGAGCACGCTAACCATTACACCACCGATGTGGTTCGTCTGATAAATAACTAAATTCTCTTAAAAAGTTCAACTTGCATGGCATAGCTAAACACATTTAAAACACTTATCCATGGTCAATTATGCTACTAACTTGGAAATTACAAAGTTCCAAAAAGACTTACTAACATGGACCCTTACGTTAAACTACTATATGCTGCTTATGTTACTGTAAAGCAGGTGAACTGAATCAAATGTATGTTAAAAAAAAATGGGAACTCCATAGCTTGTGTTATACTCTATGGGAGTAAGTGAGTGAGTTGTTGATTGACGTCAAGTAAACACCTTTTCAGCTATATTAATGTGAGAACAAGGTACATTTCGCAAAGTTGATGATGATGTCCGCTCTGTAGAACAATACGCTTAGTTCGGTTATATAGTGCTAGCTCACTGAAACAACAGTCTGTGGGTAGACGTGTCGCTCCACTTGGACACATTATTCTGATTCCGAATTATCCAATCCTTATTGCTGCATGCTTATCGGAGAAGCAACAAATACCAATTTTGTAGTCTTTGATTTGCCCTATCGGTACTCGAACTCACGATATACGGCACTCGAGGCGAGTATGCTAACCATTACACCACTAATGCGGTTTTCTTTATAGGAAATACGACTTATATTCCCCAAACAAATTCTAAATACCAAGCAATATTCTGCTTAAAGTTAGTATTGTTTTTAAGTGTATGACAGTATATGAGAGGTTACTCTAATGATAAAGTACAGTTCATCTTGCTATGCATGTATTATTATTAAGGGAAAATATTTGAATGTAAAACATTACCATTTGTAGAAATTCTGACGGATGATATTCTTCTGAAAAAGTGTCTTTCTGAAATATAGATATTATTGTAATTCACGTTTGGCAAAATGTTCGTTATTTCTTAAAATAGTAATGGATGTTTCATAATATGATTCATGCCTTTGATATAATATACCGGATAACATGGCCATGCACACAACAAAAAATGTTTCTATAAGCTTTTTAGGATTTTGTTAATAAATTAAATTTATACAAATTCTAGCAAAAGGTCATCTCAAGCCATTAAATCTAATAGTAAATGTTGAGACGTGGAGTTGTCGTGGTCGTGATCGTATGGTAGTTGGATTTACAACTACCTGTGCAATCAGTGTCTATCATCTCTAAAGTTGTGAATTCGAACCCAGTTCATTATGTAATAACTTTTGCCAGTGACTTGCGTCAGGTCAGTGGTTATCTCCGGGTACTCCAGTTTCCTCCACCAATAAAACTGACAGCCATGATATAACTGAAATATTGTTGTAAGTGGCGCTAAACGCCATAAATCTTGATATTTGAAGACTAAGTCCTGTAATGGACAATTGAAATATTCATACATGTAAAGAATAAACACAGGAAAAACGTTTTTAAAAATAGGAAAATATATACATTAGCTAGCGACATAATCTGATGTATCCAGATGCCAGTGACCCTTGATATCAAAACGAAAACACCAAATAAAAAGGAGAGAAGACCTTTAAAGAAATATCATAACCAGCTTATTATCAACTGAGTATTTTTGAAATGTTTGAGAGTGAACAAATGAGGAGGTGTACACAAATATTGTATTCCTAATGAAAAAAAAAGTCCGATATCTTTTAGAAATTTCGCTGTAGGGGGGTGAAAATTAGATAAAACTGAAGTCATATGGGCTTGTTTGTTCGAAAGATACTTTTACGGAAAATATTTTGGAATCAGTCAGACAAAATAGTATGTTGTTGATAAAATTGCATATTTCCCCCCTCTATTACTGACAAGAACTTAACAAGACTTGATTATATGGGTACCATGGCGGGTGGCTTATAAGAAAGAACATGAAAACCATTCACAGGCACCTGGGTCTACGATCGGGTTTTTATGGAGGGTCCCTGTTTCTGTATTGTTTCTTTTGTTTGTCTTCGTTTTATATCGTGTGTCCCATGTTGCTTGTGTATCTGAATTGTCCATTAACCGATTCAACCCCACCACATTTGTTTTGCCTGTTTCAAGCCAGGACCTGGATTTCCACCGTCACATTTCGTGGTGTTTATTTTTGTGTCAGTGCGTTAAGGTGATAGATGATTGTTCGTTTTGTTGATATTGGTGGAATTAATTGTTGACCATCACTGTTTAAACTTTCATTTCATAGTTGATTGCCACTTTCCTCTAACTTCTAAAAAATTGAGAGAGAGGAAAAAAAACAATTCACTATTACATTCATTGATATATTGAGACCTCATCTATATAAGAACTATTACAATTCATGAATGTATTGTAATCTAATCTTCTATAAATCTTCAGAAAAAAAAATCTTAAAAATCCAGTTTTCAAATCTACATTTATTTTTCTAGATGTATATTTATATATGATACATATGAACACTTACAATTAATTTCAAAAGTTGTGGTCCATTATTAAAAAAAAGTTATCCATCAGGTATCTATGTTAATTACATTTTCTGAAATGTTAAAATCTGGTAGGAGTGAGTAGAAATAACAGACTGTACAATGTGACATAGGAAAAATATATGTTGATTTGAAAACTGGATTTTTAAGAATTTTTTCTGAAAATTTATAGAAATCAAACGGACTATATATGGATGAGATCACAAGACATCCATGGATGTAATAGTTCGCATAGACAAGATCACAATACATTGTGTATGTTTATGTTGTAAATCAAGAGGTGAGACTTTAATAAAGTATTTGTCTCGCCTTGACTACATCCAATAAGCGCCTCTTGATTTATTTCATTAATATTTTTTTTTAGATTAACTTTTTTAAATGCGATTGCTATAAGGAATATCTGTACACATAAACCTTTAATTAAATGTGTTACACTTCATCGATTGATAAAGTGAGTTCGATTAAAACCGGTTTACAATTGTTGTCATACCTAATTACACAACGTGTGTTTACAAGATAAGGTTGTAGAGTTTGTCGTATAGACCGTTTTCATCGCTTTTTATGGTTAGTCGAAACTTGACTTTGGCACAGAGGTAGCAAGCTTTTGCCATGTCACAGGCAGGCTTTAGAAATACAAGGGTGGCAGGGAAAATGAGGGTACACGATTGTGTAATTAATCGTTTTATGCGGCGTTTACAAGCGATTGGAATGGTTCATGATCATTCGCGATCTGACAGGCCCCGCAAAGCTGCAACTAGAGAGAATAAGCTAAATTCCCGGTATGTCAGGAGAAGTCGTTTTGCTACATCTGCTCATATTCGAGATGAATTGAGTTCTGGGGGGTCATGTATCTGTAAGAATTGCTAACATATGGTTCAATGAGCAGCGCCTGGTGGAATAGAAAGAATACATTTCATAACGGGAACGTGATAGGTACAACAGCGTTCGGTGGTGGTGGTGTAACTGTCTAGAGGTGTTCTTCTTTTAATTGTAAGTTAGACTTCCATGTCTTACAAGGTAATCTAAATGGCGTTGCATACCGCGACAACGTGCTTAACGCACACGTTATACCCCAATTTGATAATCATCCATTGGCTAACATGCCGATATTTATGGACAGTAACGCCAGACCACACATAATTCGCATTGTAAGTGAATTCAGGCGGCAAGAGGTGATTGCATTGGCCTGTCATGTCCTCCGATATGAACTCAATCTAGCATGTATGGGACTTTATTGGTCATAAAGTGAACCAACCCAATCCACTATGTCAAAATATTGCTGAATTACCAAACGCAGTTCTGGACGAATGGCGGGAATTGTGGTGGTTATACTCGCTACTGAGTAAATGTGCGCCATAGGACTTCTTCATACATTCATAAAAAAAAATCGGAAAATGTTGGACTCGTCCGTTTTCTTGAATTGTTGAAAAACAATAACCAAATAAAACTTTTTTGAAATTTTAGATTTCCGTGTTATGTTCTTTTTTCCACTTGAAATAACTAACAATTTGATTTTATAATCAGCTTCACATATAGCATAGGACTCATATTGTAGTTCGTGATCTAAGCCATAAGGAAATATTACCAAAAAAGCATTTCAGATTCAACTTATTTCATCCTTGTAAAAGAAGAAGAAAACAATTATGTAAAAAAATACTGGGTGGCTATTAAGAAGAGTTTGAACATACCAAAGGGGCTTAACTTTGGTCGAAGTGTATATATGAATACCAAAATGTATTGGGTGTCGTTTTGGAGCTCTTGTAGCATTTTTCCTTCATTAAAGAAGGTACCACAAATAATTACTATTGTGGTTGTAATATCAGGTGCATTTTCATATCTATTATATGCTTACTTACATCATATCGCTGTAATAAACTGGTCTTTCCAGATCCGGTCGCACCGGTAATTAATATCTGGAAAGTTTGTCTGAAAGTAAATATAAATTCATAATCAGTTATGATGTAGTTACGGAATGTAGCAATCTTATTAAAATTAGAGGTGGTTGTTGTGCTCGTTATCGGATGGTAGTTGGATTTACAACTACCTAATCAATCCGTGCCTACCACCACTAAGGTTGTGAGTTCTAATATCGTTCATTGTGAGGTACACTCTTTATAATACAACACAATGTGATAAAGTTTTTCAGTAACTTGCGACAGGTCTGTGGTTTTCTCTGATTACTCTGGTTTCCTCCACCGATACAACTGACCGCCACGATATAACTGAAATATTGTTGAAAGTGGCGTTAAACACCACAACCCTTTAATAAAATAAGATGATTTGTTGTATCTTTTTTCTTTCTTTCTTTACAGATACCACCAAGATCTAACAACATCCCATTTGGTGTCATATCATCTTGGACCCTGCAATTATATGCAATAAAATAGAAAAGCAAAAAAACACTGTCGGAAAAGTTCAAAAATCGTAGGAAAGAGGAAAAAATCGATACCATAACACATAATAACAGGACAGCTCGCACTTCAATAAAATGCTGCGGAAATAAACCAGTTTATTGGGCCAAAACCTCCTCCTAGTGATATGGTTACCATTCATGTGAGAATACAGAACTTGACAAAAGCGTATAACATTTGCAGGCTATTTCTCAAATAGTATGAGTAGTTGTCAGTAATGTGAGAATGCAGGACTTAACAAAGGTTTTGTACATTAGTTGATGACCATTGATCAGACTGTATGAGTGTGTGCCACTAATGTGGGAAACCAGGGCTTAACAACGGCTTGGTACATTGCTGGCCATTGCTCAAACTGTATGAGTGGTTGCCATTAATGGGGTAATGCAATACTTAACAAAGGCTTGGATCATTGATGACCAGTGTTCAAACTGTATGAGGGTTGTCATGAAAACCTTTTGGTATCTTTAACTATTCTTACCACTATTGGGTCGATGTCACAGTTGGTGGGCATTTTGCTTTCGAGGACACCATCCGTCCAGTAGCATTCTAATGTATGAATATACGAAGTTCAAGTAGACAACTGGCTCGGACGTCGACCAGTATACAAAGCTATGAACAGGGTGTCACCATTGACGGCTAAAGATTACCCCTTTGGTATTTTCAAATCTTTCTTACGCAGCTACTACAACTGGGTCGATGTCTTAGCTGGTGAATATTTTGTCCCAGAGGACATCATCCGCCCATCATCTTTCAAATGCAAGAATTAACATTTCCTACCTAAATCATAAAGGTTTCCAAGACAGCTGCCCAATTGCAAGGGTGTGTGTTTAACCTTTTAAATTTGCTATATCTGTCTGGTCTCCACCCAACACTCCCCACCCTCGGCAATAAGTCTGGTCAAGATATAGATTAAGCACAATACTCAATGCTAAAAGTTATAATATATATTGATAATCCTAACCTTCAAAATACATTTATATTTTCAAATTATCGAATGCTGTATAACAGCGATTCAAGAATACTGAACGTAATATTGTATTTTATTTATATTTCAATATTTTAATATACATGTGTGTTTTTTTCAAATATAGGCACATTCGACCATCATAATCAGCCCTAGATAAAGAAAACATTTGATTCCGCTTTTTAATGGCCAGTTGAACGTTTGTAACGGACATATTTTATCATTGTATTTGTTAATAAATTCGAAAGGTATATCGTATTCTTTTACATTTATATTTTATATTTCAAAACATGAAATTAATCCCGGATTAGAAATTATTGTCAAGTTAAATTCAATGTATATATGTCTAAGAGATAGTTTGTGTATGTTCTGTCTATAATAAATTTAGAAAAGTTGACGACGCGGAACAAATTGAGTTAATGTGCATCAACATTGAAAAAAAAAAATTTAATTGTACAAACAAAAATAAAAAAAAATAAATATCAATGGTAGTGTAAAAATATACACATTTCTTTCCTGGGTCAATATTTAGTATGCTTACCTTTTAGTCGTCATCGTAGATTGTGTACCGATTGCTGTACATATAATATACATACAGCGTTAACGGTGAAATGGACATTTAATTTTAAAAAGTGATTGTTTCATTAATCTGGAAATTTATTTTAAAAAGCGAAATATGCTGATTAATAATTTGACAGGAAATGACTTAATTTAATAAAAACAAAAATAGTGTAATGTGAAGATTGGGGAATAACATAATATAATGTTTATTGTGTTCCTTCCGTTATTTTTATCAATACCATTTTGGACAGCTCACCGGAACATTCCTTTATGTCCATAGAAATATTATATAGAATTCAACAGTGAATTGTATCAGCTCCAGATAGAAATTTCTAAAATGTAATGTGAAATAGCGTGTAACTTCCTTACTACGATGATATAATTGACATGGAGTGGCAGTTATATGCATTATAACGAACTATTTTTGTAAGGTCGAATCTAAATTGTTTTGAAATATAGATATTTTCGAGATCACAGAAGCAGGTCAAAAAGTATGTACACTTACCTAAACAATAAACTTACGTCCATAATGTGATTGAAAACATTACCAGTAAAACTAAAATATTGATAAGCTGTTATTTGTTATTGATTGTAACTAACTATTAAAAAGTGAATAAACTAATTTGTGCCAAATTGTGTTTGTGTTTTTATGTTCATGCCAAGTAAATAAATGTAGAATATTAATATAAGCGCTGTTTATTTACCTTAACATGTATCTGACTATTATTGTAATGTTGGATAGTCTATCATATGTTCATTTACATCCATATCTCTTAATACTACAGAGAGATGACTCCGAAGACTCCATCAAAATAAACTTGTAAACATTAAAAAGCGAAGACTTCGACATTCTTCAAAACCTGCACCATCACTACCGTTAGCAGAAACATGCATAAAAAAACAACAGCGCATTGATAGTAACCCAGAGTCTTCCGATCAGACATCAATAGAAAATTCCTAAATCAGTCTGATTCGTTTACTTCCACGATGTAATTACCGGAAGTGTCTCTCGCAGACGACGATATATGCATTGTAATTTGAATTGCTCAAACTGTCAAAGAAATATTAAAGATTTAAATTGAACATATATACACATATATGTTGTCGGAAAATATAAAATGCAGTGAGTGCAAATAAATTTTACATTTAACGACAATGTACCTATATTGTGTTTATCCTGTAATATCAAAAAAGTATAAAACAACTGTCAAATTGTCTGAAAATAGCTTACACTTTACGACAAAAGAGATGATTTCATTTTTCCATTGTGAACTTTCCATTTATATGTAGCAACATTCGAGCAGCACCTGCATATGGAGTATATATCTCTTAGTTGATACGATATTCCAGAGCTTGTGGTTCCTATCAAGATTTCCTTGATAGACGGTTGCTGAAAACAAGGAAGCTACTGAACATAGGGTTGCTCTTGGTTAAGTCATGACTTGGTTGACCATTATGGAATATCTGTGTCACAATTGACCACGGATATGTTCCACTTGTCGTAAACACTTCCCGGTCTTTTCCTCATTCATGACTTATCACCGGGTTTGTAACAAGATTAACACAATGGGTGCCACTAGTGGAGCAGGAACTGTTCCCCCTTCCGGAGCACATGAGTTCACCCCCGGTTTTTAATGGGGTTCATGTTACTTGATCTTTAGTTTTAGTTTTGTAGATCGTTGTTTGTCCTTTTGTACTTTTTCTTTTGGCCATTGTGTTGTCTGTTCTTCTTCAATATACGGATTCCGATTACCCCTTTGGTATCTTCAAACTCTTCTTAAACAAGATTCGTTCTAATCGTTTTCATTGGCGTCATCTGTGACATCAGTGCTTATTCTGTTATCCTTTCTTTTTGTTGTTCTACATACGTAGCGAGTGCAAATTAATTTGATATTTAACGACAATGTACGTAAATTATGTTTATCCTGCACTATCAAAAGGTCTAAAACACCTGCAAAATTGTCTGAAAATAATTGAAGCAAGCGTCGTTGGTGTCCATGACCTAACAACACTGAAGTTTATTTGACCACCTTTATTAGTACTCAAAATCACACAGTTGCTGGATAAATTTGTATACAGTGGATGTGGCCGATTGGCTTAAGGCGCTATGCATAAGACTAATCGATGGTTGCTGTAGTGTATCTAATGTTTGGGTTGTAATCATGTGGAGGCCTAGGGTACAACAATATAGTTGTCAGCACAACAATGATGTTAGTTTAACACTACTCGGTACTTAATTTTCAGACGCATAGAAATATTTAGTTTTCATTTCAAGTAACTGAAATTTAAAATACAGTGGGGCCACTGTGGGGGTATATATGTTTCATGGGTGTCACATTTTTGTGACTGTATTATGAATTCTTCGTCATCCCTTACAATATATTGGCATTTCCAAGTTAGATTGATATCAAATAATAACATGAAAAACAAAAACAATATCAAACCATCGGAACATTTCCAAATCCCAATAGAAAAAAGGCCAAAACGATATCCCTTTTAAAACACGCAGTTGTAGCATGCAAAGAATAGATTCTTTTTCCTTTGATCTTTTTATGGTTTATATACCAGAATTTAAACAACAACTAAAAACTATGAAATAATACACACATATACGAGATATTAAACACTTTAAATCTGGGCTGTAGTTTTATTACTCTCAGAGATCCGTGCAAAATTCAACGACCTTGATATGATATTGCATAACTTTAAGTTACAAGTCACTTATACAACGGGTTTCTGGGTAAAAACGGAAATCCCTGGTATAAATATTACTTGTAACATGAATGCATTCGTTTCATTTGATCTTTTTGTGGTTTATATACCAGAATGTAAGTATGAAATAATACATGCAGATACGAGATATTGCATACTTTAAATCTGGGCTGTAGTTTTATTACTCTCAGGGAACCGTGCAATATTGGAAGATCTAGATGTGATATTGCATGGTTTTTCCGAGTTAAACGGTTAAACGTTCGCGTTCGATTGTTTACCCGTTTAATATGGAAAACCGTTGTATAAATATTACATAGATATAAACCATATGGAAAACTGTGTGCGTTATTCGACGATATTATGGAAAAGTATTTTACAACGACAATGACAGGAATACATTTCAAATACATTTGTACTGTAAAAACGGTTAGAGTAGGGTTTTTTTGTACATTTTGTACCAAATGTAAAAGAACATTTGTGTTGGACAAACAGGAGATACATTTTATTAATGGATGCCTTTATTTTTTCTCTCAAAATTTAGCATTAAATCATAGGTTTGCTCTTTAATTTGATAGTTCAGCTATGCACACAACAGGAAGCAATATAAAGTACTGTTTTGTAACAAGAATGCTTAAACAGTGATGGTTAACAATTCCATCAATATCAACAAAACGAACAATCATCTCTCACCTTAACTCACTGAACACAAACAAAAACATTTGACCTTGGAAATGAAGTCCTGACATTAAAAAACCTGCACAGATTTGCTTCAGCTCAAAAAGACCACATACAATCACAATAATGAATGACAACATAAACATGGACAGGACAATAACAGGCTGGTATTGTTGGTTTTGTACAAAATGTTAAAAGAACATTTATATTTGACAAGACAAACCGAACATATATCCTATCAACGAATACTTTTTTCTTCAAAAAATATATAAGCACTAAATCATAGGTTCGCTCTTTAACTGGAATTGAGATAACGTAGGCCCTAAGATGACATAAGGTAGTGCCTCGATATAGATGTAACATCCATGATTTCTGTCCTGGTATTGTACAAATGTAGGTCATATACATCAGCTGATTATACAACTACAACCACTGTTCTTGGTAGTAACGACTGTCGTCGTTTTCACATCTAATTTTTCTTCTTCTTTTTCGTCTTCTTCTTCTTCTGTGTCTGATGCACATGCTGGGTATTTTTCATTGAGACGCTTGATTAACGACATAAACATTTCATGTACATTTGTATTTTCTTTAGCACTCGTTTCAATATGCGGCATATTTTCTTTTTCAGCAAAGGCCTGCAAATATATAATAAAGACATAAATCTGGCAATATATTATTCTAAACTCTAACAACAATAGGATGGGAGGTATTTTTTGTCTGTGGTTTAATTAATAGCATGAGTTTTATTATTCTACTAGGACTTCACAAGAAGAAACTGGCCTCCTATAGTGCTATCTGATGATACGGTACCAGGGCCGACAGACAGGATCAGGAATAACGATTTGGGTTGGGATCTCATTAATAGGTTTAACCCGCCACAGGGGCGATTATTCGTTTTGATGGTTTTGGTGGAATTGTAGACAGTCACGGGCGAAACGTTCTTTTCATAATTATGATAAATAATGATCGTATCAAATCATGCAAAACCTCTCTTTAAATTGTCCTTGGAGTAGCAATTTTACACAAACGAATTACGGCCGCTGGATGATATATGATGGTATTGTGTATCACTAGAATTAATCAAGCTATTGACACTGAACTTGTCACTACATTGACGTCACTTTTGGTACTATGTTTATTTCTGACAAATATTGTCAAATATCAGGTACAGCTTCAAACCCCCTTGCCGTTCCAGCTCCGATCCGCGTACTACTATCCACTAGTATATTCATCAATCGGCAAACCTCGGGTGAGTCCGCTTCGCTTCCTCAATACCTCGGCTGTAATACGGTATTTGATATGCGTCTACGCGTCACATTTCTTCGCCGGAAGACCGTATCACTTCAATCAAACATTGCGCGCCGCGAATAAGTTCTAAAATGGCGGCAATAGATGAGTTTGATTTGAAAAATATTGGTCTTCGATGAAGGTACGGAATCAGCCGACATTGCGACGAATGAAAAGATATTATTATTGGATGAATATTCGAAAGTGAAATTATTTTAATACCTCCTTCATTGAAGATTTCCGAAAGTAGTTCCAATGGGAGCTATCGTAATACAGACGAGGTATGATGAAGGTACGGAATCAGCCGAAGTTGCGACGAGTGGTATATTCATCGGAGAGTCATATTCAGAGCGGATACGGAAATTATCCGGAGTTTGGTATCACTTAAACTAGCCACGGAACCATAGCTCTTCACGGATGAAAAGACCGTTCAAAGCTACGGTTTCGCAGGTACGTTTACGTCCGGATACCAGGCAAAGTTTCACAGTTTGGTCTATAACTGATATTTGATATCTTAGAAAGCAGGGGGTTATATTGTATTTACTTTCCAAACACATCTGAACGTATCCTTATTTTCATTTTGGAGTTCTAAAACATGACAAAACCGAAAGCAAAGGCATAGAATCAAATCAAGCCATATTATCAGTGAATTATATGTGAAAGCAAACAATCCTTATTAAAATACACGGCTCAAATGTGTGGGTTGTTTTTTTTATTCCTTATGTGTTTCCCCTGAGTATTTGTTGGGATTGTGTGCAGTGTGAACAAAACCGAGATATCAATATATTCGTATCTAGATCTAACCAAAAAATATGAACTTCAGGTCTGGGCCCATAATACTAGTTTAACTCTTCCACTATTAATAGTGCCTGTTGCAAGTCAGAAAAGTGATCGGGCATGTATATGTGAATCAGGGATATCGATGTGTCGATTGGATTTTGAAACTGTGTTGTATGATTTGATTTTCAATTTATTTATAAAATACCGAGAAAACCCCTTTAATATCACTGGTTTGTTGTTTTAACCTTGCTGTATTGTTTCAAGTTGTTAGTTTTCAAATCTTTATGCTTAACTTACTGTTTTGCTTTTAATTAGCGTAATATTAATGAGATATCGTTTCTCTCTTATTATTGAATACATGTATATAATATAGTTTTGAAAAATTTCAGCTATATTTATAGCTAGAAAGAGTATAAACAATAAATTATGCTGGTAATAAAATGGCACTGGGATGAGCCTATTCACAGTAGTATATATTACAATTTGAAAACCAGGATATAAAGGATAGAATCGACAAATATTGCCAAGCAACCAGCCACCAATGAACAATCATAGAACAATGTTGTTCGATAGAAGCTGCTACAAGTTGACGTTTCG
The DNA here is from genome assembly GCA_963680875.1 of Bathymodiolus brooksi. Lineage (NCBI taxonomy): Eukaryota > Metazoa > Mollusca > Bivalvia > Mytilida > Modiolidae > Bathymodiolus > Bathymodiolus brooksi. Next base: position 49,740,163 of record OY804578.1, on the reverse strand, counting down.
TTGCAATGAGCATGAACTTATTAATACACGAGGCATTCAGTTAATATTGTATTTGATTCGTCCCGCAGAATCAGAGGATGCCCTTTCGAATGGTTATTCCCGGCACCGGAGACATTATGTCCTATTTCTATATAGGTGGGTGGGTGTGTGTGTCCTATGCCACTACCGAAACTGGTATATTACGAATAATAATGAATTCACGTCAATACAAGCAGACACAAAGCATTGTGTATCCCATCACAGGATATGTTGTCGCCATGATATAAATGACAACTGCTCGTTTGGCATTAAACTATTTATTAATTCATTCAAACGTAGTGGTCTAGTGGTCAGAGTCGATCCTTGTGGTTGAGTTGTGCCATAAAAACTAATATTGTTTACCGAGAACACTGTGGTATATTGCGAGTTTTTGTTCAGGAATTATTGAAGTAAAACAAAATGTTTTACTTATGTGACCATAATACAGTCACCACGAATCTTTCTTTACCGTCACTCACATGCTCAAAAGCAAGAGAAAATAAATCGTCTACATCAGTCGACTTCCTTATTTAGCCAGGTACTCCATACATTGGAGGAAGTTACCAAGAAGTAGAAACACGTATTTATTGAGGTGTTCATCAAGTATTTAGTAATCCTTACCTCTGCATCTGATAGGTTGATTTCTCGTTTTTTGTCAGATTTATTACCAACTAATATCGTACAAGGGTCTTTACAATATGCTTTTATCTTTGAACAAATATCTTTTATACTTTCCATAGAACTCTAAATAATAGAAAAAATATATATAACAGGGGGTGAATGTACGTCACAATTGGAAGCAATTTTATGCTACTTGAAGATAAGTTTTTACTTATAGCTTTAGTTAATGTAAGAATAGCATTAAATGTGATAGTGCGTCAAATGCCCCTAAATGTCCGCTAAAAAACGGTGTTTCCATCATTCAAAAACTTGCTGTCAAACTTTCAAACACTGCGACAACGTTTTCGCAACAGGTAGAAATAACATTGTCGAAGTGTTCGAGAGTTTTTGACAACAAGTTTTTGACCGATGAAAAAATCTTTTATTGATCTATTTTTAATTGTTGTTAACTATTTGTATACTATTAGTCTAAAGAATGTAGAAATTAAAGGAACACACATCTCTGATAATTTCTGGAGGGGTCATATGAACGAGAATTTATTTATTTATTTTCAGATTCTTGTACATGAAATGTCGCCGTTGCATTTCATGCTTAGGATACACAGAGGTCCAGAGATAATGGTATTTCATTAATACATACTTCAAAATTCATTATAATAACAATGTTTATATAACTATTCAATATTTTTCATTCTTGCTATTTTGAAAGTTTGAAGATACCTAAGGTGTTATCAAAAGACGTAATTCGAAAAATAACCAAACGAAAAAGGACAGCAATGATGTACAAAGCAATACGCAGAAAACTAAAGATTGAGCAACACGAAACTCACTTAAAACCATGGTTGAACTCATGTGCTCCGGAAGGGTTGGTAGCTCCTGCTCCACTAGTGACACCCGTCCTGTTACTGTTCAGAAGATGTTAACAAATTTAATATGAACCACAGATTAAAAACAATTGCTTTGTTTTTTCTATTGTTAGTTCTTAGAAAGATGATCATTTCAGGTTTACTTTATCCTTATTTAGCTCACCGTTTTATGTACATATCTGACCATCCACTTCTTCATTGTAACTCATTTCGGTCAGATGAATTAAAATGTGAAATGTTAGCGAAGAAGAAAAGTTTGAAAATATCAAACGATTAATTTCAGAAGTCGTAAATCGAAGAATGACGGACAATATAATGGACCAAATGAATAAACGATAAAATTTTCCAAAAATGATCTTTGCACAAAAATTAGAACAGGAACCCCGCCAAAAGCCGTGGGCGACCTCACGTGTTGTGGAACATACGACAAATGTCTACTCTTGCATAAAAACGGTTAATGTGATAGTTTGGTTGATTTTATGGTGTTTAACAATGCTTTCAACAATATTTCAATTATATCGTGGCGGTGATAGGCACTGATTACACAAGTAGTTGTAAACCAAACTACCATACGATCATGACTTCGACGGCCCCTGGTTCATTTGAACAGATGAGCTTGACTCAATATTTATGTACACTTACCTGGTCTGATATATCATAGATAACTATTACGGCCATATTGTATTGGTATGGGTTTAAGGAGACAAATTGGTATCTCCCATAACCATCTGTATCTGACTACAAATAAAGCAGATCACATATTATGTCTATCATTATAAAACTATCCAATTATAGATATACAGTCGTTTGCCATGACTGAGTTCGCAAAATGGCGACGTCGTTATTGTCCTTTCTACCAACATGCGGGGGAAAACGGTAGTAGCATAGATTAAACAACGAAAAAACGAATGACACACTCCGATTTTGCTTCTTTGATTATAATCTCCCTGCAGTCGCCCAAAGTTTGATTATTCCCCTTAGATGAACAAAAAATCGTCCGATAATCAACAATAGCACCACACGGTAAGGAACTTACCACCGATCAGAAAGAAATAATTCTAAATTTGTCAAATGAAAGTTTTTCGAGCTATAAAATACAGAATATGACAGGCATCAACAGTAGAACAATCCATAAATGTTTGAAGCGGATGAGAGAAAGAGGAAACATTGAAAACTTGCCACGAAGTGGGGGTAGACGAAAAACGACTCCTCGGGATGACAGAATTCTAAAAGATGTAACAGCAATATTTAATCAAAGAACTGGCTGTAATGGTTCACCTAAAACAGCTTGCAGAAGACTGTTTTGGGAAGGGTACAAACGTACAGTAGTGTCCAAGAAAATCACAAATTTTCAAGTCAGCCGCCAGCGGCGGGTTGGATTTGGTCTATGGAAATTGCACTGGACAGTAGATCAGTGGTTACATATAATTTTCAGTAATGACACAAAGATAATACTTGGTCAAAATCGCAAAATTTGTGTCTTGAGAAAGGCTGATGAAAGATTACGTCCGGAATGTGTAGGCCGTTGAAACGACTGGAAAACCACACGTCGTGCACCAGTAATGTTTTGGGGGTGCATATCATATTATGGCGTGGGAACACTGACACCAGTTGAAAGGAATATGAACACTAAACCGTATATTTCAGTATTAGACGATAACCTTTCGCCAGTTATCGCAAGACATTTTTCAAACCGATTCTGGATTTTTCAGGAGGATAATGCACCGTCCAAGGTTTCAGTTAGAACAAAGCAATGGAAGGAAGAAAATGATATAAATACCCTTCCTTGACCAGCACAAACCCTGATTTAAATATTATAGAAAACGTATGGAAAGTGCTAAACATTCAGGTGCAACGACGAGTAAACGAAATCCGAAATGTCCAGGACTTGAAACGAATTGTATCTGACATTTGGAGTTCCCTCCCTTAACACTACGTACGGAGCCTGTATCCAAGTCTACCACGAAGACTACGATGTGTTTTGCGTTCTAGTGGACATATATCAAAATACTGAAGAATTCCGGTAAGTAAAATATTCTTTTATTACTTTTGGATTTTTTTAAATGCTATAAATGTGATTTTATGCATAATATAACGTCAGCCATATTGCGAACTCATTCATGGCAAACAACGTGTATGTATAATTCTAATTTTTATTCGTCCAATTATCTGTTTAGATTTAACAACAACTCTGTATCGTGTCATCTCGTGTAGCCATTCAGTCACATTCGGAAGTTCCATCAGCCTTCGAAATTTCTTATCGTCACTTATTTAACTCAACACCGATTGGTCGTTTGAAATGTGCATTCTCACGTGACGCGATGTTTGATGCTGTATGGTGCAACCATGGTAATTAGTGGGTCAATATAAAAAAAGTTTTTACAAACATTTAATTTTAAGTTTTAGGTACAAATGTATTATTTTAATGTAACAGCTTTTCCCTTGTGTAAATAGAAGGTGTAGGTTTACGGTTTATGTGTTTGGTGTTTAACGCAATTTTCAACAATATTTCAGTTAAATCGTGTTTTATTAGTAGAGAATACCGGAATACCCGCAGAAAACCAACGACTTGTCAAAAGTCACTGACAAACTTTTTCACATAATGTTGTATCGAGTACACCTAGCCATGAACGGGGTTCAAACTCACAATTTGAGTGGTGATGGGCACTGATTGCATAGGTAGTTGTAAATCTAACTACCATACAAACACGGCCTCGGTGGCCCCTGTGTCAATAGAAAGGATATCATTCCAATTAAAGGAAACAATACAACAAATCATACAAAGCGAATAAACGAAAAATAAAATAATGATTTCGTTGATCGCATCTATCCATTTGAGCTTGAAATAAAGGATACAGATATACAAATAGGTCTGCTTCATACCTTACAACTCTGAATTGACAGTGAGGGGCGGTAAAAAAAAACGCAACTTTACGCCAAAAGAGATTATTTCAATTTTCCCATTGTGAACTTTCCATTTATATTAAGCAACATTCCAGCAGCACCTGCATATGGAGTATATATCTCTCAGTTGATACGATTTTCCAGAGCTTGTGGTTCCCATCAGGATGTCCTTGATAGAGGGTTGCTGCTAACAAGGAAGCTACTGAAGCAAGGGTTTCTATTGGTTAAGTTGAAGTCATCACTTTTACTGTCGCCACCTTGACTTGGTTGACCGTTGTGGAATATCTGTGTCACAAATGACCACGGATATGTTCAACTTGTAGTAAATGCTTCCCGATCCTTTCCTCATTAATGACATCACCGGGTTAGTAACTAGATTAACACGACGGGTGTCACTAGTGGAGCAGGAACTGCTTACCCTTTCGGAACACCCGAGTCTTACGGATTATGATTACCCTTCTGATATCTTCAAACTCTTCTCTTGGACACATGAGTTATATCTAGTTACCAACGCTCCGATACTCCCGATTCATCCATGGAAAGCATCTGAATGTGATCAGGCGTAGGTAGTCCACAATGGAAGAACACAGGCTGATTTTTTTCTATTTCGATTGGGTGTTTACCAACAGGTATACATTCTGTAATCCACATGTTACGTACGTTACATATTTTGATGTCTTTATCATTGACGGATATTTTGTACCTATTCTTAAGATCAAAATTATACTCTGCTATTATTACAATATATAGGGTTAGGGTTATGGTGGTTAACGCCACGCTCAATAACATTTTAGTTATATCGTGGTGGTCAGTTTTTTATTAGTGGAGGAAACCGGACTGCCAGGAGAAAACCACCGACCAGCCGCAAATCACTGACAAACTAATTACATAATGTTGTATTGAGTACACCTCGCCATGAACAAGGTTAGAACTTACAACTTCAGTGGTGATAGGCACTGATTACATAGGTAGTTGTAAAAACTACCATACGATTGCGACCACGGCGGTCCCTCAGTAAAATATATAAGCTACAATCAATGCTACAAGTTATTTTCTTTAAATCGAATTATACTTACAAGCTGAATTCTAACGTTGCCTCCATCAATTTTCACGGTATGAAATATCTAATATTATGAAAAAGAAAAAAGATAAAATGCAAATATTTTGACTAACCAAAAGAAGACTACAAGGAATGATCAATTTAAAACAAAGAAAATAACATATCTATTTGTTGGTGGAATAAGTTTTATGACAACTGTATGAGGGTTAAGGTGTTTCATGCCACGTTCAACAATATTTCAGCTATATCGTGGCGGAGTATACGGAGGAAACCACCGACCTACCGCAAGTCACTGGCAAACTCACATGACATCGTGTCAACATTATAAAAGGCCAATTAGTTTTATTAATACAATGCATCATGTGCCTTTGGACATTAATTTGTCTGTCCATCGACTTGCGACTTCTAATTACCTCTGTGGTATCTCCAAACTCTTCCTTTGGCCATTGTATTGTCTGTCCTTCGACTTACGGCTTCTAATTAACCCTGCGGTATCTTCAAATCTTTCTTTTGGCCATTATATTGTCTGTCCATAGAATTATGGCTTCTAATTACCCCTGCGGTATCTTCAAATCTTTCTTTTGGCCATTGTATTGTCTGTCCATCGAATTATGGCTTCTAATTACCCCTGCGGTATCTTCAAATCTTTCATTTGGCCATTGTATTGTCTGTCCGTCGATAACTGAAGTGATTTTACCATAATTGGATAATCATAGACAGACCGGATATCAAAATTGTTATTTTATTGAATTCAAAGCAGATCGTTTAATAGCCTTGGAAACACACGTTGCATTGTAAATACTTTAACATAAAGATATACAATTCAAATCCACGTTTACCCTCAAGCCCCCCCTTAGAGTGTCTATATCTTTATTTCTCATAAACCAACATGGTATAGAGATACTGTTACACCAATAAAACAATAGCACTCTTCAGAAATCCGATTTGTTTTCTAATAAAAACCAAAAAAAGGCATAGAATCCGTACATGTTGGTTCCTCAATTAGATGAGAAAATCCTTACCGTATTTTTGCATTCTGTTGGCGTATATTGTTCTGAAAATGTGTCTTCCTGAAAAATATATGAAAAATAATTTTGCTTTGTTTAAGAGTTTAGTAAACGTTTTTGGAAATTTATCATACATGTGTATTCCTCAAAGATAGACAACACTTTTTTGCATAAACCAGTTTTAAACTGATCGTGGTTGAAATAAAACAAAAGATTCATAAAAGTAACATACAAATGTGTCATGGTAGAACATTTTTTCTTCCGTAAATGGCCGTTTTCGGGTGAAGACGACCGAGGTAAGACAAGTCCACGTGCACTCGTCTTTACTCGTTGTGACATCCAATCAGAACGCCTCTAACAAGAAACAAAAATCGTTTAAATATATACCCTAAGCCGGGAATGTCACATTATATACCCTGTCTGATAGCTGAATAACAGATATATTACGGATTTAACCATTGGTAAATATATTTGTGTCTTTTATTTTCATTTTTTCGTATTTCTAGATGTCCTTTTCCGTACCTTTGACGTCATTCTTCAATGACGTCAAAATATGTGTCACGTCATATTTCATGTATGGGGTGTCTCATGAAGGAAAATACTGTACTTTCAATAAAATATTAGTGAGAAAAGCTTAAATATCAGTAGAAAGCTACTTAGTTTATTAGTCGGTGTCACAAAAGTCAATTTTATGTGATGTGTATTTCATAACGCTCAACGATATTGATCTGATAATTTATGCAAATTAGTTACTGATCAATGACGGGCGTCTCTAGGAGTTCGCGATAGTGAAAGTTGTTGGTTTACGGAAGAAATAGGTACTTACATGCGTTGTTAGGTAAGCCCGGGTGATCTTCCTCTCGTGATAGAAATTTTTGTGTCTTTTCGCTCGTTTCGCTGCGCTCCACTCGCGAAAAGACATAACATTTCTATCACTCGTGGAAGATCACCCGGTCTTTCCCAAGAACGTATGTAAGAACCTATTAATCTTCGGTAACCTATGGCTGATCACTCTCCGATATTCTCCATCAGTTACCCGTGGTCAACTAAAAGAGAAATCCCCGTAGTCTGAATTATTCATGAGACATTTTAAAACACTTTGATAAGTCCCGGTCTACTGTTTAAAGCAGTTTTTAAACATACAAGGATTTCCTTACACTTAACAAGAGGAGAAGAACTGATCGCAATAACCTATGGGTTGTCGACGATGAATACTATCGACTAAAATAAGATCGTATCTTTTATAGTTTGCTTGTTTGCTTGATGGTTTTTAATGCCACTTTCAACAATATTTCAGTTATATTGTGACGGTCAGTTTTATTGGTGAAGTAAACCGCAGGACGGAGAAAACCACTGACCTGTCGCAAGTCACTGACAAACTTATCACATAATGTTGTACACCTCGCAGTGATAGAGATTCGAACTCACAACATCAGTGGTGATAGGCACTGATTGCATAGGTAGTTGTAAATCCAACTACGATACGATCACGGCCACTACGACGGCCCCTCGTATCTTTTATAATATGTACAATTTGAGTGATATTATGTCGTGATAGAAACTACTACATGCATATACAGGTCCGTTTCAGGCCAAACCCGAAGCGACGGTTTAAATATGAATTGACACATGGGTGGTAGAGTCGAGAGTTTCGGAGCGTGATTAACCATGGGTTAGCTACAATGAGAAAAGGCCGACACCTAAACTCTTGCTGATCGATAACATAACATATATGATGTTTCGTGTTATTGCAATATTTTTTTATCACATACGTAACATTATTTTATGATAGTTTTTGCATATGTGTAACGAGTGGAAGTTAACTAGCCATAATATAACGCACTAGACTGATAACCCATATCAGGGGCGTCTCGTGCAAATAATCCATATCATTGCATCTCGCGCAAGTTACTTCGGTATTTTCGGTGCCATCTGTTTCTTCTTCTTCTTCTTCCCGTCAGGAGTGTACTCATACTTGAGTGTTGATACTCCGAGCATGACCAAACTGTACAGGTAAAAACCAATCCTATATACAATTAAAAACTGACTGTTATTTATATTTGGGACTGCACTGGGAGAGTGACAGACCCAAGTCCTGCTCGGAACTGGTCGATGGTAGGGACCAGTCTAAGTTCTTGAGGTATGTGACTCCAGGTGAGTATGGTACGCGGAAAGAAGGAGTATTTATAAACGTCAATTCGGGTGTAGATTACTCTATATACAGTAGTTCCTCGGGTTCTTCCATCGGCTGGTATAAGTAGTTTGTGTGATGGTATATCTACTAAATTGTTTATGATCTTATACATGAGGACGGCCCTTGTCTTAGCTCGTCTCTGCTCTAATGTTTCCCAACTGAATTCACTTAACATTGCTGTTATGGCTCCAGGTTCTCTATTGTAAAAGTTGTTATTTACAAATCTGGCAGCTCTCCGTTGTATTTGTTCTAGTTGGTTAATCTGATTTCTTGTGTAAGGGTCCCACACAGCACTAGCATATTCAACTGATGGACGGACGAGGGTGGTATAAGCGTTCCTTTTTACTTCCTTTGGACATGAGTGGATGTTGCGTCATAGGAAACTGATGGTGCGGTTTGCTTTTGCATAGATGTTGTTGATGTGGGAATTCCAGCTTAGGTCGGTGCTGATGGTGACGCCTAAGTATTTGCTGTCTTTCGTTACTTCTAGCTTCTGATCATGCAGCTTATAATCATATTCAGTTGTTTTGCGCTTCTTTGTGATGTGGAGAGTGAAGCATTTGTCTGTGTTGAAGGACATCTGCCAGGTTTTTTCCCATATTTCTAAGCTTTTGAGGTCTTCTTGTAGTCTAACTTGATCTGATGGATTATTTATCACTCGATATAGTAAAGAGTCATCGGCGAACAATCGTGCCTGAGATGATACAACATCAGGGAGGTCGTTTATAAATAATAGGAACAGTATAGGTCCTAATACTGTACCTTGTGGTACACCAGAGTCAACAGGGCAAGTCTTTGGTTGTGTTCCTTCCAAGAGTACTTGTTGAGTTCGGTCCAGCAGGAAGTTTTTAATCCACTGCAGTGTAAGCCCTCGTATTCCATAATGGTGAAGTTTTAGGAGCAGTCTTTCATAAGGCACCTTATCAAATGCCTTTGAAAAGTCTAAAAGTATGGCATCCACCAGTTTACCTTCTAATAGCTTTTTCGCAATGTCTTGTATGGTAGTGATTAATTGCGTCTCGCAAGATCGTCGCGATCTAAATCCATGCTGACTATCTGATAGTATGTTATGTGTTGTTAGGTGGTCCATAATATTACTGCATAAGATGTGTTCTTGCAGCTTGCTGCATATGGCTGTTAGAGATACCGGTCTATAGTTGGCTGCATTTGACTTATCTCCTTTTCTAAATATGGGTACAACGCTAGCTGTTCTCCATTCTTTTGGTACTGCCCCTTTGTCTAGTGAAGTCTGAAATATGCGTGTAAGAGCTGGTGCAATTATATCGGCTAACTGTCGCAGAAGTCTAGGTGGTACGGTGTCTGGACCAGCTGCCTTATGGTCATTCAGCATCGATAGCAATTTGTGTACTTCATTCTCTGAGATGTGTATGTTTGGCATTGATGGTATTTTACTTTCACCAAGGTTGGGTAGAGATGTTGTGTCTTCTAGTGTGTATGCTGACTTAAATTGATTGTTGAGTATCTCAGCTTTGTTGTTATTGTCACTGTATATTATACCATCTTTAGCACGCAAGGGAGCTACTCCAGAGTTGTCTTGTTTCTTTGACTTAATGAATGACCAGAAACGTTTAGGGTTATTTGTTTGTTCTGGACTGATGATGTTGGTTACATAGTCGTTGTAAGCTTCCCTTGTTGTTCGTTGTGTAAGCGATTTAAGTTTTCTATATCTGTCTTTGTCTCTCTGTGATTTTGTTTTGCGTGCTTTATTCCCTGCTTTATTTTTCTTGTTAATAATTCTTCGGACTTCTGTCGTAATCCACGGATGTGTTGGTTTTGACCTTGATAATTTTGAAGGTACAGATTTCTCCATGGCATTCAATAGAATGCTCTTAAATGAGGTCCACATGTCATCAATAGTAGGAAATTCATTGGAGGAAAAATCCTCCATGTTTGTTCTAACTTCATCTTGTAATTCCTGGGTATTTGCTGTCTTCCATAAGTAATTTTTTCGTTTTGGTGTCCTTGTCCTAGTTGCTCTTACATTTGCGTCAATGAGTACAATATCATGATCGTTTATACCAGGTAGCGGTTTGCATCTGTTGACTAAACTGGGGTGTGATGTTAGTACCAAGTCCAAGATGTTATCCTGTCTAGTTGGGAAATTTACAACTTGTTCCAAGTCCAGTTCTTGGATGGTGTCAAGTAAGAATTTATTCAGTCGGATTGGATAAATTGATGTAGCAACGGACATGCTCTTCCAATCAATGTCAGGGAGATTAATGTCTCCTGCTATCCAGATATTACCATTCTTTGTAAGCTGTTTCAAGTGTGTAAATTCTTTATAAATGGTTTCTAAGTATTTTTCGTCATGTTTTGTTGGTGGTCTATAGTATGCAGCAAGTACTGTGGGTCGATGATTATGGTGGATTTTAACAGCAAGTAATTCGGTATCATTGCTTTTAAATATTTCTGAACTTATTAGAGTTTTCCGGACTACACTGAACCACAATGATGAGTGGGGATATAGGGGTCTAATCATGGTTTACGAAAAATACGTTTTACTAATCACAGTACACGGGAAGCTGCTGGTAACACTTCTTGAAAAATATGAAAAGTAAACTGTTCAAAGTACATTTTACCCTTGTTAAACATCCTTACTAATCGTGCTCAGTGGTGATCAGTAAAGATATATGTTCTATTGGCAAATCGAGTTGAGAGGAGGAAAAAATCGTAAAAAACACATTAAAAAAATCACAAAAACGTTATAAATGCGATTATCACCAAGAACGTACAATGATTTTGAAGGCAGACGATTCACGGTTACGGTAAATAAGAAAAACGACACAAAAGAATCACATCTTCTAAATTTACTATATTTCAAAATGCCTTCATGGGAAATGTTGCCATTACTATTTATGGGGGTAGAGATGCCATTTAGTGTTTTGAAAATGTATCTGTTGAATTCACAATTAAAACTTCCATGTAAAGTCATTGACTTTTAATTATTTCAGTTGTATTATTTGCCTCGTAAATCAATTTGTCGCAAGTATGGTAAAAAAGATTAATACATGAATACATTATTTTTTTCCATATCATCCATGCTATCATTTCTCGATCCTTATCATCAAAGTACGTGGTTGGTCGTTGTGGACTAGCAGTAACACAACTTTACTCTGCTGTCTATTTTCTTCATATTTCAGGTCCTTGCGTGTTTGTTTCACAGACACCTACTAATAAAACGTTCATTGATTGCTCCCCGAAACCATACATTTTGTATTTGGTTTGATTTAAGGTGTTTAACCAAACCAAATAATGTTTTCAGGAGCAATCAATGAACGATTTGTATACAGGGTCAGGGGTTAATGTATAACATGATGAGAAGATTGTGGTACAACAATCAGCAATAAAAGCTTTGTTCCTTACTTTAATTTGTATCTTTAGAAGTGCAATGTTGGATATTCTCTCATGTTCATTTATATCCATATCCTTTCTTATTAATTTACTCACTATAAACCGACGAATTAAACTGGTCTTCCCACATGCAGCTGCACCAACAACAAGTATTGTATATGCTTCATGTTCCCATCTTGAAGAAAAATGAGAGAAATAAATTATAGTGGGTTAGGGTTGTGGTGTTTATTTATGTTAATAATAATTTTTCGCCCTGTAACCTTTTATTTAATCATTACCCGTGTTACTCTACCCACTTGAACCTTATGGGTCGTTATAATTGGTAATAAAATATATTTGATTTGATTTGTAGTATGGTTTCTTGCCATGGTCGGTCGAGACATTTTATGATGGTGGATGCTGGAGTCACCTCTCTATCTACCCTCTTCGTAAACAGACTTAAAGCCACACACATCACATTTATTCAATTTAAAAATGTCAAATCACTGGTCAGTAGTTGAAGTTTGATGCTAGTTTTTGTATTAAACCAACACGGTTATAAATGTCGCTCCATACAGACATATAATTCTGTATCCGGATCCAATAGGTTATGCTCTAGATCTTATTCCTTACACTGCATGAAACATTATCTTTTGTTTGCCTTTTCAATTCACCAAAAGCCGATCGGAAGTTCATCTGTAACTGAAGTTCATATTTCATCAGCTTTTGATGAAAAAAAGATGATCTTCCATCTTTTAAATATTCAAAAAGATAACAAAATACAGCCTTTCTCCTTTTGTCAGAACAAAAAGGTCATCTTCCATCTTTCATGATTAACAAAAGTTTACCGTAAGATAACCTTTCACCTTTTGTCAATGTTAACAGACCAACTTCCATCTTTGATGAAATACAAAAGTTAACAGTAAGATAATCTTCATTCTTTTGTTAATTTGAAGATGCCATGTTCACCTTTGATGATATGCAAAAGTTTTCTGTAAGGTTACCTTTCACCAATCAAAAAAGGCCAACTTCCACCTTTCATGAAATTTGAAACTTAATCGTTCACCTCTGGTAAACACAAAAAGCTCATATGTGCAAACTAGATCTCCAGTGAATATTAGCTTCGGCCACCTCTTAGCTAGTTTCTTAAGGTGAAGTGGGCCGTTTAGCACTATTGATCATATATAATGACCGAAACGTGTATTCTTGGACTTTCAGCTGTTTAACAAGGGCATCAAAATAAGTTGATGGACTTAAAATAAAAACCATATCCCCACCCCACCTTTCCCCTTGGTACGGATCGCTTTTCATTAACGCTGAGCTTAGTTGTTCGAATTCCGTGTGATCTACAGACCCTCCGATGCTATTTCGGGGTAGTTATCTTTTCAACATGGCGTCGATTTTTGCTTTAAAGTGTACATGAATAATCCCCCGAATTTGTTTTACCTCGATTTATCGCTATGTGACCTTACAAAAAAGTACAGTATAGTTTCTTCTTTCCACATAACGTTAGAAACCGAACTTGTCCATAAAGGAGGAGAGTCTCATATTTTATGTCATTTATGTTATTTATTCATTTTAGGCCTATTTCTTTTTTTCTTTTTTATTTGTTTAGAGTCGACAAATATATGCTTTCGTTTTAAGCCTGTGAGGCGATGTAATCCGAGATCCACATCTACAAATCGGATTTTTTTTATAAAGAAGAGTTATGGTTCGTGAAACGATAGGCGGCAGCGCGTTCCGCGTGAAGAATCCCGCCACTGCTAAGAAAGACAAAGACCTTACAAGTTGTTTCGGCCTTATGGCAGATTCGGCCGTAGTTGATTCGGCCTTAGTTGATGCGACCTTACGCAAATCCGGCCTTATATAAAATTGATGTTCCGGCCTTATCATATATTTATGCGGCCTACGACAAATCCAGCCTTATATCAAATGGAAAAGAATAATTAAAAAATAAAAGTTCTATTTAAATTTAAAATATTATTTAAATATACATGGATATGATGAATAAAATATTGGAACTTGTAGTGTTTTCACAAGATTTACTCGTAACTCAATATGAAAAGCCATAATAAATCGTTATTATTTTAACAATTTTTTAATTAGTAATTTTTGGTAATAATGACGTAAATCATTTCCATTGAAGTTGATGATTAGAAAAATAATTCAGGTTGATATACCAAGCTGTCAACAAGCGAAATTCCTTAGATGTTCTCTTGCAATTAATTATCATTTGTTTAATAGTCGTATAATTGCACTGGCAGTATGATTATAAGGGCTACCAAAAAGTAAAAGGAAGCCATACTATAAATTACTCAAAAAGTACTCCAATTCTTTTGATGAAACCGCACTAATATATGCATATTTTGGTGATGGTCCTACTATTTTCAAAAGTATCAACTATGTCGTTTCCTTGTATTGTGTGTGAGCAGAACGTCCGTCCAAAGCAGCATGCTTTAGAGTGTGACAGTTGTTTCCAGTGGCAACACAGACTATGTAATAGTAGGACCATCACTTAATTATTTACTCAAATCATCACAATGTGTCGTTTTATTGTATGTATCATATATATCCATAGATACACATCATTCTTAACTGAGGCCGCATTAATTAACCAAGGCCGTATCAACTAAGGCCGAATCAACTAAGGCCGCATTTGCTTAAGGCCGGATTTGCATAAGGCCGAATAGTTTTCAGGCCGGATCAACTCGAAAGCGACAAAGAGATGGATGCAATCGATAAAGCTTCACGAGCTTGCCAAGAAATTCACGACGGTTCTACGACAGATGAATTAGTTAAGATTTTATTAAATCTGACGTTTCATTCCGCAGTTACATCTGCAATTGAAAGGTTTGTATTTCTAACATACATTATTGCGAGTACACTGCAAGTGCAAACAACGACCCCCCCCCCCCCCCCCCCCATTTTCAAAAGTACGGAAAAAAACATCGAAAATACCTACAAGACAGATAAATATATGCAAAAACTCCCTCGCGAAAAGCATGTTGAAGTTAAATATTCTCCCGGGTCCATTTTTTTTCACTGTCGATGATTGATAGATTATTCAATTCCTTTCCAGTACCATACACAGATACAGATATTGTTATTATAAACTTAACTGCAGTTTCATTGCATCCTCATGATACTGGAATGTAACCCAATCCTCAAATACTGTTTCAGAAAGAACATACATAAAATCAATGATTTAAAGAAAGCTTGTTTACATATCTAATATGGATAAGGGTTTGCTACATGTGCTTAAAACAGAAAAGGTGGGGTTACATTTGTATGTTACTTAGGCAGCAACCATTTACGGTCCGATCATGGGTTATCTTGGGACATTAGTTTTCGTGGAGTGCGTTGTTTGTCAATGGAAATTATGACGTCATAATCGACCCTAAACAGGTTGGAAACAAGTCACCAAACCAGGGATAATCCCTCGTTTGGGGGACTACCCCTCAAATTAGGGATACAAATATCCCCCAAATGAGAGGTTGTCAGCTTTAGAATGAATTTAAGGCATTAAAATCATGCCAAGTTTACTGCAAATAAGGGTAATAACAAAATTACCGAACTCCAAACAATCTTCCAAAGGGAAAGTCAAAACTCATAAGTATATAAACAGACAAAATCAGTCAAAAACCGGAAAACTGTGAAAACCGTAATGACCCTGACTTGGTACAGGCATTTCTAAAGAAATGGTGGGTTGAATCGGATTTTAAGGTGCCAAACCTCCCGCTTTCATTACGGTTCAAAGGTTCCGGCTGTCACTATAACAGTATTTATAACAATACTGGAACAAAATAGGTAAAATAGTTGTCAAAGTAGTACTAAATTCAGTGATGAGGGTGGAACATTTATCGTGAACCATCTCCATCAACAACCCTGATTCACCTGAAGTGACTAAAACTACAAGAGTAAAACCTACCCAGACCATTCGTGTACAGTTCAAATACATATCCGGTCTGGAATATATACATTTGTATATTGCTTGAAAGGTATTATTGGGTTATATTTTCATCAAATTTATTATTAGTGTAACACAGGTTGGTCATAAAAAGGCATATAATAGGTCATTTGGTATACCTATAATTTTGCTATGTAAATTTTTTTTATTTTGTTTTTGTAGATTTTTATTCAAATGTGCACTTATTTACATGTACCGGTATACAAAAAAACCCAGCAGTTTTTGCTAAGGAACTTGTTATGTAGCAAAACTGTTCAGAGTGTCCTAGCCTCTCTTTAGTATAGCAAAATAGAATAATTTAGTTTGGAAAAAAGTTACAAATGTACGACTGTCATAATTTTTTTTTTATTAAATTACAGTCCATTCTTGTTATGTCGAACCCATAGGGACAAGACAGTTTATTTTGCTCAAGTCAAAATGAACTGTCTTGTTCCTAAGGGTTTGACATAACGGGAATGGACTGTAATAATCAGGAGTAAATCTGTATACTTTAAATTCAGAAATTTATGCGTGCATTTATTATTGCGAATCACTGACAAGCGCCCAGAATGCGAGTTTTAATTAATGCGATTTCATTTTATTTTCAAATAGAACATTGCTTCCAAAGATAAAAATGTGTGTTTTTATTAATGTGATGAACGACCTGTCGCAATATTCGCATTGATTAAAACAATAGAAAAAGTATTTGATATCTGAATTGATTCATGTCTTTCAAATAGCTTCTTCATGGTTTTGAAGTCTTTTTATGATGCCTATTATTTCTTTTTATTACAGATGGAAAAAGAGTTTTGTCTCATGAAAACTGAGCTAAAAATAGAAGCAATAACAGAAAGATGGACAGATTCACTACAAATCTTGAAAAGGTAACTAGGAAATTAGTAGCCACAATTAAATTATATCATACCCAGATTTGGTACCAGCATTCCATCTTATAGAATGTATAATTGGATTTATTATGGACATACACATGTAATACTTGAATTGTTTAGTATTTGGTTTTGAAACATTATTTCATTAGATTAGTTGAATTTTGATTTCTTTACATTTTGTTTACAATTTTTGTTGGTATTTTTGCAGGAAAGTGATGATGATAATCTGAAAGTTCTGAAAATAATGAGAAAAGTGGAACAGAAAATCAAGTTTCGATAAAAAAAAAATGAAATTGACTTGATTACTTCAAGGTTGATGTAAGTATTAGAATTTTAACAAATGTTATTGATTACACCATCAGGGGTCAACTTAAGAAAAATATCGAGAAATATCGTCATGGACTGATATAAAAGGGGGGATTTGCCCCCTACCAAGAAACAGGAAACTAAAGATCGAGCAATATGAACCCCATTAAAACCTTGGGTGAACTCATTTTCTCCGGTGGCATCCGCAAATAGTTAAATTGACAGTCAGTGATTTAAACATGTACATATAGTTTTTGTATTCTATGAATGAATGTTGTACTTGCTTTAAACAAGGGTAAAGTTCATGACATTTTCCCATACATGCAGTGTTTTTAATGCATTACAATTAACAGGTATGGTTAGAAGATAATAAACAATCTACATATAGATAGTCAAACTTGTTATCATATGTATATAGTTTTAACCTTTGATTCATTTTTTATTGTATATATGTTAACTCATGTATTAACTAAATTTAATACGGTGCTCGGCCAATAATCTTCAGTAGTGAAGGACGGCCAGAAATATAAAGAAGAAGAATTCTCAACGACCCCCTCTGTATAACGGCTTCCTTTTTTAGCTAATCTTATTTATTCCTCCCCAGCATTTTCCCGTGCATTCGACCTTTATATAACGACCCACTGTCTAACGCGACTAACGACCGTGTTCTATGGGTAAAAATCCTTCATATAACGACTATTAGAAGATTATTATCAAACCGGAAGTTAGATAATAAATAAACACACAGTCCTGACTTTGGAAAATTTTCCGTTTTGCCCAGCTGATGCAGCGATTGTTGCCAATATCCCTCTTGCTGATATCGGCATGATCTACTGACTGAGTCCATACCTGTTACTAGTTCATAATAATAGATTTTTCATATTAAACGAATTCACGATTAGCGTTATTGTGTATCCGCCATTTTTTTTACAGGTAAGATGTTCATGTGATGATTTATTATTGTTGTTTGGTTTATTTGGGTTTATTTCTTATTTATATTAAATATTTAAAATTGCTTAATATAGAAAATACCGTTTTAATCTTTCAGTTTTATAAATAAATAATCGTGATTTTGAAAATTATTGAATTATGAAGTACTGGTTCCCAGCATATATTTCTGTCAATATTCGTTTAACGTTCGGTAACAGATCAAGGTAAACACATGCTGATTGTGTGATTAGGCTATTTATAGATTTCGGCGAGTGAAGTTGAATTTTAACGTTTTGTCAGGAAATTTCATTAGTCTGTTATCAGTCGATATTGAATGACACGGAAGAAACGAAAGTTGCTGACCCAAGTGGCCCGAGAATATCAACTGGCCCAGCGGGCCGATCTTTGTTCAGTTTGACTGGCCCGACCGTAAATATACTGGCCACGGGCCAGCGGTTTACGTCGACCCCTGCACCATGTTAAGAAGTTCCATGTCCCATGAACACCTTTTTATTTTCTCAACTTGAGTTCTACACATCCTTGCCCAATATAAAGGTTGCTATTGAAAATAGAAGGGATAACCCCTTCAGAAAAGGGGTAAAAAATATTCACTTGGTTGAATTTCCCTTGTTGATATGTTGCCATTGTGTGATATAGCACTATTTATTGTTTCTCTCTACCCATTACACCAGTCTGTCATTATATAGTATACAATATATTAGCTTTAAAACACTTTTATCTTTCTTGCTTGTACAATTTCATAATGGTAACCTCTCTTTTTAGGTAAAATTTGTCAACCTGGAATCTAAAAAGAAGTCACCACCAAGACTTGTATTAAAGAATGTGGACAAAACCGTCAGTTTAATATACATTGTGGGAGATGGCCTGAAAATAGACTAAGAGGCAGGAAAAGACACAATTAAGAAATGCACCTCTTAGTTTGAGTAGATTTGAGTCAATATGTTGGTGACGCAGGTCCAGACCTGATGTTGACTTTGTTATATTCTAAGTTTAGAGTTGGAAGTGGTTCGTAGCTCATTAACCAAGTACATTCGAGTTGTGAGACATATATCATAGCATTAATTTTCATCAATTTTAAAAGTGCAAATATAATACTGAGTTGTTGTTCTAGAAGTCCAATGTTAAAGATCAATACCACTGACCTAATTGACATATGAAAATAAACTTTTGGCAGAGAAAATCTTGCATAACTAGAAATTTATTTTGGTTCAAACTTCTTTACTTCTCATAAAATCATAGTTCAAAGAGTGGTACAAGAGGTTGGCACAATTTCATTCGATTCATAATTAATATGAAATACTTGATCAAATGTTCAAGTGTTTATTCTATGTGAAAAATATGGACTCGGGTATAGTTTTATTTCCAGAATAAAATAATCAACATTTTCTTGACGTAGGAGGTGACCTAGAAAAACAATGTTATATCAGAGTTGTTGAAATAGAATATTACTTAATCAAAATAATTAGGTCATATTAACTTAGCAAGATGACCGACTTTACCCCTCGTCTAATATCCTTTACCCCTCGTCTAATATAAAAAGGAAGAATTGTTGGAAAGCCCAGTGCGGTTCCAATTTCTTTTCTTTCAAGGTGAGAAAATAATTTAAAACATTTTCATTTTCTATTTCGGAAATTACTTATAATATTTCTTTTAAATTATTTTCAATAATTATTTTTAATTCAAGTTAACGCCAAAAGATAAATAAAAAAAAAAAAAAAACATTGATAATTCATTTCTACGCACAATTTTATTTAAATAAATATTTAATGCTATGTTATAATATTTAGTATAGATATTGGTATATTTTAGTATGTAGAAAAAAATAATAAAAAGGAACTTGTTACTTGTTAATTGTAATTTAAGGAGTTAAATGGAAAAAGAAATGTTCAGATTTATTTCATAATTTATTTAGAATAATAAATGTCTATTTGAAATGTTACTTTGATTTATTTTTAGAAACAGAATTATTGAAATTATGTATTTTGTAAATTGTTTTTGTATTGAATTTTATCTGTATAATAACAGTGCGGTTCCAATTTCTTTTCTTTCAAGCCTTCAACGAAGCAGGAGTCTCCCTCGTTCCCAGCCTAGCTGTTCCCCGAGCGACCGTTCCGCAGTTATCGAATAACCATACGGAACTGGTGAACTTTATCCAAGCAATAATCATCACTGGTACAATAAGTGTCGGAAGACGAAACAAAAGAACAATAACATTTAAATCCCAGAATATCAGCATAATAAGTGGTGGAGAAGATGAAAAGGGAGCCACTCCATCAAACTACAAAACAGTGGTACAACAAAGACTCATTCAAGACATTTTCAAGACTCCTCATCAACCAGATGATGAATTGTCGGAGGATGATCTATTAACTACTGATCAGCACAAAACATTTGAAGGGGCGGACAACGCTACAATTCCATTGGCTTCCAAAACCTCACCTGCA
Source organism: Bathymodiolus brooksi (assembly GCA_963680875.1). Lineage (NCBI taxonomy): Eukaryota > Metazoa > Mollusca > Bivalvia > Mytilida > Modiolidae > Bathymodiolus > Bathymodiolus brooksi. The sequence continues at coordinate 49,719,605 of OY804578.1, read as the reverse complement.
TCTGTGACTACGTCTACTCCTGTTCTACAAAGATTCGTCCCAAGACCGCCGATACTCCGGCATCAAGCTGACCAATCTACATCATCAGCAACGCCTGGGACACCACTGAGGACTCCGCAGTCATTCAGCAAGCCGTCCATCATTAGGTTGGTGCCACCATCAAGTTCCGTACCAACAGCACCGCTTCCGATACCAACGACTTCAGGAGCTACACCACTCTCATCAGGTACAAGTCAGAACTTTAATATTTTTAATACGGCGTCAAATTTAAAAATTGACAAATTTAAAGGAGACAATACGCAAAATGTTGATACTTGGTTATCTATGTATAAGCAATATTGTTCATTTTATGATTTATCCGACAAAAAAAGCGCAGACTCCTTCCCCTTTCATCTAGAGGGTCATGCTAAAATCTGGTATAACACTATACCAGATTCTCAAAAAGCAAATTTTGATAATTTGATCACATTATTTAAAAAGTGATTTAAGGACAAGCAACATCTTTTGGATTTGACTATTTTACAAACTCATCAAGGAAGGAATGAGTCTGTACTTGACTATTTAAGTCGACTATATCAACTGGCTACAAACAGGAATATATCTGATGACATATTGCTGGCTGTGGCCATGAATGGGTTAAAACCTGAATTAAAAACCATTGTTATGACAAAAGAGCCAAAAAATGTTGAAGAGTTGAGACATTGTGCTACTTTGGCGGAGAAAGCTATTTCTTCAAACACTGTTAATACTATTAGTCAAACCGTTTTAGAGGAAATTCAAACTTTAAAAGATCAATTGAAATCTATAAATATTGTACAGGATGTCCCACCACAAACTGATAATAGTTATCAAAATCAACAGAATCAATTCTATCAACCACCTCAATCAATGCCTTATTATGCTCCTCAAAGACCTCGAAATAGGGTACCACAAAATAGATTTCAAAGACCACGCCTTATTCAAAATCAAAGACAAAATTATTCTAATTCACAAATTCATAGACCCCAAAGGCAATCAAATCAGCAACGATATCAACCTGTTGATAACCAATTCAAATGTTTTTATTGCGGAACTAATTGTCAGTTTAAACCTCGATGTCCAGCTAGAAATGTTATTTGCCATCTGTGCAATAAAATCGGCCATTTTTCAAGGGTTTGTCAATCGTCAAGAAGGGTCCCACCACAATAGGGGTACGCGCCAGTTCGAGATTTCCTCTCGGACAGGCACACAAAAGTAAATAAAGTCACAACAGTGAAAACGCAAATGCAAAAGTGTTTAATTCCCATTCGGCTAGGAAACTGTAAAGCACGAGCACTTTTAGACAGTGGCTCAACAATTTCGGCCATTAACGGAAATTTATTTCAAAAATCAGAATTTGCATCATTACCGTTAAAAACTCCAAAAGTACCACATATCATTGGCGCCGGCGGTGCTACTCATCCAATTCAAGATCAAATTGATCTCCAATTTTCTATTGGTGGTCTTTTGTTGTCACAAACATTTTACGTAATCCCAGCTTTAAGGCAGTCAATGATTTTGGGAACAGATTTTCTTCAAAAAAATGAGGCTTGTTTAGATTGGCAAAATAACACTTTATCATTAAGACAAAATACTGCTAATGTCAATATCATTCACATTTCACAAGGATTTGCTAGAGTTTCAAAAACTACTGATATTCCTCCTAATTCAATTCAAAACATAAAAATTTGTTTGTCAAAAACAAAGTCAAATGAAACAGTTCTTTTGGAACCAAATCTGAAAACTACAAAATATAGTTTTGTAGCAGCTAAGTGTTTAATCAAGAATAAACCGGAGTCTTTATTTATTCAAGTTTTAAATCCCACAGATGACATTATAAAAGTACATTCAGGTTATGTCATAGCTTCTATTGATAAAATAGACCATTTTGACATTATTGATATGAGTAATAAAAACTTAAAGGATCAATCAAACAATAAACAGCAAAATCGGCAAAAATCCGATATCAAATTTGACTTAGATAATTCAGATTTAAATGAAGAACAAAAAGAAATTTTAACTCAATTTTTAAATCAAAATAGGAATGTTTTTGCAACTAACTTACAAGAACTAGGAAAAACAAATTTTTATAGACATACAATTGATACGGGAGATTCAAAACCAATTAAATGTAGACCTTATAGAACATCCCCAGCAGCTAAACAGGAAATTCAAAAACAAATAGATGAAATGTTAAAAAATGATATTATTGAACATTCCACAAGCGAATATAGCTTCCCAATTGTGTTAGTTAAAAAGAAAAACGGTGAATTTAGATTCGCAATTGATTATAGAAAATTAAATGCAGTCACACAACCGATTACATATCCCTTACCCCGTCTCGATGATGTGTTTGACGCCATTGGTCAAGCAAATGCTACCATTTATACCAAATTAGATTTAACTTCAGCATATTTTCAACTTGGTTTAGATGATAAAACAAAACATAAAACAGCTTTCATTACACATGACAATTTATACCAATTTAAAAGAATGCCTTATGGACTTAACAATGCATGTCAAAGCTTTCAGGCATTAATGAATCAAGTGTTAAGAGGACTCACCTGGAAACATTGTTTGGTTTATGTCGATGATGTTATTATCTGGTCAAAAGATTTTGAATCTCATTTACAACATTTAGATTTAGTTTTTCAAAGATTAAGAATGGCAAATTTGACCTTAAGACCCAATAAATGTGAATTCGCAAAGCCAGAAATTTTATATTTAGGCCATTTCATTTCAAGACAAGGTATAAAAGTTGATCCTTCCAAAATAGAAGCTGTTAAATCCTTTCCGACTCCTCAAAATCAACATGACGTTAGATCATTTCTGGGATTAAGCGGCTATTATAGGAAATATGTAAAAGGTTATGCAAAAATTGCAACTCCACTAAACCGCTTATTGACAAAAGATATAAGTTTTAAATGGACTAATGATTGTGAAAACGCCTTTAAAACATTAAAACAAGCTTTAATAACAGCACCGGTATTAGGATATCCTAATTTTAATAAACCTTTTATTCTTGCTTCTGATGCATCAGGTTCAGCTATTGGATACATTTTATCTCAATTAGGAGATGACAACAAAGAACATGTCATTGGCTACGGTGGAAGAGCTTTGACAAATACAGAAAAGCATTATTCAGTAACAGAACAAGAATTACTGGCATTGGTTTCAGCAATCTCTTATTTTCATATTTATTTAGCAAATTCTACTTTTGATGTTTATACAGATCATAAAGCTTTAACTTGGTTAAAATCTATTAAACATACGAATAGTCGATTAATCAGATGGGCTTTAAAACTTCAAGAATACAAATTTAAAGTACTTCATAGACCAGGAAAGAAAAATCAACATTGCGATGCACTATCCAGGTGTGACTATCAAAATATCAACAACAATGTTTCATCTCCCAATAAGGAATTGTTTGAAGTCACCTTTGTGTATGCGGGTGATGATGTTAATGACATTCCACAACAATTTGATTCTCAGTCATTTATAAATGTTTGTGCTTTAGAAAAAATTTCAGAATTACAAAAACAATGTCCTTATTTTGGACCAATTTATGAATTTCTCAAAAATGGAACTCTCCCTGCTGACAAAAAGAGAGCTCATGCAATTCCCTACGAATCAAATCAATATGAAATTGTCAATGATACCCTTTATCATTTTTTTCAACCAAGATCTAAAAAGAAGACTTATAAAAATGAATTAATTAAACAAATCGCTCTTCCAGAAACTCTGCGAATGGATCTTTTACTGTCGTATCATGATTCAAAAGCCGGAGGAGGTCATTTAGGCATCAAAAGAACTTATGAGGCAATAAAGCAAAAATACTATTTTAAAGGAATGTATAACTTCATTCAAAACTATATTTTGTCAGAGAGTAAAAAGGAATACCCAAGCTCGTAATGCCCCTTTACAACCATTACCAATTCAAGATGTTTTTGCTCGATGGCATATGGACATCTTAGCAGGGCTGCCAAAAACAAAAGAAGGATATCAATATATACTTTTGGTAACAGATTCATTCTCTCATTGGGCTGAAGCTTTTCCTTTAAAAACACAGGAAGCTCAAGAAATAGCTGATATTCTATATAGTGAATTTTTTACTAGATACGGGGCTTGTAGAAGCCTTGTGTCTGACAGAGGACAAAATTTTCTTTCAAAAATTGTTTCCATACTTTGCAAACTCTTTAATGTTACAAGACACCATACCAGCTCATATCATCCCCAGAGTAATGTTGCATGTGAGAGATTAAATTAAACGCTAGCTCAATCTTTAAGAGCATATTGCTCAAAAGAACAAGACAATTGGTCAAGAATTTTAACAAGTGTTATGATGGCATTTCGAATGAGTCCTTCTACTCAATCAACACAATTCTCTCCTTACTATATGTTATTTGGGAAAGAAATGCCATTGCCAATAGATACTGCTTTAATTCCTGAAGAAATCATAGAGCAAGCCCCAGACAAATTTATTGATGAAGTAATTAAACGAGTTAAAATAGTGCATGATGTTGCAAGATCCAATGTTGAACTTACTCAAGGTAAAAACAAGGAATACTATGATAAAAAAACAAAATTACCTAACTTCAAAGTAGGAGACAGAGTTTTTCTAAAAGTTGAAATAGGAAAAAAGAAAAAGTTAGAACCAAAATGGATGGGACCGTACTCAATAATTGAAAGTCGATACAATTTAATATATAAATTATTAGACTTAAAAACACTGAGACCTGTAAAATCATTCATACATGCGAATAGGTTAAAGCCTTACAAAGATCCACGTGACTTTAGGCCCCCACCTAATGATACAGTTAATGAAAGTATTGAGGATACAGAAGACAGTGATAATGATGATACTAATGAAAATACAATAAAGTCGCAGGTAGATCAAGCAAAACAAACTAAGACTCAGATTCAAAGAAACACAAATAAGGATAAAACAAACGCACAATGGTACGAAGCTACCAAATTATTAAAAACAAGATGGGTTTCCGGAAAACGCCAATATTTAGTACAATGGAAAGATAATTCACCTTCTTCATGGCAATATGAAAACGATGTGTCGGAAGCTCTTAAAACTGCCTTCCACACTGCAAAAGCTCGAAAGAAACGTCGCAAAAGAAAATATTAATGTTCATATTGATCAAGTCTAAGAATAGTGGAAATTATTGTAATTACCATTGCTTTCATACTATTAAAATATTCCAACCCCTTATTTTTTTAATTTTAGACCGCTAGCACAAAATAACTCTCATTTTTTTTTTTTAGGTATGAAAAGTATGGCTTACATGACTTTACGACTTGTCGTAGCCACTCTACTTTTGTCAAGGTCAATGGGCGATGAACAAAGGATAAACTACGGTGTTATTTTTCAAAAACATTTAAATATAGATTTTGCAACAGATTATTGGAGTCATGTTTATGAAATACCAATGCATTTATATTTAGATTTGGATCAAAAGCCAATGAATGAATGTTCTACAAAGTTTGATGATTGTATTGCGTATAAGCAAATGCTGATCCAAATAAATCACATAAGATCATACATGACTTCTCAAACTAAACTTACAAAAGATTTGATATTTAAAATGGTACCACAAGTAACAACTAAAGTCAATGGCAGATCAAAACGAGCTCTTTTACCTTTTGTGGGAGACATAGCCAGCAATCTTTTTGGAGTAGCCACAGAAGGGGATGTTAGAAAATTAGCAAGTCATATTAATGCTCTAACAAAACAAAATAACAAAATTGTAGGAGCTTTGAATCAATACGGTGGAAACTTTGCCTCGTTTTTGACTCAAACAGATAAACGCATTTCCAATGCAATGCAGGGCATCAAAACAAATGCGTTAGTACTTAACAGATTAAGGATTTTGATGGAAAAAAATTCTCATTCTCTTCAAACTCAATATTCCAATTATTTTGTACTTCAAACCTCACAAAATCAATACCTCAACGAACTTCAAAACTACCTTTTCAATCTTAAGACATCAGTTACCGATTTAACGGAAGGGAAATTGTCTCCGTTAATTCTTACTCCATCTGTTTTACAAACTACAATTCAGGACATTCAAGTTACCGTATATTAGATAAGGATTATAATGAATACAAAGTTTTAACTTCAGATCCCAATTATTATTACAAATATGCATCTTTTACTATTTTAAGAAACGATTCTACTTTATACCTATCAATTAAATTTCCAATTACTACTCATGGCAAATTGTTTCAGACATATAATGTTTTATCATTTCCAGTTGAAGTTAACTCTACACATAACCATGCGACTCAAATTTTGGACCTTCCTGATTATTTTTTAATTACGCATGACAAACAATTTCATACCACTTTAACAACTGATTCCTTAACAAATTGTCTAGGTGATAAAACAAAACACTGTTCTCGTAGGCCATTATTTAAATCCACTAATACTTCAAGTTGTATATTAAACTTATTTTTCAATAATAAATCACTAATAAAACATTCTTGCAATTTTAGATATTTTTAACTGATATTTTAAAACCACAAATTATTGAAATTTCGGCAACTTCTGTTTTGATTTATAAAATACCACAACTTAAGTTGCAATGCACCAACAACATTAGACATGTACAAGGATGCTCTTTTTGTATTTTCACTATTCCTTGTCACTGCTCTTATTACGAATGAAGATCATTTTTCCAGTCACGTTTCCTCTTGTAATGATAAACCAACAAATTTCACTAAATTACATCCAGTAAATTTAGCATTATTGCAGCATTTTTTTGATGAATCTCGACTTTCACACATTCTGGGTAACACAACCTTTTCAAATCCAGTAAATATTTTACTACCAAACTTTACTATTTATAAAAATAAAATGGATCACATAGTAGCTTCAGATCAACAATCCCATTTGAGTTTGAAGAAAATGGCCGCAAGAGTAAAGTAACAAAATATTATTTACTCCTCCTTAGCTGAATCGATGTTAGATGGTGAAATTAAGATCGATGATAATTATTGGTCATTAACGAATAACATTATATCCATAATAGCCATCACAACAACATTTGTAAATGCTATTCTCATCTTTTGGTTATTTTATAAATTCCGAATATTAGCAGCAGCAATAACTTTGTATAAACCAGTCAAAACAGCTCCTACAACCACACTTATGTTTGAATATGTTCCAGCATCAACAGCTATACCAAACTATTGGATAAACACCTTAAACGACAATTTGGAATGGGACCATGGAATTTTCGTCCTTGTGTTGATAATTCTAATTCTCCTTATTGTCCTACTATATAAACGTATTTCCTGTCGAAACATGCATACAGCACTCTGTTTACAAATATCTGACGGATTTCAATGTGTAATGATCCCTATTATGCATTTGCCTTTATGTCCGAGATATTGGGAAATCAACTATCCAAATATAATTGACAATATAAAGATTAATGGACGCTTCAACCCTACGTTATCTGTTTACTGGCCGGATTTTATTGTTAGGAATTTAAATACGGCCCAAATCCAATCGATTCCATCAATACTTAAATTAACTATATTTCAAGCTTGGACACTGAAATCAATCTTGAAACATCCATTTGACGCCTATCTTATTTTAGTACACCACAATATACAACATCCCATTGAAAACCATAGAATTATTACATCACCACCTCAACAAACTCAACGTTCCAACAAAATTAACTTGCCTCCAAATTTATATACTTAGTTTATTAATCTGTATTTTTCTTTTTCTTTCTAAATTATAGATTGCCTTTCAGTAGATGTCGAACAGCTGACTCCACAAACCATCTGGCTCAAGCTGTGCAATAATCATAAGGATATAGATTATTGTTTAGCTATCCAAAAACTCATTGATTTAAATTTCGATCCTTTTCCCAACACTCCAAGGCCAGATTCTCTGTTTGTCACTTGTTTAGATTTCATTTCTGACAACTCTAATTTAATTGAAGACAACCTTCCTCCTTTCATTTATTTGAATTTAGATTATTATGATCAATTAAAGAAATCTTATCAAAATCAGGTTTCCAAATATTTTAAATAATTATCATGGAACTTCATTGTCAATTTAGGAATACCACTATAGTTTTGTTTAGTAATGATTATCAACTTATTCAAATCGGTGAAACATTTCAAGCTTTAACAAGATTTGGTGAGTACAAAATTGATTTATCTTCCTTCGACGAAAACACCTTTCAAATTTTAAGACAACGAGTTTCAAATAATGTTCAAATTCCTTTTGATAAGGATATTCTTATTAAAGTTATTAATATTGCATCGTTTTTGAATATTAGCGAAACTAATTTACTTCCCTTACTACCATATCCGTCACTCTCTCTTGATTTAATTGAAGATTTTATCCCCTTCATTCATCGTTTATTAAAATACGGGTACCCCGCGATAGCAAAAGAATGGGCTATACAAGGTAGATTACCTTTAAGTTTACTTCAAGATCCTACTATTCCCTATAATAAATTTAAAAAAGCGTATCGAGACGCTAAACTTTTATTTGAGTATAAGGTAAAAGTTTTAGCTCAATGTTCCTGTCAAAAATGTCTCAATTTTAGATCTAAAAAGAAATGGTATGACCCTGAATCGAATTTCAGTGAGGACACATATACTCCCTGTTTTCGATTCAGAGGGAATTTATTAAAATTTAATTGAGATTAAGTTTACATGTTTGATCATAACAACGACACACGTTAAACATAACGATAATCGTTTGTCAACAATGTCGTTGTGATCAAAACAAACATGCGGCTTGCACTCATTAAATTTTAAAGAAGAGTCGACTTGTAAATATGTATATATTTCTTATTTGTTTCTATCATTATTAATACTGTGTATTTAATCACATGATGCAATTGTCAATATATATCATGTTATATTTTGTTTTGTTTTACTGTAATATCACTAAGATTGGTGGAACAATCTTTTTTTCCACCAGAGGCATATATCATAGCATTAATTTTCATCAATTTTAAAAGTGCAAATATAATACTGAGTTGTTGTTCTAGAAGTCCAATGTTAAAGATCAATACCACTGACCTAATTGACATATGAAAATAAACATTTGGCAGAGAAAATCTTGCATAACTAGAAATTTATTTTGGTTCAAACTTCTTTACTTCTCATAAAATCATAGTTCAAAGAGTGGTACAAGAGGTTGGCACAATTTCATTCGATTCATAATTAATATGAAATACTTGATCAAATGTTCAAGTGTTTATTCTATGTGAAAAATATGGACTCGGGTATAGTTTTATTTCCAGAATAAAATAATCAACATTTTCTTGACGTAGGAGGTGACCTAGAAAAACAATGTTATATCAGAATTGTTGAAATAGAATATTACTTAATCAAAATAATTAGGTCATATTAACTTAGCAAGATGACTGACTTTACCCCTCGTCTAATATAAAAAGGAAGAATTGTTGGAAAGCCCAGTGCGGTTCCAATTTCTTTTCTTTCAAGGTGAGAAAATAATTTAAAACATTTTCATTTTCTATTTCGGAAATTACTTATATTATTTCTTTTAAATTATTTTCAATAATTATTTTTAATTCAAGTTAACGCCAAAAGATAAATAAAAAAAAAAAAAAAACATTGATAATTCATTTCTACGCACAATTTTATTTAAATAAATATTTAATGCTATGTTATAATATTTAGTATAGATGTTGTTATTGGTATATTTTAAGTATGTAGAAAAAAATAATAAAAAGGAACTTGTTACTTGTTAATTGTAATTTAAGGAGTTATATGGAAAAAGAAATGTTCAGATTTATTTCATAATTTATTTAGAATAATAAATGTCTATTTGAAATGTTACTTTGATTTATTTTTAGAAACAGAATTATTGAAATTATGTATTTTGTAAATTGTTTTTGTATTGTATTTGATATTGAATTTTATCTGTATAATAACAGTGCGGTTCCAATTTCTTTTCTTTCAAGCCTTCAACGAAGCAGGAGTCTCCCTCGTTCCCAGCCTAGCTGTTCCCCGAGCGACCGTTCCGCAGTTATCGAATAACCATACGGAACTGGTGAACTTTATCCAAGCAATAATCATCACTGGTACAATAAGTGTCGGAAGACGAAACAAAAGAACAATAACATTTACATCCCTGTTGATATTAAAAAAAACATTTGAGGTGTTGCATATTTAAAGTATGTTAATATAGCTGCTTTTTTTGGCAATTTGTTTCAGAAAGGCTTGTGTTAAATAAAATTACTATATATATGTAGAGTAGTTGCAGATATCTAATAGTACCCATTATTGTAGTAAGCATTTTTATGAATTAGATTTGATGTGACTTGTGTTTACTTTCAGTTTTAGTTATGGGATGTTTTTGGCAAAAATTTGAAAACAAAGACAATTTATATTTGCCAGTAAATCCCTTGTGTTGTGAAATGTATGCCAAACAGTTTTCAAATATCAATGATTTTTTTAGCTCTGCATCTAATTTTTATGGTGTCAATTTCTAAAATATTGTCTTATCTAGACACACCATAATTGGTCTGCAGATGTATCATGAAGGGCATATGTTTGCAAATATACTAACTGAAATAATTGTGTGAAACAGTCAGTCTACTGATCAATACTGTGAGAACCAGGGGAGAGGGGGGGGGGGGGGGGGGGGGGTGTAATTTATATGAGTATTGTGATGGATATTAAGACAAATACCATTTGTCATCTTTGCATATGCATGGTTGTGTATGAGGAAATATAGCTGTTTGTACTATTTGTACAAAATATGACATAATTAATCAATCCTTGTATATATCATTTTTTACCTGTCAGACAGCAATGCATTTTTTATTGGGTAATGTGTTCAGAGAAAATAAGAATAAATTGACTGTTTCACATTTTATTAAAGTAATGGAAATGCAAATTATCCAACTTCTGGAATTGTTAATTTTATCATAGTTTCACATTTTTCTTTGGAATCGTTTTTGTAAGCACATGTTCAAATTGCTGTCTGCTAAACATGAAAGTGTGGGAACTATTATTGTTGAAATGAACTGAATCGCTATATATATATATTGTATGCATTAATTATGTACCTGGTACGTCCTTTATATATCATTATACGGGTTATGTGTTATTTTCATTTGTAAAGTACCTGTAGTCTAGTAAAACTGGCACTGAATACACAGAATTATGTCAATTTCAGTTCAGGCGCAGTCGCCATGTTTTAACTTGGAAGTGTATTTACGTTACTGATTTTGTCAATAAACATCGTTTTAAGTTTATGTACATCGTAACCATGGACATATTGTAACTCCTCAGATCAGTAGTAATCCAATCGTGCATTTTATAGTAGCTGTCATGTGTTTTTACGGGAGAATTTGGCCATATTATGAGCCCGCTGTCAGTCTCATTCATCAACCACTTGTTGCTTACGATTGTTCACTTCCGGTGTGGCGCCAAGTACAAAATTAAACTTACGATGATTTAGTTGTTGTAGAAAAATTCTTTCTTTAACTTTGAGGAGTTACTTTTATAAAATAAGAAATATGTTATTAGTTATTGGAGTTTTAAAATTGTATTAAGTATTTTTGATAGTGTGCGTGCACCTTTGGTGATTTCCCACCATCGGTGGGATTTTCCCCACCGTTGGTGGAATATTTTCACGTTCGATGTGACGTCATTTGACGCCAGCATCAGGAGTTCTGCTTTTGGTTTTGACTGGAACGGTCAGTATTTTTGAGTCTCTGGCTAAAATATATATTTTTACCCTTTATTTTATTTTTAAAATACATTTTTTTATCAAAGATTTGGAAAGTAAAAGTAACTATAAATAGTAAAAGTTTAGTTTGGAAACATAGAATTATTTTGACAGAACTGTGGGGCTGGTCTCCAAGATATTTTGTTGAGTTGCTATTAAAGCTGTATGATAATTTTATTTAGACAATACTAAACCAAAATTGTAAAAGTATAATTTATCTTAATATTTTTGCTTTTTTTTTACATAACTTGCTTGTAAAATTTGCATTGATGTTTATTTAAAGATAAACTATTATTAATTAAATAATGCTCTTGTTGGAAGTAAAAGAAATAGTTAATTAAAATGTTAACAGGATTTACTAGTTGTTTAACAAGTTCAAGGTTTTAAATTAACTTGAAATATATTAATTAATAAAACTTAGTATAACTCTAAATTGTATAATTAATTTTTAGTAATTAATTATAGGGATTAAAATTCTTATAAATACTTTAATCAACTTTTGACGGTGGAGTATTCCAAAAGGTTGGGATATAATAAACAGATATTCATAAGGTTTGGAATACATTAAATTATAATAATACTAAGTATTTCATAAGGGTTGGAATACACTAAATTATAATATTCAGTATTTCATAAGGTTTGGAATACATTAAACTATAATAATACTCAGTATTTCATGAGGTTTGGAATACATTAAACTAGAATAATACTAAGTATTTCATAAGGTTTGGAATACATTAAACTATCATAATACTCAGTATTTCATAAGGTTTGGAATACACTAAACTATAATAATACTCAGTATTTCATAAGGTTTGGAATACATTAAATTATAATAATACTAAGTATTTCATAAGGGTTGGAATACACTAAATTATAATATTCAGTATTTCATGAGGTTTGGAATACATTAAACTAGAATAATACTAAGTATTTCATAAGGGTTGGAATACACTAAATTATAATATTCAGTATTTCATAAGGTTTGGAATACACTAAACTGATATTCCAAAGGTTGAGAATATCATAAAATTGTATTGAAATTATCTACTGAAGTAAAAGTGATAACATTAATTAATACTAATAGTAACATTTGCACAAATAAATGTTAGCAACTCAAATAGTGTTGGTAATTATATAATGTGTCTAAATTGTTGAAGTGACTTGTTCTAAGGACAGAAACATTTTCTAGTATAGGTGTACATTTGTATATTTTTGAATAATCTCTAGGAAAGAGATTAATCTATTAATCTAAGGGAGATAATTCCTTTCATTAGTTATAGTTCAGAGATTGATTCAAATATTACTGTTAATAAAAGGGGGATAATTCTTTCTAAAAGTTGAAGTAATTAATCTCTAAGGTAGAGATTAAACACTTTTTGTTATTGTTAATAGTTTTTAACATTTGTTATTCAAAGTTTCCATATATTGTAAATTTTCTGGTTTAAATACACTGTGGACTGACCAGGGTTTAGTTTTGAACATTTTGATCTTATAAATTGATCTTATATTGAATTGAACTAATAAAATATGGAAACTTATTCACTTTTCATGATCATTAAAGCCTGCAACCTGGAAATTTAGTCTTCATAGGCTAAATAAATTGTCATTGTCATCACTTGGCTGATTTGTCGTTACCGTGGTAATAGTTAATAGTAATTTGTTGATCTAAGGGTTTACTTTGCTTAGACGGAGATATTTTGGTAGAAGGTAGTTGGGAGAATTAGAACACTCCTATAGTTCAGAGGTTAACAGTTCTACCCCTGGAGCGCTACAATACCTTAAAATTTTACTAACAGAATGATCATGTGTAAGAAGGCATGCACATTAACACTGTTGGTGAAACTGCCACTTACAGTCTACTGATCAATACATTAAAATTTTACTAACAGGATGATCATATGTAAGAAGGCATGCACATTAACGCTGTTGGTGAAGCTGCCACATACAGTCTACTGATCAATACCTTAAAATTTTACTAACAGGATGATCATATGTAAGAAGGCATGCACATTAACGCTGTTGGTGAAGCTGCCACTTACAGTCTACTGATCAATACCTTAAAATTTTACTAACAGGATGATCATATGTAAGAAGGCATGCACATTAACGCTGTTGGTGAAGCTGCCACTTACAGTCTACTGATCAATACCTTAAAATTTTACTAACAGGATGATCATATGTAAGAAGGCATGCACATTAACACTGTTGGTGAAGCTGCCACTTACAGTCTACTGATCAATACCTTAAAATTTTACTAACAGGATAATCATATGTAAGAAGGCATGCACATTAATGCTGTTGGTGAAGCTGCCACTTACAGTCTACTGATCAATACCTTAAAATTTTACTAACAGGATGATCATATGTAAGAAGGCATGCACATTAACACTGTTGGTGAAGCTGCCACTTACAGTCTACTGATCAATACCTTAAAATTTTACTAACAGGATGATCATATGCAAGAAGGCATGCACATTAGCGCTGTTGGTGAAGCTGCCACTTTCAGTCTACTGATCAATGCAGGCTTAAATCAACATAAAATCTCATTTCAATACTTTTTAAACCTTGCTACACAGGTTTCTTAATGTAAATTCTTAAAATGAATATTTGTTGAGCACAGGAAATTAGAAATACTCTAAAATTATGTCCCAATTTGTTCTTAATATCAATATTTGGTCAGCAATGGAAATTATAAAATATAGTAAAATTGTGCCATATATTGTAATTTGATTTGTTTCTTAATTACCCGGAGTAATGTAAATGGTGGGTCAACTTGTATGTTGTCTGTCAATACATTGTATGATTTGAATAAATCGTTAAATGTTGGTGTTTGGTATTTTCCGTTCTTTTCTTAAATATATCTATATTTTCCTCAAGTGATATGGTTATGAATGTAGACACAAGACAATATTGCTCTATATTTGAGTGGTCCACTCTTTTTTGTAAACAAGAAATTATGAACTTTCTATTTATTTGTCATAAATGCTAATTTAATATAATAATGCCCCTTCTACTGGACTATTAGTGTCATCTGCCCAGTGGCTAGTGCATCTGTTCTTGTATATTCTTTATGCAGTTTTTAACAAATTTTCAGTTAAATAAACTGAAACAAGGTCTCTGCTATGTCTCCTTGGGCATAGTTTTAGTCTTCACGCTCCCCAGAATTTTTATTTGAGCATTCTTATGATGTGCTACAAGTCTTTTTTTGAATCACAATTTTTGGTAAATGGGACCAAAATGATTGAATAGTTATTTTGAGGCCGAGTTTTCATTGAACTTTTCATTCATTTGATCTTTTACAGCACTTGCCCTGGGCACTTGTTACTATAATTGTATACATGAATATTTTTTTTCAACATTTTAGTCTTATGATTTCAAATACTCTATAGTACAGGAATAACCACCATTTCTGATGGTTGCAATTTAGTCACATCATTGTAAAATTACTGGTGTCCATATGATACACATAGCTACCAGTACTCAACTATTAAATGGGCCAGTTAAGATAATAAGGCGAGCAATTCATGTTCACATGAGCCTCTAGTTTTTTAATTCAGTATTGATTTGTTGAATTTATTTATTTGCTTGTTGAAGATGATTAAAAATTTAAAAGAAAACATATTATTTCTTCTGTCTATGTAAATTACATGCCTTCTAGCTTAGTCATCAATTGCAACTTATATAAAAAAAACATACCAATTTCACTCAATGCTCCTGATTAATTCATTGCCTTTGAACAATGCAGTAAATAAAAAAAGTAATTCTATGTATAGGGTGTTTCATTGTTAAATACAGTGATGGGAGTCAAATTGTGGTCTGGCAAGATATAGCGATTCATCAGTTTCATCGTTTTGTAAGCCAGAAGGTTTAATTCAGATGGAAAAGTTGAAAAAAGAACAAGCTTAGTTTATAAATTTACAGTATTGTAAGCATTTTGTGTCTTGTGTCAATATATGATATCAATGTCACATCAAATGCTTTCAACCAGCTTGCAGATCATTTTGGAAGAAGGAAATCAACTTCATGCAACCTTTTGTTAATGAACAGTAGGAGTTGTTCATGTCACATTGTGGTCTGGCAAGATATAAAGATATTATAGTCCGTTTGACCAGCCTAAAACAGGACTAAAAAATTAATTAAAAATCAACAGTTCAACTTATTGATTTTTTTTCTTCACACATTTACTCATATATCATCTACCATCTTCGCTAGCCAAGGGTTACGATTCGGGTCCCCCTTCCCTCCACCCTTGGCGGATCTAGAATACATTTTGAGGATTCGCGCTTTAATATTTCATTGGTTACGGCTACCAGTACACGTATCCAATCAGAAGACGTTTTACACGGAGCACATGTTATCGACGAAATGTAAGCAAAGATGCCACTTCCCGTTTTGGTTCCAATGAAAACATCTTTCCCGTCTGCCAAAGCTTTGAAACTTTTCACTTGGTTGACAGTAAGTGCTTCCAAATTAAATTTATCACAAATAAGTTTTTCTTCACTGGGCGCTGCCATTTTCAACTCTCCAACATACGTATAACAAAACGATTCTGATTGGCTGGCGATGACGACTATCTAAGGGGCGCAACTTCAATAAACCACTAGGTGGCATTGCGCGCGAATTTCAAAATATATTCTAGATCCGCCAAGGGTGGAGAGAAGGGGGACCCGAATCGTAACCCTTGGCTAGCGAAGATGATCATCTACCTACTCTTGACAAATAATTTCAGAATTTTGACACTTTTCCAAAAAGTTGCCCATTAGGTCTCTATGTTAAATAATTGTACCAAATGTGGATATGTGCAGAGGGAGTTAGTATGCTTGTTGTTACCAACTTCCAGTGTAAACAATAACAACAACACATGTGATTTTATTTACATTTTACTGTCATGTGATTACCTAATTTGAATGTCACCAGAACCCAAGCATGCATGAGATGTTCATTTCACCTAAAATTTAACTTTTTACATTTTATTGGAAATTATTTTAGAAATTTAAAAGTAAAAAGTATAAATGCAAACCTTTGAATTTTAAATCTTTTTCTTTAAATTCTAAATAAAATCACTTTTGTTTTGGTGTTTTCTAAAACCCAGTATTTGAACTCAAAGAACATGGCTATAAAGTAAGCCTATGTGTATTGACCAGATATACCATGTAAATAGCCCATGCTTTGTGTATACTTTTAGAAAATGAAAACAAGTTTTATGTATGTTATTTAAGCATAATAAAAAACACAAGTAATTAATATATATTTTTTTTTAAATATAATAGAAAAAATATAAAATAAAGGTAGAAAAAAACAACATTTTTTTTGTCTTTTCATAAATTAATATTTACAAATTAAAAATGATCTGCCCTTATTTAGAACTCTACCAATACTTATATAGAAAGGATAGTCATGCCTCTCAAAACTTCAGATGAATAAACAGGATTTAATACTAAAAGTGTTTGATTATTTTGAAGCCGAATCAAAATTGTCACTTGGTGAAAGTGAAATGAACATCCTATGCATGCTTGGGTTCTGGTGACATATTCAAATTAGGTAATCACATGACAGTGAAATGTAAATAAAATCACATGTGTTGTTATTGTTTACACTGGAAGTTGGTAACAACAAGCATACTAACTCCCTCTGCACATATCCACATTTGGTACAAATATTTAACATAGAGACCTAATGGGCAACTTTTTGGAAAATAGTGTCAAAATTCTGAAATTATTTGTCAGAGTAGGTAGATGATATATGAGTAAATGTGTGAAGAAAAAAAATCAATAAGTTGAACTGTTGATTTTTAATTAATTTTTAGTCCTGTTTTAGGCTGGTCAAACGGACTATACCTTTTTTACCTTTTTTAGTTGTGAAAGGTGAAATATTGTTCATATTTTGGTCTAGAAAGATCAATCAACCTTTTGTAATATTTCAATTTGGAAAGGTCACCTTTTTGGTTCAATCAGATGACATTTGGTTTATATTTTGGTGATAAAGGTGAACTTTGATTGACCTTTTGGTTCAATCGATGACATTTGGTTTATATTGTGGTGAAAAAAAGGTGAACTTTGATTGATATTTTGTTGCTAAAAGTTAATTGGGAAGTCCATCTTTTGATTATATTTTAACCATATGAAAGTTAGCATTTCATACACCTTTTGATGTTAACAAAAGTGGGCCATTTCGACTACCTTTTAAGAAACAAAAGGTGAACAAAAAGATGATCTTTTAGACCTTTTGATTTTTTTCAAAATGTAAGTAAAATACAACAAAAGGTAATGAAAATATGACATTTCCAATACCTTTTGGCTGCCTCAAAAGGAGAAATTTCATGCAGTGTTAATTGGTAAGCAGGAAATTATTTCAATTTTATTGTCTTGTGTGGCTCAACTGGGATTCATCTTGTTTTCCTATCTTTTAATATCTGGTTAGGGGTGGGGTTGTCTCGCACAAGCTAGCATGATAATGCCTTTTCACCGGCTTTGTATGAATCTGAGTTACCCTTTGAAAATAAAGTATCGAAAGTTGGCGGTAGTTCATTTTAATACGGCGGGGGCTATTTAAATACAATACCCATGAAAACAAGCTATGCACAGTGTACACAAACGTACAAGATTTATCTTCCTTATATCCTGTTTACCAAAACAATATAAATCCAAAGGATCGTGGGGGACAAAATCAGCAATTACATGTACATAAAAGGAAAAGAGCTGCCGATTGTCAAAGAGAGACATAATATACAGTATAAAATAAAATAAATAATAGATATTAGTGGTGTTCATAGTTGGACTAAAAGATGCTACCTGTGGGGAAAAAAGTTGCAGTAATGTATACTTCAAAAAGTCGCGGTAATGAGAGGGTACTTTCTTCACAAGAGTCGTTGTAATGTGCTCCCACCTGTTGTTTAACTGAGGGCCTAAGGGAAGATTAACTTTTATTATTGCTCAATGTGTGAAATAAAGAATTATTCATTTACTTAATTATATTTTATGTTGTATTTAGAATACATTATTAAAATAGGGGTAACTACTTTATACTGATGTGTGTATCATACATTAAAGTCTTTAAACAATTTAATCCGTTTTAAGTCGACTAATTATAACACGACATTTTATCATAAATAAACATATGAGAAACCACGCCAAACATTAATAGATGTTTAAATTATTTACAAAAACATCATAACCGGTGGTTTTCTCCTGGTACTCCTGTTTCCTCCAGGAAAACTGACAGCCACGATATAACTGAAATATTGTTAAAAGTGGCGTTAAACACCATAACCATAACCGTAACCCTCTAATGTAACTTACGATCCAAACTGGTATCGTGGCATTTTAAATCTTCAATTGTTGTTTATATTTAGATTGTTTACATGTTGTCATGCATTTATTGACTCGAAGTTGATTAACTAACATCATGTCTTGGCATTAGAAAGAAAGCTTCAAATTTAGCAGTCAGACTAGAACTTGGAAGATTGCCAGTAGAGAACTTTATTAAATCTCAAACTTTGTTATATTTTACAAGACTATATACAACAAAATTAAATCCACTTTTAAAAGAATCATTTTTACTCTGCCAAAATTTAGATTCTCAAGGCATCTATCTCCACATGGTTTTCATATGCAAAGGTTTTCATATGCAAAGAGTATTATTGATGAGACAGGTCTTGATATCTTACAGCTCCAAAATACTACTAGTTCAAATCAAGTAAAACTACCCAAGAAATATGTAAAATCAACACTAAAATTGTACTCTGAAAATTTAATAAATAATAAGCTCTCAAAATTAGACCAAAAAAGTAAAATATATTTATTCTCAAATTTAAAACAAAATTCATTAGTGGAAAGTTACTTATCTATATCTAATTTTGAATACAGAAAGCTAATAACAAAACTTAGAATTAGTGAACACAACCTATTAATAGAAAAGGGGAGACATTTAAATATGCCGAGAGAGCAACGTTTCTGCTCACACTGCAAGTGTGTAGATGACGAGAAACATTTTCTTTTACATTGCACGATCAATTCTGAATTGAGGTCTTCTTTTTTAAACATTTTGAACAACGAAAATCAAATTTTTAATAACTTATCAGAAAAACTTTCATATATTGTACACCCATCAACACCATCTCAAGTAAATAAACTGGATTCCTTTTAAAAAAAAAAGTCATTAGAACTGAGGACAGGGGACTCCCAACATGTTTACTTGAAAATATCGATTTTATGTTCTCTTTGTTACAAAAAGTCATGTTTATTTGTATAATTGTCACAAACTGCATTGTTTAATGACAATAAAATTTAGAATTTGAATTTGTATATTTACCTCGGACATACTTGAGTGATTTCGGTTTAATTCACTTTCATTACATTTCCCCCCATTTTTTTTAGTTACCTTTGTAAATAAAATTGACAAACATCAATACAGCAATTGTAGCGCCACTGCAACTTTTAACATGAATATATCCATACATGTGAATAGGAAATAACATTGATTAAATGTTTAATTAATTGGTATAGTCTGTATATCTTTATTCTCATACAGCCAAATACATTGGTACAGAGAAAAATAACAAAATAATAATAACAAAACAAAATATTCTGAAGTCTTGTAATGTAATGTTTATTTTTGTCTACAATAAGGTTATAGTAATAATCACAAATCTAATTATATCAGCATTCTCATAATGAATTATCCAATTGTAAAGGGAACGCTCCTCTACCTAAACTTCTAGGAACCGTAGTAGGTTAATCAATCAACTCTGCTGACTGTGTTAGTGGAGATCTCCTTTAGCTCAGTTCGTAGAGCGGTAGTTTACATTGCGAGAGGATCGAATCCCATCGGGGACATTGCATTTTTGGGAGGTAAAACATATGCTCTACTCTAAGTCACTGACAAACTTAGCTTTATCACATAATGTTATACAGAACTAATATTATAATAGCACTAATTAATAGTATGCAGGTTATGTGGTACGAAGATTAAATATATTTGTACAATAATACCCCCAGCAAAGCTATTGTAAATGCGGCCTCTAATATCACATACAGGCCGCTAATAGGGGCAGATGATACTGGCCGCTGTACTTTAATAGTTTGACCCATTTTTGGGACAAGGTTGATATCATTTACGTCACACTATTGTTCGAACAGTGGATTATTTTTAAGAATCTACAGTTTATTCTTTTGTTCTTGAATATATGAACTTTAACCTTTTACTGTTTTAGGCTTAAAAACGTGTTTTACTTATTTTTGGTCTTTCGTTTCTCGAACCACCGTCTATTTTGACTTTCAAAGCTTCCATCTAACCACTTAGTAGGGTGCCCCACGAAAGATTTTTGCGAATTTGCCTTAACGGAATTACACACACCTGTATGATACATCGTTGGAATGAGGAGAACAAGCCGCATCGAAATAAAGATGTCGTCGTTATGTATTGTGGTCACGTTTTTCTTAAATTGGGGTCAAAGGTCAAGATCTAAAAATTGGAACTAACACACCCCAAGTTTTAAAAGGCTTCCTTCTTCGACAAGACTGTGAAGAACTTTAAATTGGAATGCCAATTTGATTTGTTAAACTTAATATATTATTATTTTATGCTTATTTTTTATTTTACATTGTTTGAATATATAGCAAAAGGCCATTTTCAAAAAAAAAATGCAATTTTACAATTTTCGTATATGAGAAATAAAAGTGACCTTGACCTGTCATAGTTTGAACATTTCTCATTTTTATTTGATATTCATTTAAAGGAAACCTTCAAATTATTATTTAACACTTAACATTTGACAACTGGTGGACGGATTCCAAAAAAAAATCATGTTTCAGTTATGGTACACCTTGACTAATTACTGGCAAAATATCTATTAACCTCAAACTTTCGTAAAAGGTACCAAAATTCAAATTTAATGGCTTATGTGTTTGCAACATATCATTTGTAGGGTCAATCAATACTTAACGAATATTTTGTGCAAAAACATGGCAATTTATGGAAAGGTCAAACGCCATTTGTTAAAAAACGTAAGGTCTATGGACATATTATGCGTTTGGACGATGTGTGGCTACAAACCACTCTGAACACTCCAAATATCTCAGGTATTTGGCAAATAAAAAAGTGGTTTCTTGTTAGTTTGAAAGCCCACCAACCACGTCAAGGTCAGAGTCCACTGGCAGGTTTTTGGGGGGGGTTTTTGTTTTTTTTTGTTTGAAACATCGGCAGTAGTATACCGAAGGAACAAAGGAACAAGTCATAGAAAATGTTAAAGAACTCAGTCCGGAGACTGGGCAAATTTCAGAAAAAACATAAAACGGAAACAAGCTATGACATAACCAACACAACATATAAAAAGAACACCTTCAAAAACATTGCAACAAATGAAACTGCTCTTTACTGAAAAACACATAGTACGTATGAACTTGTCTAAGTTTACTAAGCACAGAAAACAGTGATGCTTGCCTAAAACAGACATTAGACCAAGTCTCACTGAAACAAAAAACGTCAACGGGAAATCGGTAACTGGACAACTATGACTAACGTGAGTTGATGGTCACAATGTTGGAAACGAAACACTGTTTTATCTGAGATCATAGTTTTGATAACAACAGTTTTATTCAGTGAAATAGATGGAGACTGGATGAAAAAGAAACAAAAATTGAGATCAGATGTCATCATCTTCATCAGTATTTCTAGATATTGCTAGGTGGGTATTTTCATTGCGGCATAAATCGCCAGCTTGGCGAGGGCAAAGGTCTGTGCAAGATAGACTTTCCTAAAAACAAATGCATCCTTTCATGCACACAGATTTTCCTTTGCAAGAACAAACAAGGTCTTGCAAAAAATCAGAAGACATCTGGCCTTTGAAATAAATTAGAACTAATCCATTCCTGTCTTCCCATCCAAATAACACTGCAGACTTCATTGGCGGCTTTGCAACATGGGCAGTCATCCAAATATTTATCTGTAGTGAGGCTCCCAAAACATGCTGAGTGACGGTGGCCTCAAAGGAGTTTGGCCAAACATGCATCCCTCAGTGTCGCTAACCTTACCCTTAATTTGTTAAGATCGACGTGATCTTCCTTCAGTTTTCCTTTTTGGTTGTACAGTCGACGAACAAGTTTCCTGGCGGCATCTATAGATTTATCAGTGTCACAGTCTGCAAGGATGGACAAATCTCTAAAGTTTTCTGGACTGTCTTTAAGTACTTTAAAAACGGTTCGTTTGCCGATCCCGAACAAGGATGATGTGGTATCACATCCTGTGATGGCATGTGCAGCTGGTAAAATGCTACATAAAACAGGATTGAGGATGCTACAGATCGAATGTACGGGAATGAAACGACGCCCATCCTTAGTGTTTGTGATAGAACCCGTATGAAACCATATTTCCTGTGTATGTTGGATTGAAGGAAAGTAAATTTCGTAAGTGACAAAGGCATTCGATCCATAGACAATGCAAGTGACACCTCGTTCGCAGTGGGGTATTCGTCGGTGGAAATGCTTATTTTCTCAATGTCACGCATCAAGATTCGAATGGCAGCGTGCAATATTTGGTCATCATTGCAAGAATCTGCAACTGTAGATATCTCTTGTTTGATTTCAGACGTTTTTAGTTTCGACTTCAAATTACCTGCAGTTGCGACAACATGTCCTATTGACACATCACTGCTGAAGACTAGGTTGGACATCCCCTGTCCGCGCTGTATCTGTACAACGATTGAATCACCGTAATGTATTTTAAGTCTTCTTGTAATTTGGTAACAGGATAAATATTTGGGATGTGTGCGGGAAGATAATCAAGATACTTTTGAAGTAATTGTTCATTAGAAAAGCCTGTTTACGCACTGTTAGGTCTTCGTGAATATCAGCTATAAGCATTTTAAAAGCATAGTCATGAACACTAAATTCTGGACAATCGTCTTCCTGAAATTTTGATTTCACAGAGGTATACCTTAGCAAGTACTTAGTAATGCAACCGGAATGATAGACAGCATTATCAATAAATTCTTCGCTGTCAAGTATTTTGATGATTCTTTGATCATTTTTGAAAACAGCCGATTCCCGTCGGTTATTCCGACGATCATTTGATTCAATTTTTTTTTTTATCTTTTCTATCTTTTTTAAACGTTTTCATTTCACAGAGAAAACATACTTCCCAATTTAACAGTTGGTTAATACTAGAATCTGGCACAAATGATTCTGTTATACATGTAGTATGTCCCGGTTCAACTGCAGTGGGTTCTGACATAGAATAACTACAATTGCACCTGCTTGTGTATGATTTGTAACAAGCGCGATGGTACAAAATTTTAAAAATCTTCACAGCGAATACAATCTAAACTAGAAACATCCTGCAAAATTCTAACATACACATCATCTTTCCTGGCTTCCACTGCTTCGATAAAGCTAGTTTTGTTAATATTTCGCAGTTATCACTAGCGAGTCACAAAATGAACTTTGACAAATAATGCATTTGTCCTAATTCACTTCATTTCGACTTCTTTTAGGACTAGACGGACAAAGTTTTACCGAGCTGTGAAACTGAGCCATTTCCGGACTTATAACGTATCCTGCAGGATTGGTCCGTGTATTAGAAACACATGAATTAAACAAATTTTAAAAACAGTAAAACCAATCAACGGCCGACATAAAAATGAATGTTTTTAAAACATAAAAACCACAAACAATTCTACTGAACAATTAAAACCAATATATTTGCCATAAAAGAAGAGAAAATACTAAATGCATTGAGACAGAGATCGTGCTAGTTAATGACCGGCGAACGACACATCATTAACAAAAACCGGTACATGACAATCCGTGTATGACAGAGGAAATTTACACTGTTATTTGAGTTTATATTTTGCCAATTTCTCAACAACAGCTGACATTTAGACTATGATTTTTGGCACACATGTACATTTCATCAATATGTTTTCTTCAAAATCAAAGTACATCTATAATGTAGTGTAATTACTTTGCTTTTGTTGAAAATGCGGTTAATTTGGGGTCAAATTTGAGGCTTAAAGTAAGGCTGATATACTCTTTCAAAAATCAATTATTTACATCCCGTTTTTATTTTAATTATATCTTTGATACATTATCTCTTATGTAAAAACCTTTTTAGATATTTAGATAGCGGAGAATATTTTTATTTTTCATCCTGAAAATACCATGTACTCAGCCGAGGGTACCTTTGAAAAACGTGAAATTAAAAAAAAATCGTGACCACAGAAACTTACGACGACAATTAAAAATGTAATAATGTAATAATTTTTCTAGCGTTTAAAACCAAAATTAGCCGTGTGTAATTCCGTTAACCCAAACTCGATAACTAAGCGTCTTTTTTAACACTGGGCCCCCTACTAACTCGGCTACGGTGACCATACTACTATACCACGGCTGGTAATCGGCACAAGCAGAACAGTTGGTTCTGCAAAGAAATTCGTGAGGATAACTTCCGGTTTTGGTGGAGGAGAGTTCACGAAGACGCTTCGCAAGGTATGTACATGTCAAAAATTGAAATTTTCTTTTTTACTGCTCGAATATTGCAAAATCAGAGAATGCTATGCTGTGGCGAATGCTTTCACGATTAGAAACATGTCTAGTTTATTCTTGTATATGAAGTGTAACTCTCGCAAAATCAATCGTCCCACGAAAAACATGACGAAAATTGTGACACTCTTACATTTCTAAGTTGTTCTTGACAAAGATGCAAGTTGAATTTTCAATATTTTTTCATCATGGGAGTCTAAATGTAATCGGGGATAAATTCCGATTCGTCAGAAGTAAATTGAAGTCTAGATAAATCTACAAACTGTCAATTTTCTCGTTTTCCTGCTTGAGGAGATCGGTTCTGATAGAGCACATTGCGAATGCATGAGGAGATTTGCTAGTTTTGGTACGATACATGTAATCCACTGTATAATCACAAATTGTGCATGTCTGTCTGGTAATAAATTCACGAACTGATGCCCTTCTTCCCGTCGGGTTTTTAAAAGTATAAAAGTAATATTTCATTGTTCATGGGCTGTCCACCTAGAAAGAAACATTTCATTTAAGGAATCAATTCACAATTGTAACTGCGGTTTCCCATGATTTAACTTGTCATTATTGATCATTTGTTGTTTGTGACAACTTCCTTTGAAACTTTAAAACTTTTTATTTCACTAAGGCCCCACATAGGGCATGATAGTACAAATAATTATAAACAATTAAACAACATGTAATGCATGAACATATATACAAATTATGAAACATATTTATGTTTGTTGGAAGGCAATATATAAATATAAGGCATATTTATGTAATTCAAATTGCAAGGCAATATTAACACTTGCAAGTATTACTTGAATACAGACATGACTATTTTAGCATATTTTGATAAACCAATGAGTACATATTTATCATCACTGTTCATTAACTCACTAAAACTAATTGTATTTGGAACATTATATAAATACTCAGGAATAAATTTTTTCCTTTCATCTTTGAAAAAAGTACAGTTAAACAGATAGTGAAATTCATCACCCAATTCTTCCTTATTACATAAATCACAAATTCTTTCTGATCTGTCAATACTAAAAAATCTATCCATTTCTATTGGCAATTTATGACTACCACATCTAAATTTACACATGTTATACATTAAATTAGGCGGTAATATAGTAAAGTATTTTTCCAAACCAAATTCAGATTTATACATTCTATAATTAGTACATTTAGGTGCATTAAAGATTTGCAATTTCCAATACTCAACATATAAAAGTACTGCTTAACTTTCTTCGATAGGTTAAAATTTCTAGGAACAATTTGATCATTCCAATAATTTATAAAACCACATTTGTTCAATATATCTTTTACACAATTTAACCATTTAGAATGGTATACATCACAAAAATCTAATTGATACAAAATATCATACAGTGTTCTAGAAATTTCCTCTTTTTTTCCATTTACAATACGTGCCCAAAAACCAATCATCCTTGCATTTATATGAACAGACATAGGCACTCGACCTAGTTCACCATATACAATATAATTTGGTGTACATTTTTTAACTTTCATAATATATTTACAAAATTCTAAATGCAATGTTTCAGAAATATCATTTTTTTCATAACCCCAAACTTCAGCACCATATAACAAGATTGGTGCAACCATTACATCAAATAATTGCAACAATATATCAATTGGTAAAGACAATTTTCTTGCTTTTCTTAACACATAGAACATGGCTTTTCTAGCTTGTTGTACAAGTCGGGCTTTGTTTCTACCAAAATTACCTTTTCTAGAAAAAATAGTACCAAGATATTGAAATTCACCTACAACTGTTAAACGTTCATTGTTATATATAAAATCTATATTTTCACTCTGTCTACTTTTGGAAAATATAACTACATTAGTTTTGGCTGTATTCACCTTCAATTTCCAAGTTTCACAGTACAAATACATTGCATTAAGAGCTGACTGCAATTCAGCTGCAGTTTCAGCAAATATAACTGTATCGTCAGCATACAGTAACAAGTACAATTTAAAATATACTTCAATATCGTCGTTGTCAAATAACAAATGTGAAATATTACAAACATCATTAAGACCATTGTAAGCATGTGACATGAATTCGGTTAAGTCATTTAAGAACACTGAAAACAACAGAGGGGATGGATTTTCCCCCTGCCTTACACCAATATTTGATGGAAAAAAATCTGAACAATTGGAGCCATCTCTAACACAAGACTTTGCATTTTTATACATATTTTGTATTATAACTAACATCTAACATATTACCATCGATACTAGTACGTAATAATTTTTGCCATAACAATATTCTATCAACAGAATCAAAGGCCTTACGGTAATCTATAAAAGCACAATATAATTTTTTCCGTCTAAACAGATACAGGTCAATAAGACATTTAAGATTAAATATGTGATCAATTGTACCATACCCTTTTCTGAAACCAGCCTGCTCTTCACACAGTAAACCTAAACTTTCTAAATAATTAAACAATCTGTTATTCAAAATACAGGTAAACAATTTGCCATAACAACTAAGTATAGTTATCCCTCTGTAATTATCAGCATTTGCTGGATCACCTTTGTTTTTAAATATAGGGCAAATATAGCCTTCAGACCACTCACGATACCACTCTCAAAAATAATATTGAAAATTTTAACAAATACAGGCATTAGCTTATCAGCTGCATGTTTCAAAAATTCGTTAAGTATCATATCGCCACCACATGCTTTATTATTTTTCAAAGATTTAATAGCATCAGTAACTTCTTTCTCAGAGATCGTTTCATTTATAACAGTATTGTACTCACTAATATTATCAGGCAAAACAATATCGACATCATTCTGCATATTACTCAACTCTTTAAAATGATTAAAAAATACATTCAATGCAACTTTCTGGGTAACAGTTTTACTTTTATCACAACCTTTATTCAGTAAAGACCAATAAGCCTTAGGATCAGAGGTACGCAGACCTCTTAATTTGTTTACAAATGACTTTTGAAACTCATTAAATTGTTTTTGTATAGTCTTTTTGTACTCTTTACTTCTACATACCATATCACAATAATTTTCATTACTACGTACTCTATAATAATACTTTTTAGACTTGCGATATGCTTTTCTTTTCGTATAACAATCACTATTAAAATACCTTTTACTACCTGAATTATGTTTGTTTGAACACTTTTTTTGTGGATTTATGTACACAAACATACCCGCCTTATCTGCGGCAGACTTAATTATATTGTTACAATCATTTACAATCTTGTTAACAGTTACAATATTAGTATTTTGAGGATTAACAGCCCCAAGACTAATTAACAGTTCATCTATGCTGTTCTCATCTAGGCTGTCCTTGAATACTGGAATACGGTCACCGCACCATCTTGGTTTAACAACAGCTTCACCCTTACGGGTGATTACAATATGAGAGTCTTTCGATTCACCCACATGAGTCATTACAATATCAGAGCTATTTAGTTCATTATCAATGTCTGTATCTTCAGTCAAATTAGAATTATTCACAATATTAGTACATAAATGCAAACAAATAGGTTTATGAATGTCACTTAATATTGGATCAAATGTTAAAACGTTAAAATCAACGACTGACCTAAATAATGTTGGTGAAATAAGTGCATAATCAATCATAGAGTTAGAGTTATTACAAGTTGGTTGGCCAATACCACAATCAGTACCAACTCTACCATTTACAAAGAAGAGCTCTAAACTTCTACATAAATCTAATAACCTATTACCATACTTTTCAATTTTATGTTTATCCTGTGAACATCTTATAGTAGGGATATTACATTCTTCTAAAATATGTAAGCTATTCAAAGGTAACTTATCATCATCTTGTAGATTGAGAACATCAAGAATATTATTATCAATAACAACATATTCACTCACATTACCAGTGTGTGCATTAAAATCACCAATTAAACAAGCCTGTAATTCATTATCAAGTAGTGTATTTTCAATGTCATTAAACATATCAATATTGCTATATATACTATTATCAGGTGGTATGTAAACCACTCCAAATAAGGTTTTTTGCAATAACAATCTTTCATCAATCGTAAACCAAAAAACACAATGACTAGAATTAGTAAAAGGGTCATTAACATGAACATATTTACAAAAGAAATCTCTCACAAAAACACAGATTCCACCCGACCTTGCTTTACAATTTTGCCGATTTACAGGTGGTAACAATTTATAACCATCTAATTCAACCTCATCATAATTATCAAGTTTTGTCTCAGTTAGACATATAATACCATAAAGAGAAATAAATTCTCTGAAATCAGGATTTCTTAACTTTGATACAAGCCCACATACATTTAGAGCTAAAACCTCCAATTTACAAAATGAATCATTTACATCTTTATTTTTTATAACTTTATTTGCTTTTTTAGACACATTTTCACACAACTGAATTCCACCATCACTATATTCCCCTCCATCGTCCCCCTACAGCTCGGCCAGACCCAACTTCTGATAATCTACATCCTGAAATCCTATTTTGAATAAATCATCTGGTGAACTAATCACTGCCTTAGTACCATTCTGCAAATAACAGATAATCTTTCCATCCCGCGTGGAGGCCGACTTGACCTCTTCACATTTACGCACCATTTGAAACAATTTAAATCGCAACTTGGTCAGATCTTCGTTAATAAAGACATTCTTGTAATCAGTGTTTTTCAGGTTTTTGCGTCCAGACAAAAATTTAATCTTCAAAGTTTCCATTGTGTATAGGATACACAAGATTAACTTCCCTTACATTGGAAAAAATTTTAAATGCACTACGATAATTTTGTAACATAAATATGCATTTTTCCTTTGATGTTTTTATGCAATTATCAACTTGAAAATAGTGAACTTTTACAAAGCATGGTCTAACATGAAGATCGTGATGTTATTCCATGATTTTGACGTCATAGGTCTGTTTTCCATGATTTTGTCGGTATATGATCTGTTATTCCATGATTTTGACGTCATAGATCTGTCAATCATTTCATTTCTGTTACAAACCATATATACCATGGATCTTACTCATGAACTTATTTAAACCAACTCATCTTTCGGATTCGTTGGTTTAAATAAGTTAATTCGTAAGATCCATGGTATATATATAATACTTATAATCAAGAATAATTAAACTTAATGTGAATCATATCTTTATAATTTCTAATACAAATGATACACTCTAAATTAAATATCATACAGTTGAGAATAATATTAATTTGTGGTTTGTTTTTCTATTATGTACTGTGTTATGTGTACACACTTTACCGATTTTAAGGATATATCCACAGTTTAATTGACATCTTGTGTTTAATTTATTCATGACTACTAGCACTAAGTGAATGTTTATTTACGTTAGACCCATGTATGTGCTGAAATCATGTAATATTATAACTTGTGTAGATCTGCGGTGGAGTTTCCGTCATCTTTAGTAAAAAGGTTGCGCCGAATAGATGTGGAAACCCGTTTGAAAGGATATAAATATTTTGAAATTGAAAGAGATTTTTTTAATAAACTTAGTGTCCCGATTGATGGGGATTTTAAATTTGGTGTACTGCTACTTGTTTTTGTTCGTTTCCTTACAGGCAATCTATATCGAAATGGTTTTTTGTAAAGAGTCAATGTCAGTCCCCTTTTCCTCTTTCCCTTGAATCCTGGCATCTCCTGAAAGTGGACAGAGAATAGTTTATTTTGATTAGAGTATGTATCAGTTTTGTGTTTAAAAGCGTCAATTTATCAATTTTGCAAAAAACAATTAACAAAACTAGCAAATCTCCTCATGCATTCGCAATGTGCTCTATCAGAACCGATCTCCTCAAGCAGGAACACGAGAAAATTGACAGTTTGTAGATTTATCTAGACTTCAATTTACTTTTGACGAATCGGAATTTATCCCCAATTACATTTAGACACCCATGATAAAAAAATATTGAAAATTTAACTAGTATCTTTGTCAAGAACAACTTAGAAATGTAAGAGTGTCACAATTTTCGTCATGTTTTTAGTGGGACGATTGATTTTGCGAGAGTTGCACTTCATATACAAGAATAAACTAGACATGTTTCTAATCGTGAAAGCATTCGCCACAGCATAGCATTCTCTGATTTTGCAATATTCGAGCAGTAAAAAAGAAAATTTCAATTTTTGACATGTACATACCTTGCGAAGCGTCTTCATGAACTCTCCTCCACCAAAACCGGAAGTTATCCTCACGAATTTCTTTGCAGAACCAACTGTTCTGCTTGTGCCGATTACCAGCCGTGTATACGCTATTATTAGTATATTTAACTCTTGATAGTAAGCTTTGTAAAAAAAAAAATATCAACAATTTGTTTAAAAAAGCAATATACAAGACACGATACAATTATTTCAGATCTGGCATAATTTATGTTCAGAACTGACGTGTATGTGAACTTTTAAAATGTATTCTCGCAATACAAAAACAACTAACGAACCGACCGGAAGTAATAACAAATCAGACAGACCACAGGTGAAGATTTGTGACACTTGAAAGACCTTGAAATATCTAAATATATTCAGCGAACGTAGCTTGGTCTACTTTTCAGTCATTGAAACGGATACAGCCACTTCCGGTCCGGTCTAAATTGATTTAGAAAATTGAAAAAAAAAGGTGCTTTAAAAATCAAATGTCAATAATTTGGAGTTGTACATATTTTTATATTTGCATTGGAACAATTATCTGTATTTTAAAGGCTTACTTTACATTTGAGAGGAGATGATCATGATGGCATTGTTACACGGGCGGTCTAGAGAATGCCGAATTCATATGAAAAATCCAGCGCAAACCGGAAGTGGCTGTATCCGTTTAAATGACTGAAAAGTAGACCAAGTGACGTTCGCTGAATATTCTTGTCCAATTCGTCTGAGGGGGTATATTTAAATGTGGCAGTCGAAAAGAGAAATATCTCGGGAGTGTAACGATATAATTGGGTCAGCGAAAGGATCACAAATAAACGAAAAATATTGAGGCGAAGTGGGGAAGGGGAAAAGGTCAGATATTTACCTTGAAGTAAGGAAGCGGAGGGGGCATATATTTTTTGAATGAAACAAGTGCCTGTGACCTGTGGTCTGTCTGATTTGTTATTACTTGCGGTCGGTTCGTTAGTTGTTTTTACATTGCGAGAATACATTTTAAAAGTTCACATACTCGTCAGTTCTGAACATATGGATAGGGATAGGGATTAATATAAGTTCTTGTAACTTGTTTCCCAATCCTATTAATTACTTCTTATTATGTAATGTATATAGCTGAATATTGTAATGTTATATTGAATTGATTAATAAAATATGTTTAAACTAGTTCTGAACATAAATTATGCCAGATCTGAAATTCTTGTATCGTGTCTTGTATATATTGATCAATTGCTTTTTTAAACACATTGCTGATATTTTTTTAAACAAAGCTTACTATCAAGAGTCATATATACTAAATAGAGATTATAGTAGTGTGGTCACCGTAGCCGAGAGGTTAGATGGAAGTTTTGAAAGTCAACGTAGACTTTAAAAAGCCCAGCAGTGGTTCGATACCCAAAAGTTCCAAAATATGTACATGTGTATATCACGTTTTCAAGCCTAAAACAGTAAAAGGTTAAAGTTCATATATTCAAGAATAAAAGAATAAACTGTAGATTCTTAAATAATAATCCACTGTTCGAACAATAGTGTGACGTCAGAGAAATGTATTATATTTGTTTACTAGATTAACACGACGGGTGTCACTAGTGGAGCAGGAACCGCCAACTCTTCCGGAGCACATGAGTTCACCCTAGGTTTGTAGTGGGGTTCGTGTTACTCGATCTTTAGTTTTATATGTATGCTTTGTAGATCGTTTTCTGTTCTTTTGTACTTTTTCTTTTGGCCATTGTGTTGTCTGCTCTTCTTCGATATACGGATTCTGATTGTCCTTTTAGTATCTTCAAACTCTTCTTACGTCTACCTTTAAACCTACAGTTTGATCAGTGACCTCGTGATTGGTCAACGACCACAGTATACGTAATTTATACGCTTACCATGTGTATAGAACACGGAAGTTATAAGTACAACAAACGTAAATATCTACTGCATCGTCATATAGAATTGTGTGTGATAATTAAATAATGATAAAAATGTAGGTTTTATGATACACAAAGTATGGATGACTAAGTTAGTAAAGTACGAAGTGAAAAACATTCAACTGTGTATAATGACTACAAATCGGTTGATTTTGGCCAAGGGCAGAGAAAAGGATTCAAGCAGTATGAGTTTTATTTTTGTCATATCTTAATTGTATTTGTCTTTCACATAACATTCCATAAAGCAACACGCCACGATACAACTGAAATATTGTTAAAGTTGGCGTTAAACACCAATCAATCGCTACAGCAACATGTTCATGATTTTGTTTACGTCAGCATATAGCACAACATAAGCCGATAAAAACAGCAAAGCAGCAATCAATTATAAGCATAGCATATCAAAACAGTAAAATGTTCACTATATATCCATAGTACTAAAAGGTTAGCTGTTAAGGTTCTGGTGTTTAACGACACTTTCAACAATATTACAGTTATATCGTTGAGGTCAGTTGTCATTTTTATTGTTGGAGGAAATCGCCATATCAATAGAAAACCACCGATCTGCCGCGAGTCACTGCGAACTTTATCACATAATGTTGTATCGAGTATGCCTCGCCATGAACAGGATTGGAACTTACAACTTTATCAGTGAAAGGTACTGATTTTACAAGTACATCTACCATACGATCACGACCACGACGACCCAGCACTGAAAGCATAAAACTGTATTAGAACCAAAGTATAAAGGCACTAAAATATTTTTAAGATCTACAGGAACCACAATTCCAGGAACTGCCATTTCCAAGCATTAAGTACGTAGCATCCATATTTCATAAAACACCATTGAAAAGTGGAAAAAATGTCATCTGAATACGTATCTTGATGTTTAATAATATTAGTCCTCGAATCAGAATGTACAGTCGCCACTAATCTTCATATTCTGGCTCCCATGTCAATGATGAAGACGTCATCAAAGTTTTGTCACGGAAACAAACACTTCAATATAGAGCGTGACATTACATTTATGTGATATGTCCTTTTCGTCATTAAGACAGAAAATGTGTTTATGACATACATCTACATGTATATATTTACACTAATTAGTATACTGGCCATTCATTCTTGATATGTTTATGGGGAAACAAAGTCAGAGGTATTTTATATATTATAACCTTATTAACAATTATACTGAATTTCCTAAGTAGCAGGTCAAATTTCTTTTATATAATTATTTAATTCAGTAAAAATAGTTAGGCTTTACCAATCTTAGACTTCTCTTGGTTATTCTGCCATTGTTAATTGTTGAATAAATAATATATATTTAAATTATACATTTGAATTTTAGAACATGTTTCATAGATTTGTGAATATAGATTTCTTGCATACAGATACAGGAACTGTTGTTTTTGTTTTGTTTGTCTTCGTTCTGTGTCTGGTGCTCAATGTTGCCCTTATCTCTGGATTATTCATCCTCAACTGTCCCTTCGATTTTCTCTAATATTTATTTAAAAAACTATGGCTATTAATATAAAAAACTATGGCTATTAATTTATAATAGCCAAATACATATTTGTGATCTTTTAATGGAGTCGGACAGCTCAAATATCATAAAGAATAAATAGATATTACTAAACGTTATTATTTGATGATTTTTCTTGGTATATTTTGTTTGGTTTTCAATTGACCAGATAAATAATTGTTTGAAAATACCAAAGAAGTAATCAGAAGCCGTAATTTGAAGAAGGATAAATAATACAATGGCCAAAAGAAAGAAAAACAACAAAAAGATGTCCGACAAATGCCACACATAAAATTAAAGATTGAGCAACACGAAACCACTAAAAACGGGTGTAAACTCAGGTACTCTGGAAGGGTAAGTAGTTCCTGCTCCACTAGTGGCACCCATCGTGTTACTATTAAATGACACGAACATCATCTAGTATAAAATGGACAGAGGTGTGCGAAAAAAATATTTAAAAAAACATAGATAAGACATGAACTCCCTTTAAAAACAATGGGATAAAGACAAACCGAAAGAAGTTTTTGCGCGGAAACGTAGTGGACATGACAATACGGAACCCAAAACGTAAAGACATGCAAAAACCACACGATAAACAAGGGAGAGAACTCGGATGTAGTATTTTATGTGGAATTTGAAGTCTTTTTTTAATGTCCTTCTTCATTTAAAAGAAAAAATATATATTAGAGATAGGTGAATGTTCTCTTCCATGAAACAATCTCATTAATCACTTTGTATTTCTACCTTATAAAAAGAAATCTTTATATTATTCAATATTTCAGGATATAACTATGAGGTTCTTGGTAATTTGGGCATGTTTTGCTCTTACTACTTTGTTATATTGCAATTTGGCAAAAGCTCAGAAGATTGATGTAAATATCAATGGTGGAGGTGGAGGTGGCGGAGGAGGGGATGTTGGCAACGGAGGTCGTGGTGGAGATATTAACACAACCGTAGTTATAGTGAGAGGAAGAAAACGAGGCAATAGAAGAAAGGGAAGAAACAGAGGATGGGGACAAAATAGAGGTAGAGGGTCAGATTTTGGCAGAGGACAAGGTAGAGGGTCAGCTTTAGGCAGAGGACATGGTAGAGGACAAACTATAAACAGAAGGCCGGGTAGGAGACCAGACTGGGGACAAGCTACAGACAGAATGCCAGTTTGGGGACCAGATAGAGGGCAAGGTGCTGGAGGACTAATAAGTAGAGGTATAGGGATTCTGAAACGGGAAGGTGCCGGGGGACTAATAAATAGAGGTGTAGGAATTCTGAAAGGAGTATTTAATAGACATATACAAAACATAGCTAGAGGGTGAAACAATAGTGGTTTAACTGAGAATTTCATATGTGTACAATTTTTACTTTCTTCTAGTTAAAAGGTGGAATTACACCCGTGATGTGATGTCCGTTACGATTTCCGCATAAAAACGACGTTTGGTTCGTCTTTCCCTCCAGTTGTTTGCAGGAGGGCTCATGTCTTATTTACGCTATTTTTGTTTATTTGCGTATAGTGGTGTCCAACACATATTGTGTTGTTTTGTTTTTCTTCGTCGTGTGTACCAAAAATGGACAATCCAGAGAAATTGCCATCATTTTTGATTGCCAATTCGGTATTCTCTAACGTTTATTTAATAATTTTAATTACCAGAATTGATATTATGAAAGTGCTTTATTTGTAATGTTCAAGGATATATCGTAAAGGGTTGATTTCGCCAATGAACTGTAATTCGAAGGGGTGTTCTACATAGCAAATAGTTCATGGCACTGAGGGTCATATGGCAGTATATGGACCGGTCCGTCACCAAAAAAATATCATATGGCCCGAAGCTGGTCATATGGCAGTATATGGACCGGTCCGTCACCAAAAAAATATTATATCTCCCGAAGCTTCTGAGGTCCATATAATATATTTTTGGTGACGGACCGGTCCATATACTGCCATATGACCCGAAGTGACATTTTTGCTATTTGCTATATTATACTTTTTCTATAAAATAATGCAGGTACCTGGCCGGTCCATATACTATCGATCCATATACGAAAATAGTGACCGGCTGCGCTAACAAAGACAAATAGGGAAAATAAAAACGTAAAGTGTAATATATATTCATATATATATATGCAAGGACTGTCTACATGAGCACAAATACCAAATATCTTGTTTTAATAGTTTATTCCTGATTAATTTTACTGACAGGTTTAGTTAGTAATTAGTTATTTATTGAAATTTCTGGTCAAATCTTAATTTTCATAATAAATAATTTTGTTATTATTTTCATTTAATAATTGTATTTTTTAATAATATTTACCCGGTGTTTTAATACAATAGTATATTTTTTCTTGACTGAAAGTATTTTCTATTGACACAATTTATATTTTAATTATTCATATTTTTTTATCATTAACAAAATTATTTTTATGAGAATTAATTTTGAAAAAGATATGTATATATGTAAAATATGGAATTTTATTTTGCTTATTTATTGTATTGTTGTTTACATGGTTGATCTGCTTGTCTAATTAAATATACATCTTTCCATATACATGTATACTGTTTTATTTCTTACTGTCATGTAAATAAAGATCAAGTGACCTCCTTACATATATAAATTATTCAATATACCTGGTAGGAGACGCCGTCGTGGCTGTGATCGTATGGTGGTTAGATTAAGAACTTCCTGTGCATTCAGTGCCTATAGCTAACACCACTAACGTTGTGAGTTCTAACCCCGCTCATGGCCAGGTGTACTTCATACAGTATTGTGTGATAAAGTTTTGTCAGTATCCGGGTACTCCGGTTTCCTCCACCAATAAAACTGACCGCCAAGATATAACTGAAATATAATTGAAAGTAGCGCTAAACACCATAAACATAACCCTTACTACCTGGTAATGGTATATGAAAAAAAATATCGAGGCGTAGTCGAGGTGATTAATTTTCATATACGAATTACCAGGTATTGTGTAATTAATATGGGCCATTATTATTTGTTGGGTGTCATGAGTATCAAGAAACTATAACAAATAGCAATTACTATTGTGTTTACCAAATATAATTTGTCAAAATGCATTTTCTTTTCTTTCATTTTTGAACATTTGTCTGAATAAATACCTTAAGGCAGCCCTCGAAATGAAAATTTGAATTTACTGCTCCTAAAAAATTCTTGAATTTATTTTTATATAGTTCCAAATAAAAACTGAAAAAATTACTGATTCCAACAAAGTTTTACTGGTCTTGGGCCGGAGGACCGGTGCTCATCGTGAGGACTGTTAAGGTTGCTTATTTTTTATATATAGAGTGAAAAAATATTGCATTAAGATAAATTTTCAACACGTTGATTCGTTTGATGTAAATGAATCACACCAGTGGTGTAACGTTAGCAGGCTCGCCTCGGTTGTAGTATTTCATGGTTACGAGCCTCAGTGGTGACATACCAAAGACTATAAAATTGATACTAGTATTTGTTGCTTCTTCGGTAAGAGCGCAGCATTAAGGATACAGAGCAAAGATTGGTTGGAACGGAATCAGGATAATGTGTCCGGTTGGAGGACATGTCTACATGTTTCAGTGATCTAACACTATAAAAATCCATCTAAGCGTATTGGTTTATAGTACAAACTGGACATCACTATCATCTCATCAAATGCTACTTGCTATCGCCATGATATAGCTGAAAAATTGATAATTTTGGCGTTAACCAACAATCACTAACATGCATTGTAATTTGACAGCAACGTCACACCCCACCCCACTCCACTCTAATACCTAAATATCATTGAATAAACTATGCAGTTTACATACACACGCGACGGCTTGCTATATATTTACTTGGCGGTAACTACCGTTGAGGCAACCGTTCGACGCATATGACTGTTTTAATGGCGATCAAAAATCGAAACTGACCATCATCATTGGGCATATAATTTAACATAACACCTTCACTTCAACAACAGATACTTGTTGGAATTATTACACACTCTTATATTAAGAACCAATGAAAAATTAGAATTGATACCACATGATTTAGTTTTATTCTAAACTAATGCACTCATCAATGACGTCATATAACGACGCATTCCAAAAATTGTTTGTTTTCTAATATAAAAAACATTGAAAAATAGACAAGATTACGGTAAACTTTAATACACGAAAATATATTATCACAATATTATAAATACATTATAGAAACATTGTTTGATTGGTTTTATCGAATACCGGGTAATCACAACAACAAAAAACAAAAACAAAACACGGAAGCGATTTTGTAACTTATATCTCTCGGAACTCGGAATAAAATCAATTGATGACAAAAGAGAAGAAGAAAAAGTAAATGTATATGAGATAAAATTCCAATCTATATACAGGGAAATAAATAGCAAGGAAATAGCGCCTTCATTGTTGTTCTTCATCCTGATGCTTACGGCATACAAAAGAGAAGAAATAACATAAAATCACAAATATAAAATACAACATAGTACCAGAATTACAGTAAATGGTTTACCCTCTCCCCTATCCAGTGCAATAAAGTACTTAAAAACTGCACGCTTGATCAATAGCGAGCTCTATTTTCCCTCGGGGTAGACTATTGACCGGGACGGATAAACTAGTGACCTCCGCTTCGCGTCGGTCACTAGTTCAGTCGTCCCGGTCAAGTCTACCCCTTGGGAAAATAAATCTCGCTATTGACCTCGCGTGCAGTTATTAAGTACATACTGTTAAATCTATTAAAATATATGCTTGTATACCAATGTACATACCATTATATAACAACACTTAAACATAAACGTTTATAACAAATGTGGAAAATTATCTTCCCTATTCCTCTATCCTTTCTACCTCACACATTCTCCGCGCTCTTCTTTTCCATCACGCTCTCTTTCCCCTATTCGCATAATATAGTATCCACCCCTTCCCTTTTCAATATATTACCTTTTCGCACTAGTCAATTGAACTTTTAATGCTAGTGTAACGAAAAAGGAGGAGGACTTCGTGCTGTAAGAGTAAAGTGTATTCTAGGACACACGGGACGAGGGTTACAGTTGTCTTATTGATAGTACTCCTCTGTTGATAAATGACGATCAAACCAAGAACTTGAACCTGGATGACAAATTCCTATGACACCTTAAACGACGAGCGCCCAGTGATACACCTTTAGGACTCACTAATATAAATCCACCCCGGTAGCATCTCCAATAAGGAGAGAATTCCTTGTTACATAAAATAAGGATACCCCCGTATCTAGATGCTAAGTTTGGTTAATCAATATCCTGTTAATCTGGATCCTGGTGTAGTCTGAACAAAGTCTTGTTTGAGAAATGAGACACAAAGTCGATGATAAAGTTTAGCACTGTATTAATAAAACCGTATAGCAAATAACAGTAACAAAATATACAACAAATCTCAGGCTCAACAATATAACTCCCAACAACTTACACGTATCAATCTCTGCACCGGTCTCTCCTAATCTCTCTCTCTCTCCTTTTATATCCATCGATTTGCCCTAATAAAGCCCTACTATGAACAAAGAAATAATATGCCCTACTAGGGTTAATAAATGCCGATTCATTATATTATCAGGGTTCTATAGGGCACCAGTTTAACAGGGCACTAGGGCACAACAGGGCCTATGACCTAATTATATAGGGCAAATGACCTAATTACAAAGAATTCTTTTTCTGTTTTTTTTAATTCCTGTCGCCAAATTTTGCACACAAAAAATGAATTGTCCTGAAAGGTGCAAAAAAATCTGACTAGTTTTCAACGAAAAAATTAGGTAAAATAAAAAAAAAATAATCATGGTTTTTTTTTGTCGAAAAATTCGAACTATTCACAGACGCGGATGGACATGAATGTTTTGGAATCGGACGTGAAATCTAAGCAATGAGTTTGGAGGGATCAACTATATGACGCCAGTGGGTAGAATTATAGCCCTGATATAGTGAGCAGGGGATAAAGCCCCCCAGAAGTTCCGATCCGGAGAGTTTGAGGTATTGCAGCCATTACTAGTACATGTACGTATAATTTGCTGTTCTACCATATGCTTTGCCAATTCAAGATGGACACACGCACCCCCACCCCCTTAATCCGCGTCCGAATGATTCATATACAAGTTAAGTAATATATACATTTATCTGATGTTCTCGTGGCAAGTAGAATTTTGATTGGCTAAAAGGGTACTTTTAAAACTTCAGGGAAGCCGTGCGGTGACAGAAAATCAATAATCACTCTCACCTATGTGCTGTCCATTTACATTGTACACAGCAGACGACACACATTTCACAAGATGACAGAAAATCAATAATCGCTCTCTGTGATCTTTGTCCAAAGACACACGTATTTATGTTTTTCCTATAATAAGGACATACTTATTAATGTTGGAACATTCAGATAAAAAAAGTTATCAGTCTCTAGATGTTATATATCCCGTCTTAAAGGGCAGTGGTTTTAACAAAATCACTGCCCTTTAAAACGGGATATATAACATCTCAAGACTGATAACGTATAATATATGGCTTCCGTATATTTCGTCTGAGATTAGCGAGTTCGGATAATGCCTTCTCGTTTCTAGTTGTAAGAATATAGGAAATTACCCCACGGGTCCTCCAATTATTTTTGTAGATGAACTTCCATACATCATTCATGTTTAAAAGAATGATTTTTGTTTCTTGTGAAAAGCAGTTTTCTGGCTCCTGGTTAGGTGTTCGGTCCTCGGAAATATCTGGTCACAGGACTGGCATTCTAAAATTAGAGACTCAGAATATATGGAAGGGGTTGAAAACTACCCACGGTCCAAAACACCCTCCATTACTCTACATCATTTTTTTATATGTACATTTTTACAATTTATAGGAAGTGAAACAGAGTACAAGTACAACTACAAGCCTAGTTGTAACTTAGAAAACACAAATTTGGTATTTCTACCAAAAAATTAGCAGCATTAAATTTTGAGACCCCCTCCATATATTCTGAGTCTCTAAAACTATTTTTTTAAATTAAATGTAATGTATTTTTATTTTAAGCACTAACAGTGTTTTACAATAAATTATGTTCACCATTCGTTGAATTCTGATTGCATTAATCTAGAGGTTAATTTTAAAAAAGGGAGTTCTTATTATTTTCATTGATGCAAGCAAATGAATGATCTATGCGATATGCGCAGTAATGTTGCGCATATAAAAGCGTTGATAGCAACACAGAAAAATTCGTTATGTCAGTAACGATTGACCTCACATATGGAGAACTAACGGAATTTAGCGGGTCTTCAGAAGAAGATATCAATTATGCAAAGACATTTTGGCAATCAGTCCACCTTCAACCTCCAGTTGAATCTCGATTAGTTTCCAGTGACATAAAACAAAGACTGCGAATTGCCCCATCTGGTTCACAGAGTATGAATATGCTACTGATATATCATACATCTCATATTAGTCAATATATTTTTTAATTCACAGATAAATTACTAGTACACGTTATTGTGACATCAAATTTCTCTAACTTTAGATCAAAAGTAATGGCTGAAAAAATTGCAATAAATTTTTAATCTATTATTTATCTCACATGCATAATTACAATGAAAGAATACTGGGTCTCAAAATTTAATGCTGCTAATTTTTTGGTAGAAATACCAAATTTGTGTTTTCTAAGTTACAACTAGGCTTGTAGTTGTACTTGTACTCTGTTTCACTTCCTATAAATTGTAAAAATGTACATATAAAAAAATGATATAGAGTAATGGAGGGTGTTTTGGACCGTGGGTAGTTTTCGACCCCCTCCATATATTCTGAGTCTCTAATCTATTTTTAGGCATAGGAAATACACGATGCGTTGTAAGGAGACTGGTAAAACGCTTGTCAAGCCACCGAGGGAGATATTGACAGGTCAACATTACAAAACCTCCAGAAAAAAATAGAAATATTTGTGTGACTACAAACAACCATTTAAAAAAAAGCTTCTTATTGGATATCGTTTAGAAGGGAGCTTCAAACTAACATTTCCATATTAGATATTATCAACGATAAATATTCACATATATGATAAAGCAAGTCGGCATCGATGGCCTGTGAATCTGATCAGTGGATTTTGACATACCAACTGTCAAGGTCACATGACCAAGGAGGTCGCAAACTACCTCCACAAAAATTAATGTGCGGCAGTTTTCGACCCCCTATTTTTTTTTAGATATATCATCAAGATTTCAATACTATTTGTAGCTAGTTGATTCTGCCGACTCTCAGAATATGAGAGACTGCGACAAACCTGTTGTAATGTGGCCTAATGTGTCCGTGAAAAAAATTATGACACGGAATCATATAAAATAATATTACATCTGGCCATAATTGATCTGATATGATTCCACTGATTGTTGAACTGTCTGGGAATATTTATGTTCCAGCTGATAATAAGCAACATAATTACATTTATAGAAACAAGTACATAATATAGGGTAGAGGTTTGGCTCCAGCAGCTACAGTATATGGGATGTAACTCAAAAAATATAGCAAGGGGGTCGAAAACTGCCTCCCAAAGTTGGAAAATTTGAACAAACAAATGTTCCTTTCAGAATCGTTTTACGGAACCAGTGCATGGTGAAAATCATTGAATGGAGTTTGTACATTAATAATATTTCACTACGTGAGGGCACAATGGAATAATGTCACATGTTTGCACATTTTAATCTTAAGGGGTCGAAAACTGCCTCCATTGCTCTATACTCAATATTTGTGATGTTTTGATTGGAAATCTATGAATTATTGCCAATCTTT
Source organism: Bathymodiolus brooksi (assembly GCA_963680875.1). NCBI lineage: Eukaryota > Metazoa > Mollusca > Bivalvia > Mytilida > Modiolidae > Bathymodiolus > Bathymodiolus brooksi. The sequence continues at coordinate 49,675,949 of OY804578.1, read as the reverse complement.
AAAATATCTATTATTAAATATCTTTGTAAAATTGGAAATTTTGAAACATGAATAGAATGAATGCATTTAATGATTTATCATACAGAAGATTTCTGCAGGTCAAGTATAGTTTTAATTATTACATTATGAAAAGAAAGTTTAAAAAGTGATGGGCAACAATATCCCCAATATGAACAAAATGAACAATTGCCTCTCACATCAAATAAGTGAGGAAATTTCAAAAATTACCATGATGTATGATGTTGGAAATCCATTCCCTGTTTAACTTAATATAATTGTACCAAATAATTAGAAGAAATAGATCTACTGATTGCTCTTTTGAAATTTTGAACTTTTGTGACAATGTTATATTTTATGCCCCCGCTGATAGGCTTCGGGGACATTGAATTTTACCTATGTCCGTACTATCGGCTGTATGTACGTCCGTCTTGCATTTGGTTTCTGTATGATAACTTAAGTAATGCTGAAGCAAATCATTCAAATTTTTACACATGGTCAGGGACTATAAATGGCAGGCAATCATCACTTTTTCCATTTGTAGTTATGCCCATTAATTAACCAAAAAATACCTATTTACTTCAGTTTAAAGCAGGGGCATTAGTGTTCTATGGACACATTCTTATTTTTCATGTTATTGTTAAAACCTGAATAAAATACTTATGTTTCTATGGCTAATTCATTTTGAATTTATTTTTCAGGTGTTGCAATGTTGCATATGTGGAAAGATGAACCAAAAGGTAGTCTATGCCCTTTTGTCATCGCTATGAATATTCAAATGAAAAATCAATATTGTATCTAAACTTAACTGCGTAGATTTTTATAAAACGGTCACCAAATTTGGTCACAATATCAGGAATCTAAAAAATTGTCAATTATAACCTGAACAAATATGATGGTTACACAGATGCATGGTTTAGACAGGTTAGAAAAGGGTGATGATTTATGCAAAGGGATAAAGTTCTCACCACAAAGTTTCCTAGTGAAGCCGATTCCAAAAGCGAAACAATGATTTCTCTGCCAATCGCACCAAATCATAGTGTGTTTAAAATATATATCACAAGCAAAAAATTGTAAGACATATTTTTTAACGTCATATGATGGTGTTATTATTAATGCGTCTTCAGAATAGTTAGCAAATTGTGACCTGATAATATATGAATAAGTCACTAATTTCAGACAAAATATATGAAAAGCCTTATTTTATTTACCTAATACATGAATAACCACAGTTTTTCATCGGCAGATTTAGAAAGCTTATCTGCCCAACTACGTTGTTTCTCCTGTAAACATACTGCATTAAGAATGAGAAAAGAACCGTTTGGCTCATAGTCCAAATATGTATAGAATCGTGTGATCAAGAACAAAACGGACATCATCATTATCTCATCTTCCAATAACAAAACAAAAATACTCATTACTTTCAAACATGCATACCACAATTATATTTCAATATTAAAGTAATTCTTACAAATCAATTGGGACAAGACAAGAGACAAGAATAATTTATTTGTTTGCATTAACAAAGTAGTTTTCAAAATATTGGCTCAATTGTGTGCATGATAATTGATAATTTAAAGCTCACACTGTCAATATAATTTAATGTCATGAATATTCAGGTAAAATGTTTAATCACTAACAGGGCTTTCAATATTTTTCAAGTGTACCAGTACTTCACTATTTACAGGCAGTAATTTTTCTTAAATTTTGAACATTTTTCATGAATATTTTATGCAACACTCTATGAAATTAGGAGGTACCAATTATCATTTTAAGTGGGTAAAAGTACCTGTACCACCTTTTATTGAAAGGCCTGTACTAAATATGTTACATGTATGCATGGGAATTTAATTTCTTGTTATTGTAGAGGAAAGATTAACGAGGGAATTTTTAATTAGAACAAAGACCATGGAAAAATTAGAGGAATATGGAAGGATAGAAAAGTATTATCAAGCAATGGAACAAGATAAAGAACTGGTGAAAAAACTCAGGGATAGACGTATTCAGGTGAAGAAAAGTTTAAAATTATGTTAATAACTCAACATTTGAACGATATGTTGGCGAATTACGAATTAAGAGAAAAAATATTTGTTTGAGTAATCAGATTTATGTAATGGAGAATACACTCCAACTGTAGATTCTTAAAAATAATTAACAAGACCCGTCAGGTTCGAGTTGGTTATTTTTAAGAATCTACAAGTTGGGGTGTATTCTCTTACATAATACATTTCCATCTGCAACAGTGTTTTCATTTTATATGATTACCTTTTTAATGTTCAGAAAGCTAAATAAGCCACAATTAACAAAAATTAAACAACAAAATTTTATCGGCATTCGTGCTTTCGATTCTCATTTATATTTAGATATTTCAAGGTCTTTCAAGTGTCCCAAATGTTCACATGTGGTCTGTCTGATTTGTTATTACTTGCGATCGGTTCGTTAGTTGTTTTTGTATTGCGAGAATACATTTTAAAAGTTCACATACTCGTCAGTTCTGAACATAAATTATGCCAGATCTGAAATACTTGTATATATTGATCAACTGCTTTTTTAAACAAATTGTTGATATTTTTTTTTAACAAAGCTTACTATAAAGAGTCATATATAGAGGGAACAGCGTGTTTTTTACATTTCCCACTACATATCGTAGGCATGTTTTTTCAATCCCCACCGTGATATAGCGTGTTTTCCATCGTGGAACACGCTATATAGTATTAGGAAATAAATATTATTTGATTTGATGTTAAAAGTTCTTGTTACTTCATTTTGGGAGTAATATAACACGTTCAACGGAACTTGAAAACCGTGATGCACGTAATTTACAACTGACTGTTAAATAAACACATTTGTATAATAATCTTAGAAAGATTGTTTGTTTACCAAATAAAATCTACTTGCAATAAAATAAAATGAATCCTGTTACTGTATTGAGTTTCAAGTGCATGCATTTATTACAGATCAAATTACTTACATAAAAATAAATAATTGATTGAAGTGATGGAATTGTGTAAATCGTATGTTTATAAAAACAAATACACATATTTGAAAATGCATTAATTTCTCCGATCATTCAATCTCTATTGTCAGGGTAGATTGTAACGAATTTTGAATTTATTTGTTGTTTGTACTGAAATTAAAGGATTAAAAACTAACATTTAAATATATATATATACATGCATTTTAAAAATTCGGTAATTGCTTATCTAGAGCTTCCGAAGATTATCTTCAAAGAATGATTCCCCCATCACGTTTACTATTCCGTGTAATAGAACAATTAGCAAACTAATTGACTTTCTACAATACAATTTAAAAATGTGTTTGTCTGTAATTTATTGCTGTTGGAGAATTTGGGAAATATCTCTGAGGCATTAGTTTACATTTGCAATAGATAGTAAAGTTTATTTCTTGAAAGGTCCGAATATTTGATAAACCACATTTGTATAATATGATCAAGGCTGACACTTTCATTCATGCAGTACACATGCAAATAACCTTGTAAACGGACAAAAAGTCACGGGACATAAAGTCACAATTTTTATAGGACAAAAAGTCACAATAAATATTTTCGGTTAAAAATGTGATACAATAGAATGTCACAATACACATTTCACCTGTATGCGGAAAAATAAAAGTTAATACTTTTTTTAATTATAGTTTGCTTAAGACTATGATGTTAATTCAATGACCATTGTTTTGTTTTTTTTAATTATTTCTTTATTAGATGGTTTTTCATTATTATTTAAATTTTGGATCCTTCCTGTAAAGCCTTACACGTCTTTATTAATTTTTTATTTGACATTTACTGATTGCTACATGTAAGACTGCAAATTCTGTTTGATTAATTTACGATTTTTATGACAGAAATATCAATCACAACACCATTATTTAAGCTAATACTTACATGTATAAGACCGATTTTTAAACTGTCTTTTTTTAATTGATATATGACCCAAGTTATGCTTAATATAGGAAATGTGTGTTAATTAATTTTCATTAAAAAATTACGTTTTCAATAAATTTAAATTTCAATATATATTTAAAAATGTGGATTTTTGTCCAATAAAGTTTTTATTGTAAATAATTAAAATACTAGTAAATTTTTTAAAATTACAAATTGTGACTTTTTATCGAAAAATGTCAGTTGTGACCTTTTGTCCTGTGACTTTCTGTCCTACATTCGACAGAAACATCCATACTGTTTACAAATAATGTACATATACAACATTTACGAGGCTTGATCAATTTGTTTTTGGTAAAAGAAAATGCGTCTTATTTCAAACTGATGACAACAGAGAAGTACAATACATCCTAATTAATTATACACAAAGCCATAACAATGTCAGTACCCCCGGTGTGATTCTTTCCTGTATTATTGTACAGGTAAATAATATCAATTCACACACTATCCTGTTAAATAAAAACTACATTTTGCACAGAAGCAAAACCTTTTATTAAAAAAAACCCGGACAATCAACCAACAAAAAAGGGGGAAACGACAAAACGAATAAGCAACATTATGTATCCCGATGTTGTCTATCCTTTCCAACTCCTAAACACTTAATTAGCATTCCAATTTTTTATAACCTCGAGCATACCTGATGAAAGTTATTCACATTTTTTACACAAGAATAAAACTTTGACAGTAATTATGGAAACCGGTGTCATATGGTATTTTAACCCCCATGGTATTTTGATCCCGGGGTCAATTTTCATATGATATATTAATAAATAAATTTATATCATATGAAAAAGTATTGTACTCCTCTGTTGTCATCAGTTTGAAATAAGACTCATTTTCTTTTACCATATGATATATTGACCCCCCCTGCCTATCTCTTGATTAGAAATGAGGGGGTCAAAATACCATGGGGGTTCAATTTACCATACAGGGGGGGGGGGGGGGGGGCAGTTTCAATAAGGGGGGTCAATATACCATGGATGAAAATTGACACCGGGTTTTTCGTAAATTGACTGGACTATTATGTACACACTCCTTTGAGGTGCCAAATTTGTTTTCACAAAAAAATGAAATAAATATATGGCTACACATTTGTCCAGTTCTTGATTGTCTTTTATTATATGACAGAACGGGACGGTGAAACCATTTGATTATTGCTGGTGTAAAGTATTTTTGCTGTTTTTAATTGTCGATATCATATCAAACTGTCAAACTATTATTATTGATAATTATACAAAAAACAGAGGTAACTTTTTTGAGTGAAATGAATATAATTTTGATGATATCGACAACCTTATGTTAAAAAGAAAAGATAATTGTCTTAAAGCAAAGATATTTTTCCAAGATGGTTAGAGCACTCCATTCTTGTAATACTACTGTATGAGTGTTAAGATCCGTGCAGTGGGAAAGCCATCAGCACAAGACTATCACATTGTCTTCGAGTAGATTTCAAAATTCGTGAAAAAGCTAGCTTTTTCATATGAAAGTATGTTTGTAATGAATACAATTTTTTTTTTCAAACCATTATAAAATTATGTTATTATTCAAAAATGCTAAATAAACACAACACTTTATTTAATTATTTCCGTACAACAAAAAAACAAAACATACAGTATCAGTAATTAACCTTTACTTTTTTTTTGTAAAATAGCTTGAAAGAAAGAGGTACCAAGCTCTTACATTTGTTTGACTTAGGATTGTTTAATAAATAGCTTTAATCAGGTAGATCAAACAATCTGATTGTTTATTTGTTCGGGATTGATTGCCAATCAACCAGGTAAAATGGTTAATCAACAGGTAATAAACTAAAACGGTGATAGACGACACGTGCCAATTAAATTTGTTATAACTCCCTTAACATAACTTTTTTCCATCAAAATTCACAATTAAGGTTTTAAATAAAATATTTTTCATCTAAAGGGATCATTATGCACAAAAAAAAATTCCTTCATGTCCTTAGTGGCAGTTTTTATTTTTAGAATCTTAGTGCACTAAGACGGTCTTAGCGGTGCTTAAGAGCACTGCTGAACTTCTTGTCTATCTTGAATAAAACTTTGACAGGAATTATGTAAACCGGGATATTTCCGAAACATTTTTTAGCTCACCTTGCCAAAGGCAACATGAGCTTTTGCCATCACTTGGCCTCTGGCATCTGTTGTCTGTCGTCAGTTAACTTTTCACATTTTAATCTTCTCCTCTGAAACCCCTCAGTCATATGAACTGAAACTTGGTAGGAAGCATCTATGGAAGGTCCTCTATAAAGAATGCTCATTTTGTCCCGATCCATTAACAAACATGGCCACCACAGGCAATTCTTGTTTCTGATTGGCCTATTTTATTAAATCTTCTCCTCTGAAATCGCTTAGCCAAATGAACCAAAACTTGGTAGGAAGCATCTATATGGAAGGTCCTCTATAAAGATTGCTAATTTCATCTTGATCTGTTAACAAACATGGCCGCCACAGGCGATTCTTGTTTCTGTTTTGATTGATTTCTAAAAAATAATTTTTCTGTTAAAAGGGAGATAACTCTAGTTTAGATATATATTTTGTATTTATTCAAGATGCAGTTATCTCTGAATTGAATTACAGATAAATATACCTCTAAAACCCCTCAACCAAATGAACTGAAACTTGGTAGGATCCATCTATGGAAGGTCCTCTATCAAGATTGCTCATTTCGTCCCGATCCGTTAACGAACATGGCCACCAGTCAGGCGATGCTTGTTTCTGATTGGCTGATTTAAAAAATTCTTCACTTCTGAAACCGCTTAGCTAAATGAATCGAAACTTGGTAGGAAGCATCTATGGGCGGTCCTCTATAAAGAGTGTTCATTTCATTTCGATCCATTAACAGACATGGCCGCCACAGGTAATTCTTATTTCTGATTGGTCGATTTCTATAAACTATGAAACCACTTGGCCAAATGATCCGAAACTTAGTAGAAAGCATCTATGGAAGGTCCTCTATAAAGAATGCTCATTCCGTCCCGATCCATCAACAAACATGGCCACCACAGGCGATTCTTGTTTCTGATTGGTCTATTTCTAAAAATCTTCTCTGAAACCACATGGCCAAATGAACCAATACTTGGTAGGAAGCATCTATGGAAGTTCCTCTATAAAGATTGCTCATTCTGTCCCAATCTGTTAACAAACATGGCCACCACAGACAATTCTTTTTTCTGATTGGTCAATTTCTAAAAAATCTTCTACTCTGACACAGCTTGGCCAGATAGACCGAAACTTGGTAGGAACCATCTATGGAAGGTCCTCTATGGGAATTGCTCATTCCGTTTTGATCCGTTAACAAACATGGCTGTCATAGACAATTCTTGTTTCTTATTGTTCGATTTCTAAAACAGCTTTTCCTCTGAAACCGCTTGGCCAAATGATAAGAAACTTGGTAAGAAGCATCTATGGAAGGTCCTCTATAGAGATTGCTCATTTCGTTTTGATCCATTAACAAACTAGGCTGCCACAGGCAATTCTTGTTTTAGATTGGTCGCTTTCTAAAAATCTTCTTCTCTGAAACTGCTTTGCCAAAACGAACCGAAATTTGGTGGGAAGGACCTATAGGCTATGGAAGGTTGTGTATTACGTTTCCTTAGAGCAGAATGAAAGGTGAGAGACACAGGCTCAGCTCAGTGCTGAGCCTCTAGTTTTATTCACCCCACTGAACTTCTTGTCTTCCTTTCATACAACAATGTGGATAAGCCATTACAAGTGGTTCTCCATATATATTGTTATTGTCTGTAAGTGTACTGACATAGTGTTAACGTAAAGGGTTTCCTTTTTAATTCAAATGGACTTACACCCGGCGACCACCGCTACAATGGGTTTTTTTCTATTATACTACGCCAAATTGACAAGAAAATGTAAAGTGTTTCCCTTTTTATATAAACTTACAAAATAAGAAAAAGAACTCTATATTTGAAATGCCCAATTTTCATACACTTCGGTAAATTAAGGACAATACCATTTATGATGAACAAAATCATATATTCTGTACAAATAATTATCTGTTTGGCCCATAATTAATTTCTACGCTTCATTGTGACATCTATGAAAATGCACACTGTAAATACTCTCGTGTATATAATTTTAGGAAGCTTATGCATTCCAAATGAATATTAATGTTGGGCATATTAAACCTTTTAAAAATATGTTCCATGATATAGCGTGGAAATTATCGCGGAAAAGATTAACCAAATTTCGGTTCACCACACATATATTAATCTCTTCCACGATGATTTCCATGCCATATCGTGTTCAACACACATATATTAATCTTTTCCACGATGATTTCCACACTATATCGTGGAAAAAAACACATGTATAATAAAAGTTAATCCTTTGCACGATGATACAACCGCGGATGAAAAATATCAGTTTACCTGTTCCGTCGTGTTTTCGACGACGGAGCCATCATGGAAAGGATTAATTTCCGTGACTGAATAGTGGGAAATGTAAAAAACACACTGTGCCATCTGTATACTAATTATAGAGTATAGTAGTGTGATCACCGTAGCCAAGTGGTTAGATGGAAGTTTTGAAAGTCAAAGTAGATTTTAAAAAGCCCAGTAGTGGTTCGGTACCCGAAAATCCCAAAATATGTATATCACGTTTTTAAACCTAAATCAATAAAAGGTTAAAGTTCATATATTCAAGAACAAAAGAATAAACTGTAGATTCTTAAAAATAATCCACTGTTCGAACAATAGTGTGACATCAGAGAAATGTATTATTAATTGATTATTAAACATCCATCGAACAGAAATTGATACAGAAATGTGGGATGAAAGGAACAACGGAAGCAATAACTTTTGACTGCCATTGGAAGAGTATGGATAGTTGGGTAGAAACAAAACATTTAGTCTTTTGTAGTGGCATACTGTTTTTCCATATCTACAAAAGAGGTCTTTAACATTGCAGGGTGCGTGGCCCTCTCCAAACATGATACCCTGACTTTGGTTCTTAGTCAGGCTGTTCAATCTAGTGGGCAGTCAATAGTTTAGTCACCAGACAAGATTATCAAAATTTGTTTTCTTATATTATATTTGTGTATGGAAATTAAAAAAAAAAGAAATGGAAGAAATCTTTTTGATTGGTACCACAGCAACATGATATTGACTTAATTAAGGTGATATTGAAATCTTAATATAGCAACTACCAAGAATGGAATGGTTTGGTTTGATGGTGTTTAACGCCACTTTCAACAATATTTCACTGACCTGCCGCAAGTCACTGACAGACTTTATCACACAATGTTGTAGACCTCGCTCTGAGCGGGATTTGAACTCACAACTTTAGTGGTGATAGGCACTGATTGCACAGGTAAAAAAATAAGTTGTAAATCAAACTACCATACGATCACGACCACAATGGCTTTACCAAGAATTGATATCTTAATATTGCTGCACATATGAATTAATAATTAATGTTGTTTTTTTTAGAAAGAAGAAATATCCAGAGGTAAAGGTTTAGAAAAGAAGAAAGTGAAAGAGGCTTTTGTGGAGAATGATATACACAATCCTGATCAAGAAACTGTTGAGGAAGCTTTAAGACAAATAGATCAATTTGACAAAAATAAATTTGGCGAGGAGTCAGACTCTGACTAGTAGACGACATTTTTTTGACATACTGTGATAGAACACATATATACAAATTTGTTTCTGTAAACAAATTTTGCAAACCGATTGTGATATAATTTTATTAAAGATGTTATTGTTGTACATTTGTATTTAAATACCATACATGGCCATGTATAATGCACACTCTTTACTGACATATCATGGCTATAAAAATTCCAACTAATTCCCTTTCACATGGTTGCATCATCAGACATCTTGTCTGCTTATTCATGGGAAGATTGTGGACTATTTTTTGCATCTATCAATTTCATTATACCGAACAACCAGAGGAAAATTTCAGCTTGTGATTTTTGTACCCATGTAATTTTTAACTTTTAAATGGCTATTTTGCAAAATACTGGGAATTTTTCCATGTCATCATATCTTTTTTAAGTCACTTTGAGCAGATGGCTGTCATTTAATGATCCTTCATACAAAACAACCCTTCAGTGTGTTTTGCTAACTATGAAATTGTTAGTTAGTTATGGTGTTTAACGCCACTTTCAACAATATTTCAGTTATATCGTGGTGGTCAATTTTAATGGTGGAGAAACCGAAGTACCCGGAAAAAAACCACCGACCTGTCGCAAGTCACTGACAAACTTTATCACATAATGTGGTATCGAAATATCACAAATGTGGCCGTCAATTAGCTATGGTTTTTCGGCACAGCGAAATTGACATGTGTTGCTCCAATACTGTGCACTTGATTATTATAAAATATGATGATTTCATCGTACCTACAGATTTTTTATGTTGAATGCCCTTCTCAGCAGTATATCAATTATCTACAAGGGCATAGCTTACGTTGAGGCTAAAAAATATATGCATAAAAAAAATATAGACGATTAAATTTTCTCAATAAAGGGACAATAAATAAGTTAACAGACTAAGACTCAGTTACTGACAGAAATGGCACCTAGTTGAAGGGTTTAGGCCTCATTGCAACTTCAAGATGAAGAACAGCAATTATAAGGTGCTGTTCCTGTATAGCAATCACGAACATAGTATGTTCAAGTTTATATGTGTGATTTTGTCTAATGCAATCCATAATATTTTTGAATCGGCAATTAACAAAGTTTCTTGGACTAAGTTGTACATGTTAGATGACCATTACGAATGTACAATTGTGTATAGCTGTGACATATTTTTATGACTATTTTGAAGCAAAACTGATCCCAAATATACTCTAAATTCCTCAAAATCGCTTATAGGGGGCTTTGCCCCTGTACCCCACTGGGGGCTTCAGGCAGACCCCCTGCCTCGGTAGAATAACATAGTAAGCTACGCCCCTGATCTATTGGTGATCAGTTTTATTATTGGAGGAGAGTGGATTGCTCAGAAAAAATAACAGACTTGTCGCAAGTAACTTACAAACTTTATCATAAAAAGTTGTATCAAGCGCACCTCTCCTTAATTAGCGATAACTGTAATGATGATAGGAATAAATAGCATAGGCCGTTGTAAATCAAACTACGATAGTCGCAGCCAGAGGCCCCTCTGTAATATGAGAACAGAATCTACATAAATCCATATCTGAGAATATTGGTTGTATTGTCAATAAAAACGGAGGACGCATGAAGATCAACGTTTTGCTTATGACTAAAAAGTAACGTCAACATGCACAAGTGGCACCTCACATGTACACTCCTTGATTTGTGATAATTGTACTGACCAATTGTTGTTGACTTATCAGGAAATGTCACCGAGTGACTGATTGTTGTTTCAACACCAATTCAGCAATTTTTCAGCTATATCATGGCGAGAACAAGTTAATTTTCAATGAGATGATGATGATGTCCACTTTGTACTAGACCAACATGCTGAGTTGGATTTTTATAGTGCTAGCTCACTGAAACAACAGTCCGCGGATAAACGTATCGCCCCACTCGGACACATTATCCTGATTCCGAGCCAACCAGTCTTTGCTCTTTCTCCTTAATGCTGCGTGCTTAGCGGAGAAGCAACAAATACCAATTTTATCTGAACGAGGCTCTAACCCATGATCTACCACACTCGAGGCGAGCACGCTAACCATTACGCCACCGATGCGGTTAAAATATCACTGAGAAATGAACCAATCAAAAAACATCTTATTTATTGTCTTCCAAACTTTGAAATACAAGACTATTATCTAAAATTATCTTTGAACTAGAGATGTTATAACTAACACCAGAGGCTCACAAGAGCCTGTATCACTGCAAAATTATCTGCTAAATTATTAGACTTCAAAAGCTTAGGGGTTAGGGTTATGGTGTTTAACACCACTTTCAACAATATTTCAATATATCATAGCGGTCAGTTTTATTGGTGGAGGAAACAGCAGTAATCAGAAAAAACAATCGACCTGTACGAGTCACTGACAAACGTTGTCACATATTGTTGTATCTAGTACACCTCGTCTGAGCGGGATTCAAATTCACGTTAGTGGTGATAGGCACTGATTGCATAGGTAGTAATAAATCCAACTACCATACGATCATGACCACAATGTCATAGGGCAGTTTTAGCATACCATATTTGAGTGTGTATAATACACACTTTAAAACGCTATGAAAAAAATTTGTAGAGGTCAGAATTTGTCATTAAGAGTTCTTGAAATGCATTGCAACAATCTTATGTCTACAGCCAATTTATAGAGACGACAAATTTTCATGACCGGGTGGTTTACATATTTGCAATAATTTTTGTGGTAGAATGTTTTTCGTGCTTATTTGTGCTTGCTTAAATTTATTTGGCTACAGGAAGTCTTGATATCAATAAGGGAGGGCTCAGATTTCATTTTAACAACTTGTCAATTTCTTGTTTGCTTTTCCCAAGATATGATCTGCATTTACAGATTTTGTCCTTGCTTTTTCTTTGTGCTTCGAAGTTTCAAGTTAACCAGTAGAACAGCTTGGTCTGTTGTTGTTGCTGAGATTTTTTATACCATCATTATTTATTCTTCTTTATTTATAAGAGTATATAGAGAAAGAAAAGAAGAAGAGAAAAAAACAGATGTCAGTTTTTTATTTATCTTTTATTATAACACTTCCATTCATGAAGTTTTTACATGTATGTAAATCAGTCCATAAAAAATTATACCATATAACATGCCAATTATTCTTTCTTTCAAATAAAAATTTAACCATACATACATGACATACATAAACAAAAATTAGAATGCCAGCATTAGTTTTATTGAACACATATACTGCATTTACTGTCCATTTAGATAAAAGATTTAATGTATCCATCGACAGGAATCTGGTGAGAGGTACACAAAAGGGATCATCAAATCTGTGATGGAACAAGGGGCCATGCTGGGGGAACTTTGCTGATTATTTGTTTCATGTGGTTCTTTATCTTGATGAAATGTCTCTTGAATTCTAATCCATCTCCCTGCAAAATAATATTGAAAAATTACAAAATTATGTAGAGGATCACTGATTTGGTAAAAGAAAATTTCATGAACATTTAAAAGCATTGTGTATAATTGAATACATGTCAAAGGAATGTTAAGCTGCCACTCGATTACAGATTGCTGTATACATGTGGTAAATGGAAGTTGGCTCAAATAACACATAACAATTCTGTCTATACCAATCTAATTTGTGAATCCATCGTCAATAACACATGACTAATTATGCTCCAACTGCTCTCTTCCACTCTTCATTCATAGGTCAATTGACAGAGAAATCATTGTAGTCGTGAATTATTAACAAGTCATTTTAAAACATTTTATAAACAGTCTTTAAAAATGATTTCCTTACAAATTAAAAATAATCATGACATGGATGTGTGGAAATTACTGGTGGTTTAACAACAATAAATGCTATATCCATTAATCAGGATGTATCAAAATTCGTTCATAATTTCTTCAATTTGTCTAATGGAATTTTTTTTAGTAATGCTTTGTTGTTATGGATCAGTCATGGAATAAATCTTAAACAGCGGATTTCATATGAATTGACCCATGGGTGATGACTGAAGACTTATTGGACCATGATCAGTCATGTGTCACCGACGATGTTGTGAATCTTGATTTGCATGCACATTTACTTCCTGAAAATACAAATAACTAAAGTTTTATTTGGAAATGTAAGTGCAGATATGGCTAATGCAAAAATTTTGCATTGTAAGCTATGATTCTTTTCCCCTAAATCCCTGAGGCCATAGTAGAATTTCAATAAGTTGGAAATATCAATAATTCTGAAGTTTCATTGCAATACCAGGTATTTGAAACTGTGGTAGAGATACAGTTTGCACCAAAATGTTAATGTTGTCTTAGTTGTCACATATTATTAAGCTAACATAACAGGAACAAAATTTAAATGTAAATATTGGTTATAAGAGCTTACCTTAGATAATCGGAAGTCCAGCAGTAAATTTTCTCCCATTTCCATCAGACAAGCTTTAAAGACAAGAGCCACATTTCTTCTGTCCATTGTAGATACAGTAACCTGTCAAAAATATAAAGTGAACCTTATCTATAGAAAACTCAGTAACAAGACACTGACCATTTTAAAATAACACAACATTTCATAATATATACATGTATGTATTATAGAAACCTCTTTTTAGAGACAATCTGACTTGAAAGACCACATTTTTTTTTTAGAAAGGTAGGTCACTCAAAACATGCTTCTCTTGGTCATCAATTCAGTCAAGGGTTTTTATAAAGGTATGATTGTTTTAGAGAATACCTACTAATTCAATAACTAGAAGGTTAAAATACAACCCCAGAAATGTCACAATTTTACAAAAACACATTTTTGCTGTTTCAAGGATCAGAGATATTGTTAATAAATGAGATTTACAACATACATGTGTAGTGTAATAAAATGTATACATTTTTAATATGCAGTGGATCAGCAGGGATATTTTATTTTAAATCCTACAGTGAAATATGAAGGGATTTTTTTTTATTGATGTAAAAAAAAATGCTTCCAAAATTAAATATTCTTGAAACATAAATCAATTGTTTCGAGGTTGTTGTAGTTGGACTAGTCAAAATTTCTAAAACACTGGAATTATTTTGATTCAAAATTTATTTATTTGTTTGGTTTGAAATCTAGTCCACAGTTTATATTATGCCTGAACATATACAATGATTAGAGATAACTATTTCATCTTGAAGATATACGTTCTATATTTTAACTTTAAAGAGTTTATTTGCAAAAATGTTGGTGTCAAGAAAATTGTATTTCCAAATTTACCAATTGAAAACTTCTAAATGTAAAATAAAAATAGACATGTTACCATTCCTGGGGAGTTCTTCTTCCAGTTATACCCTAGCTGTTCTAGAACTTTATCTAATTCCATATAGGTCTCCTCTCTGTTGGTTTTTACAAAGAATCGTGTCATTCTTCTTACCAGTTTCTGCATTGGCGTCTGAAATTGAAATGTTGATTTCAAATAGATGTTATTGGTATTTGATGTGCACAACAATTTATTTGTTAATGGTATAAAATATTTGAACCTCTCTTAAAATAAATTAAAGAGAGGTGCATTGATTTGAAGAGAGGTGTAATTATTTGAGTTTCTGTAGATTCGGCATTCCATAAAATGTAGACTGTTACTTACACAGAATTATAATATCGGCCATACTTGATTAACTTCTTACTCATTACAATGTGCAAGTTTTATTTTCGAAATATGAAAATTACACTTTTTTACAACATTTCTTAATTATTAACTGCTACTTTTTCAGGAAAACTGTTGATGCTTTAAAAATTAAAACCATTCACTAATATACATGTACATATTCAACACTTTTTTGCCTCTTAAAGAATATATCTGTACAAAAATAGAATATGATCAAAACATAAGGCATTCAGAATAAAATCCACAATAATACCTGGGCCCGTCGTGGTCGTGATTTTATGGTAGTTGGATTTACAACTACCTGTGCAATCTGTGTCTATCACCACTAAGGTTGTGAGTTCGAACCTCGTTCATGGCGAGGTGTACTTGATACAACATTATGTGATAAAGTTTGTCAGTGACTTGTGACAGGTCAGTGGTTTTCTCCGGTTACTCCACCAATAAAAACTGGCCGCCACGATATAGCTGAAATATTGTTGACAGTGGCGTAAAACATCACAACCCTAAACCACAATAATACCACCTTAAGTTATTTAGTATATCAAATCAATGTTTTCTCAGCTGAAAGTAATAACATCTAGTGTTGTTTTTCAATTATTGCATATTTTCCAATTATTTCAAGCACAATGAAAAAATTCATTACATATCAGTTGTAATGATATTATATTGATAAAAAAAATTCATTAGATGTTTTAATAACAAATGCAGTACAATTGTGAGAATAGAGGGGACTATACACTAAAAATTGTGGCACTAACTTTATCTTTATATAGACAGATTAAGTGGACACAGTCTTTCACAAGTAATACATCATTTTTAATTGAAAGCAATAATCTACTTCCTATATTTACCTGTGATGATCCAGGTGTACCCTGGAATTGTGATGATAATAACATATGATCTGGATGGACTGGCTGTGAGAAACTAAAGATATGATTAGAATCATCAGAGGTAGAATGAGTTGTCTCCTCATTACCTTGCTGGTTGTAAATTGGCTGTGAACAAGATATTCTAGAAATATCACTGCAAAAACAAAATAGATTATTATAGTAAGACAAATACACTAGGTACTGTAACAAAGTTAATTAAATGATACACTGCTCCCTCTACATTCATCTTATACCATTAAAAAAAACCTGATTTGACCTTCGCATTGAAGGATAAGGCCAGATTTTTATAGAGGCCGTCATGGTCGTGATCGTATGGTAGTTGGATTTACAACTACCTGTGCAATCAGTGCCTATCACCACTAAAGTTGTGAGTTTGAACCTCGTTCATGGCATGGTGTACATGGATACAACATTATAAGATGAAGTTTGTCAGTGACTTGCGACAGGTCGGTGGTTTTCTCCGGGTACTCCGGTTTTCTCCAAAAATAAATCTGACCACCAGAGTATAATTGTTGAAAGTAGCGTTAAACACCATAAACCGCAACCACTACATTTTTATACACCATCCATATAAAATATAATGGCAGATTTTACCTGCCAGTAGACTTTGAATATTTTACCTAGTAAGATTTTGCATATTTCACCTGTCACCAGACTTTGTATATTTTACCTTTCAGTAAACTTTGTTTATTTTATTATCAGGTTTTGGATAGCTAACCTGACAGTAGACTTTGTATATTTTACTTATCAATAGACTTTGTATATATTACCTGTCAGTAGATTTTGGTGACAATTCATTCTTTGAACAAATTTTCTTGAATGGGCCAGTACCACAAGGAGACCCAGAAGGAGAACTTGAAGGCATTCGACTAAAAGGACCTAAAATTAAGTACAAATAATAAAAAAAACAAAAAAACAAATGGATTCATTATTTTTGATAGCATTGTTTCTTGTAGGTCATGTTTAGTTCCCAGGTATAGCTTTTAGGGTTTTTGTTATTGTGTGAAAATAATAAACATAGAAAAACTATTAAAAATTAATTGAAACATTGGATGTAGCACCTTTAAAAAAAAATTCAAAACTTAGATGAAACAATTTTTCCACAATAAAATTGAATGTAGTACAAAGCTAAAAAAAAATTTACAAAACAATAAAACCACAAGAGAAGATGATACAATAGAAGTACTTACTCCTTGGCTGTTTATTGAAGTTTTTATTAAACCATTGATGTGACTTTATTTGTTGTATACTGTATCTTTTCTTTGGGTTCTCTACCAACAGTTTTCTCAGCAAGGCTAAAATTACACAGGAATTAATATCAACCAATCAAAATTATACAGGGGTTAAAGTCAACCAATCAAAATTAAACAGGAATTTAAGTTAACCAATCAATCATCTACTTTTCATAACTTGTACACCGACATCCTTAGATTCCTTGTAGATAGCTGAAAATGTCAAGGTGTACTCACTACTGGATACAACTTTATGTGATCAAGTTTGTCATTTACTTGAGACAAGTCAGTGGTTTTCTCGGGGAACTCCAGTTTCCTCTACTAGTAAAATCGACTGCCACGATATTAATGAAATATTGTTGAAAGTGGCATTAAGCACTATAACCCCCCAATATATCAATTTTATTTCCTATAACATAAATATTTATTTAAAAGTAAGAACTTGTTTGGTACCAGGATATTGCATCACATACAGAAGGAAGAAATATTTTCTAATCATGTTCTTACATTATGCATTGATTGATTGATTGTTGTTTAACGTCCAGCGAGCAATTTTTCAGCTATATTCAGGACGAGAACATTTAAAAATTTAAACGCCACGGGACTCGAAACAAGGAAAGATGATGGGTAGGGACGGATAATTTTGCCAGTGCAACAGGTCTCTTATGGACCACTCATCATGAGCATATTGCTCATAATGAGCTACATTATGCAAGAATACTGTCAACTTGATAACCCTAATGGTAAGACAGAGATTTAAATATTTAAATAAATAAATTACATTTAAAATAATTGTATTTATTTAAGCATATTGGTATCCAATATGATTTCCTTATTAGATGATATTTATGTTGTTAAACACGGTGTGTGTCACTAGTGGAGCAGGAACTGCTTGCCCTTAAAAGAGTACATGTATTTAATTCACCCTGACTTTTTATTTGTGCAGCTTAATCTTTCATTTTCTGTTTAGTGTTTTGTTGACCATTTTTTACCCGTCTTTATTTCTTTTGGTCATTGTATTGTCTATTCTTCTTCGATTTACATCTTCTGATTACCCCTTTCGGTAATTTCAAATTTGTTTTATATATAGGAGACTTTAACTCTACAGTCCATGACTTACATAATGCCAAATTATCCACTTTATTCCATGGAGACAGAGTAATTTTACAATCTTTCCAGTCACAATATTCAGCACAACCATAGTTTGGCTCATCCCAAGGAAGCTCTATAAACAAATAAATTCAAATATATTATCTAAATTATAGGTGTGGACAGAAGATGTCTTGACAGTGAACCATAAAAAATCAAACAACATTAAGGATTACGGTTATGGTGTTTAATGCCACTTTCAACAATATTTCAGTTATATCGTGGCAGTCAATTTTCTTGGTGGAGGAAACCGCAGTAACCGGAGAAAACCTGTCACAAGTCACTGACAAACTTTATCACATAATGTTGTAATGAGTACACATCGCCATGAGCGGGATTCGAACTCACAATTTTAGTGGTGATAAGCACTGATTGCACAGGCAGTTATAAATTCATCTACCATACAATCACGACCACAACAGCCCCCAGCAGGACAAGTTGAGGGACTGCATGATCCATCACAGAAAATCAATATTTTCTTTATGCAATATCTATGAGTATTGTTTCCAAAATGTAAAAGATTTTCGTTCTGACAGTGTGTTATTTATGCCTCCAGTATTTGTCATCCACTTGTCCCCGGTTGACACTACAACTTAACCTTACCCCCAACTATAGTAAGTTATCAACTTACCCCCAGCCAACATAGCCACAAGAATAATAGCACATGACCATATATCTGCTGGTTCTGCATGATACGGTTGCCTTGACAACACCTCAGGAGCTACATATGGAACTGTCCCACAGCACTTCTCTAACATTCTCTCCCTACCTTGATATCTAAATACTGTTGCTAGACCAAAGTCAGAAATCTTTAAATTGTCTGAAATGAACAATAGTAAGTGATTGTTGTTTTTAATGTTAAGCGAGCAATTTTTCAACTGTACAATTGGTTACTTTCTGATGATATGATGTCTGTTTTGTAGTTGACTGAGACTTTTCTAGTACTAGCTCACTGAAACAACAGTCCACATGTGGACATGATGCTCTACTTAGGCACATTATTCTGACTCTGAGCAAACCAGTCACTAGTGTTACTTCCAAACAATTCATTCTTAGTGACGAAAGCAGAAAATATCAATTTTATAGTCTTTTAGGTTGACCCTACATAGGATCAAACCCATGATCTACTATATGCACACTTGAGGCTAGCACTCTCACCATAAAATCATGGCGGCAGTTCCTAAATAAAAATAAACAACAAAGAACATGCACATCTTAATCATATTCCTAACAGCTACATTTTCTTACTCTTTTTATCTTAAGCTTGATTTTATGCTGGAAATGACAATTAAAATAGTTGTAATGATCTTATTTTTATCAAAGGGAGATAACTAGTTTAGTTTAATAGAGAAATACTAATTTTAGATATACAAGTAAATGTTACCAAAGTCGTCCAAGAGTAAATTCTCTGGTTTCAGGTCTCTGTGTGTCACACCTTTAGTATGTAGGTACTCCTTAAAATAAAAGATCACGTACCGATTAGCTTACTAGACACTAGACACCTAATAACAACATAAAGTTTTACCTTTACAAGTAACATTTGTTAAACTATCAGTTAATAAAGATTTTCGTTTTGTTTTATGACAATTACAGATTGTTTTATTCTCCATTTCTTTAATTTATGTAGTGAGACCTGTCTAAATCAATTCTTCTTTGGACCAATTTTTGTGTTCGATATAAGACAGGTATTTGCAGGCCTTTCAATAAGGGGTGGTACCAGGTACTTTTACCCACCTAAAATGGTCTTTGGTACTTCCTGATTTTAAAGAGTATTGTATAAGATATTCATGAAAAATGTTCAAATTTTAATACAAAGTACCACTTGTAATTAGTGAAGTACTGGTAGACTTGAACAATATTGAAAGCCCTGGTATTTGGTTTATAGAGGTTAATTAACAAAGATTGTCAACATTAGGACTTTTTTTATAACTTTGTTTTACACAGGATTCCATTTATTCAAGTTTCAGATTACACAGGTTTCACTTGATTATGTGATCTTTTCGATAGGCCAAAAAATATATATGTCTGTTTAAGGTTACGTCCTCCAAAAAAATAGGGTAGGTAGGTAGGTATTTTCATTTTATTTTTTTCTTTCGAGTATATATGTATATTTTTTTGCAGAAATGTGATTATTGTATAAATTGAATAAAGTCAAGATAAATGTGATTTCTGTTAATATATTTATGTTTTTAAATGAATAAAGATCAAAGACTGCATGTTTTTTCTTGATAAGTCTTGTGCTTGGTCACCGGCCAGGTCACACCAAACACTTTATAATGGTTAGTAGATCCCTTTCAGCAGAGTACACAGTATTGAGGAGAATATGCAACAACTGGTTGGCCTGAAGTCAGATCAAATATGATATTTAATTATTACTATGCATTCTTTATGACATTATGTGTTTCTGGATTAACCTTCATCATATTTGACCCATATTAGGCCATAACACAAAACACTGAAGCTAAAACTGACAGTTTGTGTCTGCAAAATGTCCTGAAACTCAGATGGAATATGATACAAACTTAACTATAAAACCTTCATAGAACAATCTCTGTCAAGTTTGGTTTAATTCTGTCCAGTGGTTCTCAAGAAGATTAATTGTCAAACGTTATGGACAACGTGCTGTTAAAATAAACTTAAGTACATTTTGAAGAAGGGTTTTAGAGTATCGTATATTGAGTCTGTAGTGTAGTTTGTCATTCAAATATTTCTTATCCATAATGCACATTCAAACATTTTGTATGACATTAATTTTTTTACAAATCCAAAATTTAACAACCTCCATTTTGAACAGAAAAAGAGAATACTTACCACTCCTGCTAATATCTGTTTGAAGAATTTATTTGCTTCAATCTGTGGCATTCCTGCATCTGGCTCTAAAAATAAAATACTTATTTTGTGAGTTTACAGTTAAAAGTGTATCAAGGTATATTTGCATTAAAATTCTTATCGTGTGAGAAACTCTCATTAGATGCAATGAAATTAAAAAATATGATGAGCATTTTATAATGAAAATAAATGTGATATCTTAAACCACTATGCTATCGAATTGTTCCCAACTTCCCCAACACAAATATTTTCCAGAAATGTACAAATACTATAAAATCATTCATCCTCAAAAGCAAATTCAATTTTAACTTACCAATCCTGTCAAACAGTTCTCCACCACTAGCATACTCCAGAAACAAATACTGAACCTTGCCATCTTTACGTGACCCATAATACTTTATAATTCTTTCATGATTTAACATATTATGTACACAAACCTGAAACAAAACAAAAATACGAAAAGAATGTTTCAACAGAGATGGTCAACAATTCCAGTTTCCACCAATATCAACAAAACGAACAATCACCTCTCACCTCGGCTCAATGTTTACCACCAATTGATATTAACTCAATAAGAATCAATTGTTATATTTTTTCATTCTTAGAGAAATGGTCTATGGTCGAAAGATTCTATATTAATTACTAGTAATCAGTCAACTACATTTATAGGCCAACTGTTGTAAGTGTGCATACTTATGTTGTTGATGTTTCAGTGCCAATACATTTGTATATGAATTTTATCTTAGTTGAAACAAGACAGGTTAGTGGTTTTGTCATGGTACTCTGGTTTGCTCCACCAATAAAACTGACTGCCACGATATAACTGAATAAAATATTGTTGAAAGTGTTGCTAAACACCATAACCCTAACCCCTAGTCTAAACAAAGCAGAAAGCTGTGCAAATCTTTAATTGCTTGTTTATATTTGTTTAACTCTTGTTGTAAATCCATCTATCAAGAGGGGTAGGATGGAATAACATACATATTATTCAGTTTAACACTGCCTGTGAAAAGTTAAAACATTGTTTTACCCTCTGTGCTATTAAGGTAATACTAGTCAGGATTCGTTAATCTTATTTCGGTTGGTGAGATTGACGACCATTACTTTTTCTCAACTCAGTCCTCACCATGAGCACTGGTCCTCCGGCTAAAGAGTAGACCAGTAAAAACTTTGATTGGACCAGTAAATTTTTCAGTTTTTATTTGGAACTATAAATAAATTCAAGATTTGATTCGGACAACTAAATTCAAATTTTTATTTCGAGGACTGTTTACTAGAATCTAACATGATTTACATTTTCAATGAAATGCTCAGGTAAAACGAGAGATAAAGTACCTATGGGAGTTCAGACTGGGATGAATACAAAATTTGAATGAAAGTTTGAAACCATTCTATGGGATACTAACCTTCCCCTTTTAAATAAAGGTAAACAGAAAATGAAAAGATAACTGAACAATGTAACAAAATTATGTGAATTCTTTAAGTTTCACAATCAGTAAATAAAAAAGACATTTTTTTTCAGAATTCTGCTGCATATTAAACCTGAATAATGTTTTACCTCTTTTCTAACATTTTCAGCTGCTGCTGTTGTTTTTTCTAAATTAATTATCTTGACAGCAACAGCTTCTTGTGTATCTGTATTCACTGCTAGTTTTACCCTGAAAATAAATCAGCATATAAAAATTAGGAAAAGGCATATATATATATATTTAGTGTATTGGATATTATATGAATGTTTGATACTTGAGTGTACCACACTCAATGAGAACACGCTAATCATTAATTTACACCACCGATGCACTTTTGTACTATCCATCCAAGGCACTTTCATGTCATGTTAATAAAATAAAAGTAGCTTCCAAATTTTTTTTTAAACAACAGTTTTTACATAAAAACCTAAGTTCAAATATGTCCTGTGATGGTGACTACATGTGTTTTGTAGATTTTGTTGGAAAACTTTTTTTGTGGGGTCCTTGTTGCTTGTGTGCCACTAGAAAAGTATGTAGATTTGGGTAGGTTTAGGCTTGGTTGGTTTATGGTGGTTAAAGCCACTTTCAACAATATTTCAGTTATATCGTGGAGGTCAGTTCTAGTATTGGTGGAGGAAACCGGAGTACTGAGTACTCAGAAAAAAACCACCGATCTGTCAGAAGTAACTGATGAACTTTATCACATATTGTTGTGTCGAGTACACCTAGCCATGAACATGGTCTTTAATGTACATGAAGTGTGGCACTCTCTAAACATGTTACCCACTATGATTCATGGCTAGGCTTTTGGTATTTTATGGTAAGGAATAGGTAAGTATACATTAAAGCTGTTTCATCCATTATTATTATGTACTCACTCTCCATAGGCTCCTTCACCAAGTGTTTGGACAAAGTCCCAGCCTTCAACAAATGCTGTTACTGAAGTCATTGGTTCATGCCATTATCTATCATGTATCTGTAATTCAAAATTAAACTGCAATAGTCAACAATGTAGCAATCACAATAATACAAACTGTAGAATAAAAGTATAAATGAAAAGATAGCAGAAAATGCACAAACAGGATTAGGGGTTAGGGTTTAGGTAAATATGCTACCAGAAACAAAAACATATTTAAATTTATACCCAATATATTCAAGAGTTCAACTACATATATATATACCATTTTGTATAAATCAGTCTTCATGCTAACCCACTTGCCTGAAGCTAAAACTGGATTCGGACAAGTGAAAATTATGAAAGAATTTGTTTGAATAAACATTTTTTCTTTCTTCTAAATTTGGATTTCGGGCAGGTATGTTATAAAAAATTAAGGCAAAAACTGATACATTACGTACATGTTGTAAGTGATATATTGCTTTTTGTGGGAGGTGTACCCGAATCAACATTATGTGATAAAATTTGTCAGTGACTTGCGACAGGTTGGTGGTTTTCTCTGGGAACTCTGGTTTCCTCCACCAGTAAAATTGATCGACACGATATAACTGAAATATTGTTGAAAATGGTGTTAAACACCATAAACCTAATCTATCGATGGACTGTTGTTTCAGTGAGCCATTACTATAAAAATTCAACTAAATGTGTTGGTCTAACTACAAAGTGGACCTCATCATCATCTCATTGAAATTAACTTGTTCTCGCCATGCTATTGCTGAGTTGGCATTATACAACAATCACTCACAATAACTTAAAATCATTGCAGACTAGAGTAGACAAAACAATTGATATGTGCGATGTAAGTGATTCAGGAATTGAATTAAAATAAACAATTGAATATATCTGCTATTTTTTTGGCTGAACACTTCAAAGATTGAGATACAAATGTACTATACATGTATGAAAAAATGTGATACAGTACAGTCAGAGACAATAGCGTGATAAATTACTGTGATAGACGTACCACTCTTCTTAGTGATACTGATATACATTTGCATCTTTTGATCTGTTTAATCTATTTACATTGTACTTACTTTCTTGTGCATTTTGGGTGATAGCAAGTAACACTCTAAATACAAAAGAAATTATGAAGATATATTAAACAGAACAAAAGATATATCAGTATCACTAAAATGAGTGACACGTCTATCACAGTGATTTATCATGGTATGTCTCCGACTGTACTGTATCAGTATCACTAAGATGAGTGACATGTCTATCACGGTGATTTATCATGGTATGTCTCTGTACTGTATCAGTATCACTAAGATGAATGACACGTCTATCACAGTGATTTATCATGGTATGTCTCCAACTGTACCTTCAGGACATAATTATAAATACTTCAGATGTGGAGTTCTACAACCAACTATCAAATCAAGGACGTTCTATATACGTCCTTGATCAAATGAAAGACTCTACTTGCTGTCGGCCCAAGTAAACTGTGCAAAAAAAATAATAAACAAGACATTTATTGTAAACCTTTTATTCTCACATTTTTACAGCATGTGTCTTTTATTATTGATAACATTAAGGTGTCAAATATTATCTTTGTTTTGAAAAAAAGCAGATAAAGTCTGTCTTGCAGATTTTCTTTTTTTTAGGTCCAATGCAGGTCATGACCTGATTTTTGAGAGAAATACTTTGTCTCAATTGTTGAGTTCTGACTTCAGACCTAGATGTTGAAGGTTTGAGTCTTAACTGGCACCATCAGGCATTTTTCACAATGTCAATTTCCGTTATTTGAATTACAAAACGTAATGGTAAACTCACAAAGTACTTGAGGAAAGGACCATCCCCCTTTTTGTATTTTTTTTTTCATTTTCTTTTACTAAGCGACCGGTCATTTTCTTTTATTGGGAGGGCCTGGGAGGAAATATTTGAAATTTTCAATTTTTTTTCAAGGCCCCCATCTTTGAAAAAGAAAATAAATTCATCCCCTCTTCCAACATTATTTAAATTTCAAGCCCCCCCCCCCTTTTTTTTCTCACCGTTGTCTTAAAACTTTACTTTAAAAATCAAATAAAAATGTCAGCAGCAGATTTATGTTCCAAAGGTCTTGTGATTCTAAATCCTCATAGTAAAAACTTCAATATTTCAATGGTCTGTTGTATGAAGATTCATACAAACTAATGGCCCCAACCGTTTGGAAGGAGTATTTTTTGCAGCAGAGATTTTATCGATGGGAATTGAAGTCGGAGGTAGATGCTGCCATTTCTAAAATTAGTAATTTGATTGATGAAAACGGACTGGACGGACAGGCATACAATGTGAGACGGTATCAAAATTTGCCACATAATGCAAATTCAACTGATGTCAAAAGAGCCGAGAATACTAAAGAATTTATTTCAAACATGCTGACTCAAACCGACTGTTTGAAGAAGAAGAAGACTGAAGGTATCAAATCTGAGATCAAATTTATTTAATCCTGAATTGCTGAAACATTGACTGTAAAACCATATCGTCAAACATCAGAATTAGAAATTTCATGATAGCCTTCTGAAAGGAATTCAAATCAACAAAGACTTTGACACGAAAGTTAGACAAGTTATTTATGTCGCACAACAGCTAAAAGCTAAATTTTATCCAGCTGTAGTAATGAATGCTGAGGAAAAGCATAGTAAAAGGAGGAAAAATGAAAATACTAAAAAAATGAAAAATAAAAAAAAGAAATCATTAATGAAAAATGTTCATAAATTATCCAAAATGCTGGGAGGACCAAACGTGTCATATGACATGCTTGGGAAAAACTGTCAGGAGACAGATTACAAGAGAAAATATGAAAGTTTTAGACAGAAAAATGCTAACTCCGCGGTACCATTTAAAACCCTTGGAATATATGTTACAGCACGAGTTTTTCGAAGAATCTAGTAAAGAGGGTATGATTAGCATTATAAACGTACTAACAGAAAGACAGAGGATTCGAAAGTCGACAATCTGCAAGACACCGTGACCAGCAGAAACTCTTGAGGTCCGACCAGCAGTCCCTAATATCATCCTCTTTTGTTAAGAATAGGCTTACTGAAGAAAAACAAACTTCACAAACACAAAGAAGAGAAGAGAGTGATGTGGAGATGACATCTGAATCTGACACTTCTGGAGATCAGTCTGATAGAACTGTTTAAACAATTACTTGAATATTTTTCTTAATTACAAAAATGTTTATTCAAAATGTCGTTATATATTTGCAAGTCTGAATTACCAGAATATTTCAAATGCCCCCCCCCCCCCCCCCTTTGGACTTCCAAAAAAATTCAATGCCCCCCCCCCCCCCTTTATTTCCTCCCAGGCCCCCTTATCAGTTACAAATGACCAGTCCCTAGTTTTCACTTCATGTTATTCAGACGTCAAATGTCACTAAAAAATAGATAAATAATAAGTCCATATTTTCACGACTATACGTGTTGTAAATAGAGAAATAATAATACAAAAAGGGGATGGTCGTTTCCATTTGTAGGCTACATACATGTACTGTTTAAAAATTGCATTTTAAATACAATAGATATGAGCTACCAAAATTTTAATCATTCTACTTACTATAACCGTTCACTAAAAGTAAGAATTGTCAATACAATTTGTTAAATAAAGTCGTACAACTCTACATTTTTAATCATTGGATGTTTAAGATTTGTTTTTTGTTTTTACCGCCGATGTTAAATTCTAAACTACAAAAAATGTCGGATTTTTTTTACTTTCGGAAGTAACTGATTAGTCCACAAACCAAAAGATGTACTAAAAGAATATCAAGATGCAATCAAACCATATAACTCAATCGGCAGAGCTATTGCAAATCGGTATAGATAAAAAAGAAAAGGATTATTTGTATATTTGTTGTGTCTTTTTTTCAAAATTTGATTTCATGCAATTTCTTTTTGTGTAATAAAATTGTGTATTATCCTGCAATAATCGCTTCATTGACTGGTGTATTTATAAATTTTATGTTATACACCTACTGGCTATATAAAGACATTAAAGTATGCTCACATGTTAAATACTAGTGGAGAGTAAAAGACACGCACTGGCTTGTGTGATGTCCTCTTCGACGTCCGCGTTAAGCCGCGTTAGAATGGCGTGGAGGTGTCTTTGTTTTTCTCATTATAATGTCAAAGTTATGACTTGTTGTTGTTTGACATTGTAGGATATACTTTCCTCATTCACGACTTATTACCGGGTTTGTAACTAGATTAACACGACGGGTGCCACTAGTGGAGCAGGAACTGCTCACCCTTCCGGAACACCTGAGTTCACCCCCGGTGTTTAGTGGGGTTCGTGTTACTCGATCTTTAGTTTTATATCATTATGTATGTTTTGTGTATCGTTGTTTGTCCTTTTCTACTTTTTTCTTTTGGCCATTGTGTTGTCTGTTCTTCGATATACGGATTCTGATTGCCCCTTTCGTATCTTCAAACTCTTCATACATAATATACAGTTGTACATACATTATCCACGAATATAAATTTGATTTGTATTCGCCATATTATCGTTTATCTACCGGTATCTGATTCTAAAACTCGTACAAATAAATTTTATATTCGCGGATAATAATAATTAAATAAAAAGTGATTATATATTTGTTCCATTGAGCTTGAAATAAAGGATGCCACACACACAGCTAGTTCTGTTTCATGCATTGACATACACCTCGAAATTGACAAGGAGGGTCGGTTAAGAACGAAACTTTACAACAAAAGAAATTATTTAAATTTTCTCATTGTGAACTTTCCATTTATATATAGCAACATTCCAGCAGCACCTACATATGGAGTATTTCTCTCTCAGTCGATCCGATATTACAAGACTTGTGGTTTCTATCATCCAGGATGTCCTTGATAGATGGTTGCTGCTACCAAGGAAGCTACTGATTCAATGGTTTCTATTGGTTAAGTTTAAGTCATCACTTCGAAAAGTCTTATGGTCTCCACCATGACTTGATTATCCGCTACGGAATATCTGTGTCACAAATAACGATGAATATATATAAGTTTCACTTGTTATAAGCATGGTCATTTCCTCAAGTACATGACTTATCACTGGTTTTGTAACTAGATTAGCACGACGGGTGTCACTAGTAGAGCAGGAACTGCTCACCCTCCAGGAGCACTGGAGTGTATCCCCTGTTTTTAGTGGGGTCCGTGTTGCACGATCTTTTCGTGTTTTCTGTGTAGTGTTTTGCAGATCGTTGTTTGTCCTTTTGTCCCTTTTCCTATGTCCATTGTGTTGTGTCTTTCTTCGAATTGTGGATACTGATTACAAACGGTAATCAGAATCCAATCAGAATCCACAATTCGAAGAAAGACACACAACACAATTAGTCCGAGATTCCTCTGCCGTCCGACGGCTTTTT
The DNA here is from genome assembly GCA_963680875.1 of Bathymodiolus brooksi. NCBI lineage: Eukaryota > Metazoa > Mollusca > Bivalvia > Mytilida > Modiolidae > Bathymodiolus > Bathymodiolus brooksi. The sequence goes on along the minus strand of OY804578.1, from coordinate 49,646,908 downwards.
TTCCCCGACTTGCTGCGCCGTGGGGCGTCAGAGAGCTCTACACACGGAAAACAGTGGATTTGCCCATGTATCTCTGCCTTGGCACATTTCCACGTTTCGGCTATCGAATTTTATTTTCTATCCGAAACCCTTATATAAATCGCTTCACCAATCATTTTTCTATTCATTCATAACACGAAGCTTTGCTCATTTGCATATCTAAGATCAGTCGGGAAGCCAGTGACGCAGGAGAGTTCCATCTAAAAACAAAGTCACGTGACTTTCGCGTCATTTTTGATGAAAAATGACGTTCAACCCTTCGGTTAAAATACGTCGGTTTACAATAAATACGTACGCTTGAAATCAATTAAAATATACGGAATATGTCTATGGATAAATAGAAATTTATTGCATCACTTCAGTTTTTATTTATATAGTGCACACACATCGAATGTTGCTACTTGAAGTGGACTCAATTTCAAAACAAATGTCGAGGTGGTTCTATTTAAGTCAGAAAATTTAATTAAAACAATATGATGGCTTTCTGTAACATCCATTGCCTGAGGAAATCATCTAGGATCATTGTCATACCGACAACTAGTGTCAATGTCTTGTGGGATGCAATTGTGTCACTTAGTTCTACACCCACCTTGATCGATCGACCATTTGCCAAATATCGAAATTCATTGTCTTTCGGAACACATCGGTGGTGTTTCTTAACATCAACAATAAACGACACCTAAGCGTACATCCGAAAGAGGCTATTTCATTTGGGAAAGGGGTGTCTATTTTTATGTCTTTTTTTAATTTTCTTGTATTAATACCGTATTTTTCAGTTTATTTTTAATGCAATATTGTTTTAGACATTGTGCATTTTGTAATTTAGACTGGGGAATTACTATTTATCATCACTTTAAATAAAAAAAAATCATCTAAGATACTAGATTTGCAGAGGGGATGTACAACAATTAATAATTTCAATTTAATTTAATTTCAATACAACAGCCTTTTCAGGTACAAGATAAATAGAAAGAAACAAATGTGTGGAAAAAATAAAAGCATGTAAACAAAAATTAAGTGAATTGAAAAAATATGAAAATATTATAAAAAAAAACATGTCAGTAAAACAATTAATAAATTTTTAAAAATCTAAAAAAAATGAAACCTTGAGACAAAAAGGGGCATACAAAATTGTATTCAGATATCTTAACCCTTCATATTATATCAAGGCAAATTAAAAAAAAATTCAGTGTAAGCAAATATTTGTCTTGAAATTAGGAAATTTTATTATCTGAATGAAAGCTACCAAGTTTCATGTTTATCTGACAATGTAAATATCAATGTATTTGGAATATTCATGTGTTTGACACAACTACAAACTAGCTTTTATAACATATAGGGGTGGTTAAGTTGTAATAATTCTTTCCCCTTGACATTCACAAAATAACCAGCATTTACAAATATGGGTACTTAGGTTGCAATAATTATTTCCCCATGACTTCACAAGATGAAATGACCAGCATTTACAAATATGACTGAGTACATAGGTTGCAATAATTCTTTCTCCAGGATATTCACAAAATGACCAGCATTTACAAATATGGATACTTAGTTTGCAATAATTCTTTCTCCAGGACATTCACAAAATTACCAGCATTTACAAGTATAGGTACTTTTAGGTTACAATATTTTTTTCCCCATGACATTCACAAACAGAATGACTAGCATTCACATAAAAGACACACACAAACTGACTAGCATTCACATAAAAGACACATATTGAATGACTACCATGCACATAATTTTAAGACACATACAGAAGGACTTGCATTCACATGAAATGACAAACCAGATTTCCAAATTCCACTAAGTAAATAAAATGACTAGAATGAATATGTTTTCTGTTGGCAAAATAAGCAAGTATTGGTAAATATTGTTTAAAATTGAAGTTAAAAAACTATTTTATTTGATCCAATGACTGGAAAAAAGTTAATAAAAGGGCAAATTTTGAAATATTCTTTTCTGTAAAATAAAATTTATAAAATTCAGCATTAAAATTCATAGATAATAAAAGATAATTATATTTTTCATAAACAACAGGCAACAGAAGTACCTTTTCATCTAAAAAAAAAGCATGAATAACAAATTCAACAACATGTTGGAGTATATACAGGTCTAAATGTCTGTAGAAACTTGTTCAACATCTTGGTTCTGGTTCAAAATATCTAAAAGAAATTGAAAAGTTTGAGATCTTGTTTCAGCTCCACTTTCTGACCTAGAAAATGTGTTACAACTGTTATAACAATATGTACCACAATATAATTTATCTTCTGAGCCAAATTCTTTACAGAAATTTAATTCATTCTTGAAATATTTAAGAACAACTTTAACAAGTCCTGGTTTTCAATTGAAATTGAAATAAACCTTTTGACTTTCAGTTTCAGATGAAGTTTCACAAATTACACAATCAAAAAGTTCTTTTCTGAATGACTAAATATATTATAATGTTTATGACACAAGGTGTCTTGAAAACTCTGATCCTTGTCTAAAAATTTGTCATTTATCCAAACATCAAATACTAATGTCATCTCCACTCTTTTTACTTAAATTAAAATGGTTTAAAAAACTTTTTTTTTCATCTTCAACACTCTTACTTCCATTAGAAAATGCCTTTTTATTAACTGCATGGCTCATCATTTTCAAGCAGATTATTTTCAGTAGACATAGAATACAAAGTTTGAACTTAATTTCACATTTCTTACAAATACAATACAATTCAGAAAAAATGTTAAATTTCTTTTTACAAACAAACAAAATTCAGGAGCATCTGAAACTTTTTGAATTAAATGAATGTATCAGTTAGAGGATATATTTTGCCCACAATTATACCCAAGGGCCTGCATTTGTTTGATGATGTACTTTAAAAATAATTGGAATGCTGGTCCATTTTCTTACTTCATGGATTTTTTAGAAGAGAAAAAAACATATATATTTATATACAACTTTAAATCACATTTCCTACATACACAGGCATTTTCAGATATATTAAAATTATCGACACAAGTTTGTAAAATTCAGGAGCATCTGAACCAATAATAGCCATTTTCAAACCCCTTTGCCTTGTTAAATGCACATCCAGGCAAGCACAACACTGACAAAATAAAAAAATAAAAAAAAATCATCAATAGTTTTATTTAATCATTATATTTTCTGTGCTGTAAATCTGAAATATTGAAATACATAATTGATCAATTAACAATCTGGAAGGTACAAAATCAGAAGCTGAGACTGGAATATCCTTACATGTCCAATTTTTTATCACAAGACCATATAATTTTAAATGTTAAAACATCATGAATGATGAAGTCAGTTTAAAGGGTTCAAATATAGGTAATAACAACATTAACAAAATAAGATAATACAATCATAAATACTTTTAGTTTTAGTTATGCTTAGCTTTCATGTAAGCTTATTATTTTTAATTCTGTTCAGCTATAATATCTGCTTTTAAATTGCTTTTAATTTCATGTTTTAGTTATTTCAGATTTCTTACCAACTTACATGTCTGTGCTTTTCTTGTAGTGCTAGCTTTGTTTTTCTTTGTTTTTAATTTATTTTTGCATGCCTTAATTATTGTTATTTATGTTGTATGTCGGTCAAAGGCTCATTAGAGCTTATATTTGTATGCTTGTTGTTTTTAACCATGCCGACTTTAGATAAAACTTATTTATTTATTTATTTATTTATTTATTCAGCGTCTTCTTTATCAAAAATGGCGGCTGACAGCGTCCTAAGGGTTTTGCAAATTAAAGGCGGAATGATGGCTATTTTTATATTTCGTTACACATTTGAATGATGGGTAAACCTATTTTTGACCATAGTTTTTACTGACAACCAATGGGATGCGTTTGTGTCAGTTATTCTTAGCCTCGAGAATTTCCCGCCATATATTCTTAGCTACAACAACAAAAACAAATACCTCGGGAAATACCTAGTTTTATACCGATATTATGTCTAATAAACACTTTCTTGGGGTTTTTTCTGCAACTTATATATTTAACCATGATAATTCACGTTTTTTGGGAATGTATTTATTTATATTTATCTCTCATATAAGGTTTATTCTGTAATCGTCATGGTAAACAAACGTCAATACCTATTACGATTATGGACGACACCTGGTGGGTTATTATTATCTGCCCTTGCGTAAATGTTTTTAGCCCTATGGGAGGAGTTACGGAATCTGACGTTGGCTTCCCGACTGGATGGCGACGCCGGGACCTCGGCAATTTTCATATGATCTATATAGACGATATCATTCATAATTGCATGTGTGTCATTTTCTGAACTTGAAAATGATACATTGAATCAAGCTGAATTCAATTAGTTCTAATAATAAAACCCTAAATGCTCGCTTACTCGCAAGGGTTTTAACGGGTTGCCATTACACGTAATGGAGCAGCCGCCGATATTTTTTGCGCTCGCTTTCAGAGTTTCTGACGCCTGCATTTATCAATAAGACATAACCTTTCCTTTTGTCCACTATTATAACAAGTTTTTATCACCTATCAGTATTTTAGAATGTAATTCCCAAAAAATAAAAATCCATGTTTACTTTCTCTGGACATTTTGAATTTCGTCATTTCCGGCCTCACTTTGGTATTTTCCTTATTTGGATGTCGATACCATATTTGGCGATTTGAGGCGTGAATGTTTACATCAACCGTAGTAAGCATCGTAGTAAGAAATACCATATTTAGAAAAGCTCCGCCTTCCGTAGTTTCCTGTTATGGCGAACGATCGATAAATTTGAACAAGGTTGTTGCTACCTTTGAAAAGCATACATTTCTCAGCCAAACCGATTTAACAAGGACTTTGATCATCAGTAATAGTTATAATGAAATGTTTGAAGCGTAAATAGTGAGTTTTTATGTTTCAACTGCAATTTATTTTTTGCTCCATTGTGACGAATGGGACCGCTTTGTAGCTCCGCCGAGACACAAGTTTGTCACAGGAGCTACATTACATTATTGCAGCTAAATAAATGAAATAAAAATTAACGAAAACAATTATATATTCGAGGTTCCTGGACTAAATGAAAATCTGAGGCGACGAACCCTTTTTGGCCTTAAGAGTCTATGTAAAAATGTCTGAAATACATGAAACTGGAGGCGTGTGACACACAATTTAACAATGAATGACATTTGGCGACATATTTTCTGAAATTAATTTAGATTCCTCAATAATATATGTAATTATATTGACTAACCTTTCTAGCTTCTAAACTCGGGGTTCCCATATTAAATATAATATGATCATTTTTGCACGATCGCAATATCAAAGACATGTCTAAAATCGTTACAAAACAAAAATATTTGAATTTTGTCAGAAGAAAAACTTTGCGGAAATAAACAATACCGGTAACTTTTAATTTTCGAATCATTGACGGACACATTGAATTTCCGTACTGTAGGCTATTTTTTGACAAATCTATCAAACGATCCATCAAGCTTGAAACTGCAGTCATGTGATCAAAATCTAATTTAAATATGATGAATATTTATGAGGAAAGTACCATCAATTTCTGGATATGACGATCTGCAAAACTAAATTTAAGATAAAGTTGGCACTATATACATAATAACATTCAAATACGAGCTCTGCAATGCTCTTACAACGGACTATTATACATATACAAATATATATGTCTTATAAACAGACATACAATTTCAGTACATCATGAAGCATTCTTTTTTCTGGTTAATTCCTCCAGTTTCTGGAGCAATTCATTCTTACAAAAATGTCATTAAGTATGCCCGAGAACTGGGTTTTTTTTCAATGCAAATGAACTAGTAAGCTCAAAACAAAAGAAAAAACAAACACAAAAACAAAAACAAACGAACAAACAAACAAACAAAAATAAAGGATAAAAAATGCACACGTGTACATTTCACATTATCACCGTCTTGATAAAAATGCAATCGTAACTACTCGGCCATTCTCGCTACCCTGCAAGAATGGCCGAGTAGTTACGATTGGATAAAAATGTCGGGTGTTACATAATGATAATGATCAGTGTTTTCCGGTACAGGCCCCTGTTGATTGGTCAATGACCCCCATTTACAAAACCCCCGGCCTTATGCCAGCTTGTAATTACGCGACCAAAGGGGGTCCCTGACGTTGCTATATGCATGTAAAGATGGCATCAAGCTAAAAGAATCACAAAGCGCTTGAATAAATACATAAATAAATACGACGAACCTCTTGAATAAATACATTAAAAAATACAATGATGCAGCAAATAATTATCAGAGATATAATGTTTCTACTGTATTTGCCATGTTTACCATGCATAGCTGTTGATGCGCGCTATCACGTGACAGGCACTTGTTTCATTCAAAAAATATAGGCCCCCCTCCTCTTCCTTACGGAGGGGGCATATATTTTTTGAATGAAACAAGTGCCTGTGCGCGCTATACCTGGAACTATTCTTTTGATGTATTTTTTTTCTACATTGAAATTGTCAAGTTTTTTTTTTAAACAAAGCATTTTAAAATCGTTTCGTATTATTATTTCCAACCTGAATTATCAATTTGTTGATCCTAGACCTGTTACCGCGTATTGGTGACGTCATAGATTTCTAAATCCTTGGTCAATCGTAACTACTCGGCCATTCTCGCTACCCTGCAAATATTATTTGCAGGGTCTATTTGCAGGGTCTTATTTGCAGTGTCGCGAGAATGGCCGAGTAGCTACGATTGAATCCTTGGTGTGCTAAATAAAAAAAAACAGGCTAAAATATAACTGACTGATTTTCGGAAAATTCTCCCTAGGTCATTTCAAATTCGATATTCATGATTTTTGTAACATTTAAAAGCAGAATTGATAAAGAGTTTATTTTTTCATTTCTATGTATTGTATATAGATTCTAGTATCTTTTTTTACTTCTATTTACAATCACTTATGATTTGAACACAAATGTAAATTTTCGAAGGCACAGTTTTCTATGATTATATTGTAATATTTGGTGGAAAAAATAGAATTTGTGCTTAAGTCACATTTCTGGGAAAAGTAGAAATAAAATTATATAAAAATTATAAGAAGTACTTTAATGCCGACATGCGAGTCATGAAAATCGAGAAAGTCATGACTTAATATAGGTAATTACTGTAATCACCTGTCCCCAGTTAGTGGCATCGCGTTCGATGTTAGCCACCGCCTTTAATTACAAGTAAATCATCTGTCGATCTTCTTTGTCCTGACACCTTATAAGATCTCTGCAGTTTGCGTAAAAGTTGGCCAGAATCTCACAGACTCATTTGAATCATATATTGGTGTTAGACAGGGGGATGTATTCTTTTCAAAATTTTCATAAATGATCTCCCAGATTACCTTTTACACTCATTTGACCCAGTTTATATTAACAATAATAGAATTGACTGTCTTTTATATGCAGATGATGTTATTCTTCTATCTAATTCACAAAAAGGGTTACAGTCCAAATTAGACTCTCTTGAACTTTTTTGTAAAGAATGGTGTATGTCAGTCGACATATCTAAAACGAAAGTCGTAATCTTTAATAAATCTGGAAGATTAATTAAGCAAAATTTCCTACTCAATTATAAAGTTTTAGACTTTTGTAATAGTTACAAATGTCTAGGGATAACATTCTCCTCATTTTGCTCATTCACAGAGTCCAAAACTGAACTTTACAAGAAAGCAGTCAAAGCTTTTTTCAAACTGAAAGCAGATGTATTATCATTGTATCCAATGCCCAAAACTAGTCTACATATCTTTGACCACACTGTCAAACCTATTTTATTATACTGTTCAGAAATATGGGGTTGTTATTTACCAAAATCAGCTGACTTTAACTTTATGTTTGACTATTCAAGACTATCATCTGTACTTCCCTGTGGGGCCGTAGCTATAATCCGACAGTCCGATAGTCCGATAGTCCGACAGTCCGATAATCCGACGGTCCGATAGTCCGACAGTCCGATAGTCTGACAGTCCGATAATCCGATGGTCCGATAGTCCGACAGTCCGATAGTCCGACAAATGCTTTAAACTGATGAAAGTTTTGAAAAATAATTTGGCCAAAAATGATATATTCGTAATTTCAGGATATGGGCCATTCATTTTTATACGCCCGTCAAAATACGGGCTTATTATGGCATACCGCTGTTCGTCCGTCCGTCCACGCCTCTTACGATAACATCTCTCACTTGTTCCCCCTTTTACTGATAGGTCACGTCGTGACATACATTGTATTGATAAAAGGGGGAGCAAGTGAGAGGCCACGGTGTGATTTTAGTCAGTTTAGAAAACGCCAGTTTTCATATGGTACATGTATATACAATTAATTGGTTTAAAAAAGTGCAGAATATTAATTACTGTTCTCACGCTACGCAACCGACCTTCAATTGTCATAAAAGAGGGGGGGGGGGGGGGGGGGGGGGGGGAGCGTATCATGGCACAGTTGTTTATTTTGTCATATTCCGATGCTGTTTCTTTCCGTGATATAATTAGGGGTCACTTAGGGACAATTCCTTCAATCGTAACTTTTTATATATGCATTTGTCGTAGAAGGCGACTATAGCAGGGTCACCCGTCGGAGTCCCGGGCAATAAAAATAGAACCAACTTGTCGTCGGAAGAGACAGAAAAACAAGTTCCCGTGTTAAGCCGTTGCCCATGTTGACCCATCCCAGAGTCCCCTCTTTCTGATTTTTTGTTTACAAACTTTTCTCATCCTGAATATGACTGAAATATTGCTTGCTGGACCTTAAGCAATCAATCAATCAATCAATCAATCAATCAATCAATCAATCAATCAATCAATCAATCAATCAATCAATCAATCAATCAATCAATCAATCAATCAATCAATCAATCGATCAATCAATCGATCAATCAATCGATCAATCAATCAATCAATCAATCAATCAATCAATCAATCAATCAAGCAATCAATCAATCAATCAATCAATCAATCAATCAATCAATCAATCAAGCAATCAATCAATCAATCAATCAATCAATCAATCAATCAATCAATTCGCACACATTATTGTATCCAGCTCTATTGGTATGTCGACATTGCTTTTTAACATAAATATTCCATGATAAAGGGCGGGGGACACTGGTACGCTCTCCTTTTAGCTTTTCCTTTTTTTTTGTATTTTTTTTTTTTTTGTATTCATTTATTTCATCTTTCTTTTTAATAGTGACTTTTCTTGGCTGGACTCGGCTACACGCTACTTAAATAAAGCCTGAAGTAGTCGCTACTAAAAAATATACGGGATACTTACACTACCGGTCCATCACGATTGGATCCAGGTCTTTATGGAGTCCGCGTTGTTCATATATGTGTTTTTTTAGCTCTTGTGTGGCCCTGCCAATTGTTTGTCCGTCTATGATATCGTGTTTCCGATGTTCTGGACGGTTCGGTTTCTGGCCCCATATTACACATGTTATAGTGTTAACTTTCAAAGAAATATAGCATTTGTCGGACTATCGGACTGTCGGACTATCGGACCGTCGGACTATCGCACTGTCGTACTATCGGACCGTCGGACTATCGGACTGTCGGATTATAGGTCGGACCCCATATTCCTCGATAAATTGCATATTCATTTTTGTAAATATATACTGGGTGCTAATAAAACAAGCACCAACTTTGCAATATTAAGTGAATTAGGAAGAATACCATTTGCATTAAATTGCTTTACTTCAGTTTTTAAATACTGGTATCGTTTATATTCTTCTACTAATTTCTTACTTAAGAGTGCATACATTGAAAATAAATTCCTACACTCACAGGGTTGTGACACTTGGTATTCTGGCCTACAGAGACTTTTTAAAATATTTGATAACAATACAGGAATTCACAATATGCTTAAATATAAGCATAATACATTTAAAAGAAAAATTAAAGTTTATACAAAAGCCTTTTATAAAAATAAACGGTATGTTAAGAGAAATAAACTTCTAGATGAAAACGGCAAATTGCGAACCTATCTAAAACTCAAATGCAATTTCGGATTCGAAAATTATCTTCATATTTTATCAGATTTTAATCAAAGAAAATCTTTCACCAAATTTAGAATCAGCAACCATAAATTAAAGATTGAAACTGGCAGATATTCAAAACCTATAACACCTTTAGAGAACCGCATTTGCGAAAAATGTTTTTCAGATGAAATAGCGGAATCCGAAGAACACCTTCTATTAAAATGTTCTTTTTATTATACTTCCAGGCGCAAGCTTCTTGAAACAATTAAGAATAACATTAATCATTCTAACCTTGAAAAATCATCATTTGGGGATAAATTTATATGGCTTTTAAACTCAGAAAGTAAAGATACTTTAATATGCATGTGTGATTTCCTGTTAAAAAGTCACTGTTTCGAGATAGCTGGTATCGCATATTTTAACACTAGTCATGTCTCTCATTCTTGTATTTATAATTTATATGATATTTTATGCAATCACCTTATGCTTTATTATGTTTATATGCCCCTTCGTGGGCCCTTTAATTTGGACCAATAAAATCTTATCTTATCTTATAGCAATTTTTAATAGCCTATGTGGTTTTAGTTGGTTATTAGTTAAACCGAAAGAACCAGAATTTCCGGTATGTCCGACCTTGATTTAATGTTTAGACATTCATTGTTATGGTGACAGGCGCCAAACTATACACATTTCTTCACTGCCATAGAACATTATAAGTGTCTACTGAGATTAATTGAACAGAAAAGATGGCAGTTCCATTTTCAAACACAAAGTTACGTGTGCCAAAGGGTTTCCAAAATGTATTGGAAGGACTTGCCCGTGAAGTTTTAAGAAATCAACCTGAAAATCTTTATGAATTCGGTGCAAAATATTTCGAACAGATGCTGTCTGTTCGTGATGGTAAGAAAAGAAGTGCATTCTTCATAGTTATTGTATTGATAATGTATTTCTAACTGTGTATGGTTTGTTTGTGATTTAAAAATTCCTGATTTTTTAGATTAAATCGTTTTCACCTTGGAGACTGAGTGAGTCTGACTGAATAGTGAATAGTTGATTGACAAATATTTATTTTTATCATTTGCTTGTTTTATAATAATATGCTATACTCTGTCACTAATCTCGTTGAGATTAGGATTCCGAACAAATTTTCTGTCTGTTCTTCATCCTAATCTCGTTTCAAGTCCTATTAAGGGTATTATTCTTTAAATTTTTTATTTGACCCCCCCCCCCTGTGCATTCCGATGGCTATTTTGGCATGGACGGTTTGTGTCAGATCAAGTGCAGGTAAGATTTCATAAATAGACATATTTTCTAGTTCAAATGTGCAAAAATATTGATATTTCCTTACCTTTACAGCGTATATCCGACAAAATAATCCAAAATCCACTTTAAGCTGACTGCCATTTTACTGAACTCATGAACTACACCACCGTCACCACATGATCAAAATCGTCACGAATTTTGCTACAACATGTTTCTGAATGAAAGGTCGATGTCAATTATTTATTGTGTATATGCAAGCATATCCTTTATGCAGGGGTTTCAAAGTGGGCCGGTACCCGGTACTTTTACCCGCCTGAGATCGTGTATAGTACCGGCAGAAATTACTGAATCCCCCCAAAATTAGCGGTGGTCTAAAACCACAAGTACGATGGTCGATTGGCTTGTGAAATATTTTTCATCAAAAATTAATGATCACGTCAATTGCTGAATTCTCGCATTCAAATCGAACAACTGCGTCACGACCAAGTTGATGGGATATTCCCTGTTTTAAAAATAACTTTACCTTAGAATCGTAAATAGCGGTTTGCGCATGAGGTAAATAGATATGTTTTCGCCCCAATATCTTTTCATCCTTGTGTAAAACTCGGACCGGAACAAAGCTGACATCATTTCAAAATAAAAAAAATGACCGATTACAAATTATGTTCAAATACAATTTAGTGTAATCTCCAGTAATATAAGTATGATCATTATGTATTATGAATATATGACTACACAATATTTTGTGCGATTTTTTTTATCCATTTAAAACCCAAGGTCGAATCATTCTGGGGCGTACTGTCTTGTTGCTTAATTCCATCCATATTGTTTAACTTCCGGTATAAAAAAATAAAAACCTATGGCTAATTTATTTACATATTTTGACGGGGCCCTACCGCAGTTGTTCACAGAAATGAAAGTGTGCTGAAAAACATTTTTAAAAGGGGGCACAAGGAGATAAGGGATAGAAAATTACTAGAAATCTTGAAAAAGGACCGGACATGGCTCAAACACGAATTACATTATAATGTCAAAACGCCGGCCCCCCCTTTTTTTCCAAAATAATTTAACTTTTGTGATTCAAATGTTAATAAATGTCTTCCCGCGAATCGTTTTTGTTCGAACATTTTTTTGGCATATAAGTCGTGAAAGTAACAATATATATTGTTTTTGTTTAATTATATTTGTATTCATCTATTAAAAAATTATAAATTTGATTAAAGATTGATGATTGCAAATTAAATTTATATGTTTCATCAAGGACGTATTCTATATACGTCCTTGGTTTCATTAATTATGACACTTATATGTCTTGATCCTGCCAATGGTCTTTGATGAGTCTAATTACTGGTAATAAAGTAAAAAAAAAACACACAAGCCAAGGTATTGTGAAAAAGAAAAGGACAAAGCCAACAAAAGAATTTTGAGAAGTTTAAGCTTTGATAACAATGGCTTGGTCAAGCCTAGCTGCGGAACCATAGCTCTTTATGGTCCTTTTTGGTTTTTTTTAAGATATGGCAGACTATCTATGAATAATCTTGGCTGAAGTCTGTGAACTGAAATATTCAATAAAGAAATGGGGCGGGGAAGGGGGGGTGGAAATCCAGGCATTATGCATGGTCTTCACTCTTGGTGAAATCTGAACTCTAAAGTTAATGGGATTTTTCTTTCAAAAACACTTAATGTTTTGCAGTCTCTGAAGTACATTTTTTTTGGTCCACAAAATGCTAGATTTCAGGAGCTTCCGCCCCCTGGACCCCTTAGGGCCCTCAGCCTAATTTTTTAGGTACCTCCTAAAATTTAAGAAGTACTTCCTATTATAAAAAAGCTTTGAAACCCCTGTTTATGGTCTGTTGATTGGTTTTAATAAAATATTTACAACAAAATTACAAAATTTCAAGCCGTGTATATGGGATTTTTAAATTATAATATATCATTTGACATCGACATCTCGAACTACGAAACAGACTATACCAAAATATGTCACGATTTTTTATCACGTGCCGTGGTGTCAGTTCTAGAGTTCAGTAAAATGGCTGTCTGGTTTAATTAGATTTTGGATTATTTTGTGGGATATATGCTGTAAAGGGTAAGGAAATATCAATATTTTTGCAGATTTGAACTAGAAAATATGTCTATTTATGAAATCTTACCTGCACTTGATTTAACACAATCCGTTCATGCCAAAATATCCATTGGAATGCACCGGAGGGTAAAATTTAAAATTTCCAGAATACCCTTAATAGAGCTTGAAACGAGATTAGGATGAAGATACAGACAGAAAATTTCTTCGGAATCGTAACCTCAACGAGATTACTGTGTCACATGATCCATTTTTCCAAAATCAGTATTTTGTTTGATATATGCCCATTCCTTGCCCTTTTGTTTGGAATTTAGTGATTTGTTTGTATCCGGGGCCCTGGGAATTGGAACAATTAGCTCGAAAACAATGTGAATTTGGAAGATACTAGTGATGACAATGAATTGTTTTGGATTAAACACAATTTGTTCAAAAACATTGATTTGGAATAACATTTCAATGCAGAATCACCTTTCACACTTGTATTATGTTTTCCAATTTTCATAGAAGAGTGGGTCACAAGGCTAACACCGATGGTTACAAATTCTTGTGATGCAGATGAATGATCCGACAAATAGCTCACAATACTTGCATATACAGCTATGTCTCACTACAATGTATAACCATGGATATGTTTGCTCATGTGTTAGTGAACAAAACCTTCTGGTATCTGGTACCATGTATGTAGCACTAAAACTTTCTGATTCAGAGACAGAACATCACAGACACCATTTGAATCAAGTCTGTGGCTGTCTTTAGATTGCAATGTTTCTGGAGTGTAAACAAGGGGTTTGATGGGGCTGTCGGAACTATCAGTAATACTGTCAGTGTATGCCTGGCGTCGTTCGTAACACCACAATTACTATCAGTTTCGGGTTCATCAGCATTTTGCACCTCATTGCTTCCTGGTAAAAAAATTCTTCTTACTTTCATGATTTAAGAACTATTCACTGATGTTAATTTTCTGACATGATATTACAAATTATATAGCATGTTCAGACATTCTTATTACTCGCTTGCATTTAGTGATTTACCCTTCATATTCTGAGTGAGTGATTGCTATTTAACTCCAACTCAGCCATTTGTCAGCTCTATCATGGCAAGAACAAGTTAATTTTTAATGAGATGATGATGAAGTCCGCTTTGTACAAGACCAATACACTTAGATGGATTTTTATAGTGCTAGCTCACTAAAATAACAGCCCGCGGATAGACATGTCGCACCTATCGGACACATTATCCTGATTCCGAGTCAACAAGTCTTTGCTCTTTCTCCTTTAAATTCTGCATGCTTAGAAGAGAAGCAACAAATACCAATAGTCTGGTTTGCCCTGATCGGGGCTCGAATCCACAATCTACCATACCATATTCTGCATTATAAACTAATTTCCTTTTTAGTACATTTTTCGTAAGTGTTAAAAAAAATGATGAAAATAAAAGAACATATTACTAACTTTTGTGCAAAATTCATTCTAAATAACCCCACTTTATTTTTCCAAGGTTTTCAGCATATTCTGTTACATGCAAATCAAGCCACTAAATTAACAACGGATTCCCAATAGGATGCACATCTATAGTAATATACACAAATGGTTAGTGTGACCATCAGTCTTTAATACTGCTAATCGTTGGTTTTGCTCTGTAATTTCAATTGAAATGCTTTGCTAAACGATGTTTATGAGTATTTTTTCTCAATGATAATTTTTATCAGCACCTCATGATTATTTTTTCTGCACCTCATTGGGAATATTCTCTGTGAAATTGGGGGGAAAAAGAGCATTTTTTCACATTTGGAATTGGGACCTATGGGGTTGATATGCAACCCTAAAATAACTGTTGGAAAATCACTGGCATTGGAAATCAAATACTATACTCAATCACAAGATAAATGGTCCATGTTTTATATTCTCCGTTGACAGTTTGAATGAATGAATACTTCATTGACTTTTTCTAAGGATTACATTACATGGTCACCATCTTAGTTTCTAATGAGATGCTGAGTTGATTATCTCACTTTGTTCATTTTGCCTCTACATGTTCAATAAGAACTTTCTGTTAAGCCATCTCTAAGTCAAATATAGCAACAATGTTGTCTTACATTGTTTGTGTTTTACTTCCCGTATTTAACAATGACCAAAAACACCACGTTAAATCATCTATATATCTGTTCATTATTTTGATTGGATGATTAGTGTTTACTATTTTACAACAGTTTATGCATAATCTTGGTGACAGGAACTATACCAGATAGAGACGATTTCCTGCTGGGACTATACCTGTGGAATAGATTTTAATGCGTTGTCTTTAAATAATTTTGGCAAGATTTACCTCCCTTGAAATAGACAATGCTGTCGTCTGTTATCGTTTGCTGTCAACATGGTGATGTTTGGCAATTTTGTTATTATTAATATGAGGCAGGTGCAACCTGAAACGCTCCTGAAGAACAGTAATTTTTCTTCCTGTTTAAAAAATATCAAGCTTAAAAATAACCACCTAAAACTCCAAACTCCGGACAGTTTTCGCATCCGCTACTGAACATTGTTTCATTTTTATTTGGAAAAAAAATCGACTAGAGTTTCGGTTTAGGTCACGTGATTTTTCTTTTAATTTATTTCCGGTTTGGCAGCCATTTTGTTGAAGATTTTGAAGTGCCATAGTACCTATTCATACTTCTACCATTAACGATCCCAAAAAGGGAGCGTATTATAATGTTGAATTTTAGTGTGTTTTTCTTTTATGTCCAGAATGAGATATTATGTACTTATAAACAATAATATTATTGTCTTCTCCCTTGGGAACAGTTTTCCTGTAGTGTTGTCTGGTGCTGTATAGAAAACAGGTCTCTCAGGATAACATTAATAACATAATAATATTACAAACAATAAGAAGAAAATGCACAATATACTAAATGTTTGGTTCATATAATTGTTTAATAATCGGATATCAATATTTATGGTCATCAGGTAAAAACATCCATAAATATTGATACATTTTTCATATGACATTGGTAATAGTAAGTTAGTGTTACAATAAGACTAGGTAACAAGGGAAATAATTGAAAACATGTTTAACATTTTCCCTATTGATCTATAAATTGGTAATAGTAACACAGCATCATAATAAGATTAGGTAACAAGGGACATAATTGACAAAAAGGGAAATAATTGAAAACATGTTTAACATTTTCCCTATTTATCTATAAATTGGTAACAGTAACAACATTATAATAAGATTAGGTAACAAGGGACATAATTGACAAAGTGTTAAGCATTTTCCCTCTTTATCAATAAATTAGACATTGTAGATATTATTTAAACATGGGCATCATGCAGGCCTTTCAATAAGGGGTGGTACCAGGGCAGGTACTTATATCCACCTGAAATGGTCTTTGGTACCTCCTGATTTTAAAGAGTGTTGTATAATATAATCATAGAAATTATTCAAATTTTAACAAAAAGTACTGCTAGACTTGAAAAATATTGAAAGCCCTGATCATGTTATGACAATATTTATACCTATGATATAATTTTTTTTTCAAGTAATATCTTAACAAAAATTGCATTCTATTTAATAATTAGATATAATGCAGTACAAAAGTGTATTAATTATATTATTATTAACTTTAATTATTTAAGTTATATGTGTAAGTAACGCAGTCAAGTAGCAGTAGAATGTCAGAACTTAGGTTGAGTAATTTTTTTTTTTGAGTTGTATATCATTTTGACACTTAATGATAGTTATAGAATATTTGTTTGGACTGTCAAATGACTTTGTAGAGTTGCTTGTTGACTTTTGTTTAGATTTTCTGTTCTCTGTTCCATATCAAGATTCAATCACTTTAATTTTTTGATAAAGACCAATATTACACAAGATACCAATTGACAAAATTCTTCATTCAGATGAAACTAACCAGTACCGATAAGATTTTAACATTGGATAAAATAGTTCCATATTCAAGTGTAAGCTGTTTGATTGCAGCTATCTGTTATCATTGTAGCAATTTTTTTTAAATCAGTGTTGAAAATTGTGGCTGTGATGTCAGGATGTTAAAATTTGCTTTTTATTTTTTTTTTTTTTTTTTAAATATATTTTCTCTCCAATTTCTAACCTTTGTGTTGTGCAAGTCTAATATAAGGTTGCACTTTTCTAATTAGTAAGAAAGGATATGGATCATGATGTAAATGAACATAAGAGACCATCCAACACCACACGTAGACACAAATTAAAGCAAAAGCACACAAACACTATCCTTGTTGCTGTCCTAAGTTTGAGATTGTTAATTGCAAATACAAAGTGATCTGAAAACACGGACAAGCAGGCAAGATGAATTAGTAGAATTACCTTTAAAAAATTTGTATTTTAAGTCTGAGCTTCACTAATATATTTTTCTTGTTAGCTGTGTGTTGGTTAATTGCTAGTTCTTACAAAGAAGCATAATGATTCCCATACAATAAAGAGCATTTTCCTGTAATGTAAACCATTGCCTCTGTAAACGATCACTAAAACTAATTGTGCTATAGACGTTACAGAGATGATTTGCTTTAGCATGAGATAGTGCTCTAGCATGAACAAGCTATAAAATCCTTATCGCGAGACATGGAAATACTACTCAATTATCTGAAGAAAAAAAGGCATCAGATAAAACAAGGCAATTTTACATCATAAAAATCACAATGTTGCTCTTTCTTGTACAAATGTAACATGGAGGGATATTGATGCTAACAATGACATCTTTGATGTTAACTCGACCAATAGAATTTGATTGATTTTTAACCTTGATTGATAATATTGATTTGTATTTATTATTACTAACTTTTTACTCCCATTATCCATCATTCATGTCTGTTTAAACTAACAAGTCCATAGAGAATTAAATAATTGTTCCCAACTTAGTGTATATTGTATTGAAAATTTCATCAAAATATAAAAAAAAAGAGTGTAATGAAAAAGTCAATAGCATTTGCTAAATTGAATTTCACAGTTTAAAGTTCCTAGTGAATTACATTTCAACTGAACTAACTTGTGATATTATCAATATTTAATGAAGGGTAATAAATTTCTGTTTACTTGGCTGTAACTGAAAACAAAAAAAAGTTTTATTGATTAATACTTGTGTATATGTCGGAGTGGCATGGGAGGAAAGTTCTCTAAGCTGAAGACTTTTGTGGAGTCTAAACATCGGAGTTTTACTGGTGGCAATTTAACTTCTAACAATGAAGGTACTTTTAAAAAGAATTTAATTAATATAATATACACATATAACATAATTACGGAATGTAATATTTTTTGAACGATAGTACCATGTTTTATTTTGGATTAAGTTACCATAGGTATGAATTATTTTCAACATTAATTACCATACCATATTTTAAAATAGAAAAATACTGAAGTTTTATCAAATATAGATAGTTACAGTTTTTTTTTTTATCTTAATTAATAATTTTTAAATTAAATTTAATTTTATTGATGCCACAATGACTCAATTATAATGTATAGCATAAATAGAATATTGTGTGATTCATGTGCAATTTACTGGGCACACATTTTTTTACATGTAAGAACAAAAATTTGAAGAAATCTTTTCTCAGCAATCTGTTTTTAATTTTATTTTGTAATTAAGATGTCAAGATAAAAGAATTCATGTACAGGTATATCAAAAGAAAAATAGAGAACTTTTGTTAATTTTAGTTAGAGAAATAAATTTATACGTCGTTAGAAAACGGATTATTAAACTGTTTGCTCTCCAAGATCAGATGTACCGCTATTATTACATTTTGTCCATCTTCGATCCATAAACTTTATATAGTTCATTTTTTTTCTCCCAAACCACAAAAATGGAATGAGACTCGACAGGAATATTCCTTGTCATAAAAAGTTTGGGTTTTTGTATAATGTTAAAACTGAAACTGATGGTACTAGGAATGATCAATGTTTTATGTCCTTAGAATGATCAATGTTTTTCCTTAAATTCAAAGTTTTTTTCTCTTATAGATCATAAATCGTAGTTGTCTGCCATATTTTGGATATCGTTAAATGGAGGATCCCTCTGTAAATCTGTCAAAATATCTTCCTAAAATTAAAGCTGCTTAATTGATTTTTGTTATTGCTGCTACATGTACAAGAATTCTATCATCGATATTAACTGTTATGTGGGGAAATTTTTTATTCTTTCAATTTATAACAATGATAAATCGTTAACAGGTTTAATTAAGTTACACTCTGCGTAATACCAATTTTGATCATTACTTTCAGCAATTTATGAAAACCCATGCTAGTTACATTTGTAAATCAAAATTTGATTGCTTTTAATCTAAATAGGATAAATTCAATAATAAATATTCTAACACTATATAAATTTATATTATCTGTAGTTTATGAAATTATATCATATGTAGTTTTAAAAACAAAACATTGACTTGAAAAAAATTAAATAGAAATTATATAGTACAAAAATATGCTTGGTAATATGTACAATACAGTCAGAGACATAGCGTGATAAATCACTGTGATAGACGGATCATTCTTCTTAGTGATACTGATACCGTTATATTTTTTGGTCTGTTTAATCTATTTCTTATTTTGATATGCCTTTTGAGTGATTGAAAGTAACACTCTACATGTAAAAGAAATTGTGAAGATATATTTAATTGAACAAAATATATATCCAAGTAACCAAGATAAGTGATATGTCTATCACAGTGCTTTATCACGCTATGTCTCTGACTGTAATGTATGTGTAACTTCAAAAACAAAACATTGACTTGGAAAAAAATTAAATAGATACTGGTATTATATAGTACTTATGTTGTACAAAACTATGTTTGGTAATATGTAATCTAAATACATTAATCAAGGAAAACTTAAGCTACAATTTATTATACAAGAGAAAAAAATTGATTATTGTGTCCCTGGATGATATAATTATAGGATCAATTCTGTTTTACATATATAAGAAAATTGCATGCCCGATAAACAGCCATAAGACAATGAAATCGCTCCTCTATGATTAGTTATTGAGTTGCAAAGTGTAACGTGAAGCCGAAAAAGCGACAAAGGTTTTTGTTTAATTATCTGCCATCTTCCTTTATGTTCAAGTATTGACCGGTCTCAGTTGATTCTTCTAATAACTGAACTACGAGTGATGGGAAACTTTTAATTTGATCAAACATAAATACTTACAAATAAACTGTCTGGTGTCTCAGATGAAATAATGTTATTAGAGAGTATCAGTAATTAACTTTGAAATATAATCAATTACCAGGAACTCCCCCTCCTTTTATTAAGTAAGTATAGAGTCACGATTTTGTTTTGATGTTGTAGGACCTACTTATATAATATTGACGGTCATTCAATACATTTCGTGGACGGGATGTATAAAAGTAAGAAAGTAAATTTATTAGTTGTCATAAATGTCAAATTTGTTCAGAACAGCGAAAAAGATTTACATAATTAAATTAGTACTATACATCTAAGTCGGAATATTTTTTTCTCTGCAGAAACTGGACATGACCCAGCTGTTCATGGTGCTAGATTAGAAGACAGATTTTATAACAACGATTCATTTAAGGTAAGAAATCTATTAATTGACAATTCTACATAACTGGGTAATCATGTATTCCCCTTGGGGTAGGACAGAGTCATCTAATGGTGGTGGTGGTGGGGAGGAGGTAATATAATAATTGTTCTTATTGTATGTTGCACTGTAATGCACATACAAGATGTTTTTAGTATTATCTTTTGAATAATCATTTAGAAGACAAAGTATTTGTGATAAATTCTTGCATCATATACATTTGAATTACTGTCAGTTAGGATAAAAATGTAAATATCTAGTATGACATATTTCTGGAATAACCTTCATTCAGGTACTTCAAAGTCAAAAGATTAGAATGCCAAATAATTTAAAAGTCTTTGGGAGCAAATAACCAAATGGCCCAAACAGGATATAGCTACGGTCATCTATGCCTGAGGGAGGGGAAGTTATAAGTTTTAAAAATAATTACAATATTTAAGAAATGCAAATTTCAGTAACAAATATTTCTTATAAGTTGTTTTCAATTAATTCTTTAAGCATATTTACATAATGATTTTGTTACTATTAGTATTGATGAAATAAAGACCAGAGATCCTTGCAAGTCTCTTAGATGAGTGCTATCTGAACTCACTATTTTCAGTTGGGACTTGCCTAATGTTTTCAAAGTTTAGATTTTTACAATGGTGAGACTCACAAAAATTTTCAGGAATGTCATCTGGACTCATCAAATTAAATTAAGTATCCCTGAAGGCCATACATGTATGATTTTGATGAATTTCATTTATGTACATCTCCCTATTTCTTTTAAACTTTCAGAATCATTTGTAAAGTTTTAGAATGATAAATAAAGGTCATCCTTGATTTAATCTGATTAGAAATAGACATGTTTATTGTATCTTTCTTGTGAAAAAAATGCTCTGGCAATACACTAACGTCTAAGGACATACAGTGTGGGGTAAAGACAGGGTTCATATTGTCAGTGATCAGCCTACATACTAAATCTTTAGGTTTCAAAACTGAGTATACTCAAAGCTTTTGTCAGATTGGTCAATATATTTAACTGTCTTGCATATGATTGGATGGTCAGTGATAAATGAAAGGTTACATGACATGATCCCACATTAAAAACGAGTGACATTTTTGTTGCATCATCCATGGAGTAAAGTTAGCACATTTTGAATACAACATTTTACACCTCTCATCTTGGTAAAGCACATTACAAACTATTGGATGAAACATTTAGTTAATTTAGAGGTGATTATTCTTTTTGTTGATATTTGTTCAATTGTTGTCCATCACTGTTTAAACTTTCTTTTCATAATATGATTAATAACAATAGTATATATTTATGGAAAAATATATGAGTGAGAAAGAATCTTATTGTACATATATATATATAAATAATGGTAAATTGTTTATTTACAGAGTCCTGTAGTAGATTCTGGAGATCCACAACAACAAGATGCTGCCTTGAAAATTCAAACAGAATTCCGAAGACATGCCGCTGTTAAAGAAGTTGAGACTATGCAAGAAGAGGAAGCCGCTCTAACAATACAGTCTAGTTTCCGTGGGCACCAAGATAGAGAAAAAGTCAAACAAATGATGTAATAGTTAAAGGAAATTAATTTAATCCAAACTAGACTGGGAAAATCCTTGGGTTGTCTCCTTCCAAAATAATATTCTCCAGCCCCATCATCCATGATGGCATCTAAGATATAAAAAAAAAAGATTTTCAATTCTATTTTCTGAATATGCAAATTTAGGCTGATTGTGGTAATGAAAAATCATCATCTCTGAAACCAATGGACAAATCTGAACCAATTTGCCAATTTTGTCAAAACTGTTTATGATGCTGATTGTAAATTCAAAAGAGCCAATAATGAAGTCTGATTGGATGATATTTCAGACCTGCTCTGAAGATTAAATTGTGATATTGTAAGGATATTTCTCAGATGATTCTCTACTAGTTTGATAAAAAAAATCAAAGATGGCCACCACCAGAGAACTCATTTTAACACAGGGACCCTATTGAAAATATATTTGCTGAATATTAAATATTACTGATCTGAAATCCAAAATTATGTCTTCAAAATTCTTAAAAATGAACACACTGAACAATTTAAAAACATGTCAATCTTTAACTCTTTGTATGCTATGATTACAATGAACTAGATACAGTCAAACCTGTCTTATGTGACCTTTCAAGGGAAGATTGAAATATTGTCACATAAGACAGGTGGTCGCTAAATACAGGTTTAATTAATATGAAATGCACTGTAAAGGGAAATTAAAATTTAAGTCACTTTGTTATAGACTGCCCAAGGGACAGTAGTATTGACTGAAACAATGATAATGCCTGAGCCGCAGGCGAGGACTTTATCAGTGTTGAAGTCAATACAACTGTCCCAAGGGCAGTCTATCTATCACAATAATGCCCTATACATAAGTAACTATTGTTTTTATTTCATTGAAGGAAATAAGACCTTCTTAATAATTTTGCTCATTTTAGTTGAATGTTGGTTTACATTGACAACTGCACGATCTCCGAACGTTGCGTTTTGAAAAAGGGACGCAACTCTAAAACCTTGAGCGGTCATTAACATGATAATGCCCACAGGCATTATTATCATGTTAATGACTGGTAGATTTCTTTAACGCAGATTAATGCATGACACATGACCATGCTTACACCAATGAAAAATTTAGAACTGATATGAAATAAAGTCACATAATACAAGTTAGTGCTTAATAGAGGTGGTCACTAAAGCATGTGTGACTGTATCTGCATTTTGATTACTTTCATCCTTTTTATTTTTCAGAGTTGAAAAATCTTCTATGAGCAAAGAAGAAGAAGAAGAAGTGGACATAGATTTAGAGGACCCAGATGTAGAAAAGGCAGCTATTAAAATACAGGCAGGATTTAAAGGTTTTAAAGCTAGAAAAGAAGTTAAAGAAGAACAGGTACGAAATGTGCTAATAATGTTATATTATCCTATATGGATCACTTCCGTTTGTCAAAAAATGTGTGTGAATATTTACTAATTCCTCATCAAGATAATTAATATCTGGTCATCTGTCATAAAATTTATCAGATATTGTATAAAAATGAGTAGGCCATTTTTTTTGTTAATACTATTCAGGGCATTCCACAGCAGCCAGGAACAGGGCAAATTGCCCGTCTAATTGCATTTTTCCCCGGTTACTTTGTTTTCAATAATGAAAATGCACAAACTGGGAATCAAAATAAGTGGGCTCATAATGAAATTTTTTTGAATTTTGCATCTTTTTAGAGTATTTTTCATTGGGAAATGATCCTTTTACCGAACCCTTGGGATGGCTAGAAAACATTCCTGCCCTTCTACTTTAGGATTATCACCTCCTACTTGAAAATGAATGGAATGCCCTGCTATTATCTTTTTTCAAAACATAATCTGTTAATTTACCATTGTTTGATTGTTATCTGTTGGATGACCAAGTCGACATAATTTGAAAGTGAAATAATGATAATTGCTCATACAATTTTGGACATTTTAATTGCTTAAAAGTTCTGGTATACTATATTAAGTATTATAAGGTAAAAAAAAAAAAAAATACCTCAGGTACTACAGAACAACAAAAAAGATTGTGTAATTATCTCCCTTGCATAATTTGAAAAAGGGAGATAATTTGCTAATGGTTCTTTGGTGAACTATTTATTTTGGTGATATATTTACATTATCTTAAGGAACAGTTTGTTTTGTTAACTTACTGCTTATAAGAGGTTAATTGTTATCACACTTTTGTCCCTTATTAAACCCCAGGAAAAGTCACAAGACACTATAGATAAAACTCCAAATGACATCACAGAACCTGTTGAAATAGATAAACTTTCAAATGACATCACAGAACCTGTTGAAATAGATAAACTTTCAAATGACATCACAGAAGATGTTGAAACAGGTCAATCTTCAAATGACATCACAGAAGATGTTGAAACAGGTCAACCTTCAAATGACATTACAGAAGATGTTAAAACAGATCAATCTTCAAATGACATCACAGAAGATGTTGAAACAGGTCAAAATTTAGATGACATCACAGAAGATGTTGACATTGATCAACATTTAAATGAAAACTCAAAGGCAACCATAGAAGATGTGAAATTTGATATTAATTTAGAGGACCCTGAGGTCCACATAGCTGCACAAAAAATTCAAGCTGGATTCAGAAATCTAATGAAGAAAAAGAAAAGCGATAATTGATCAACAAGTTGAGGAAAGTTGTCAAAACATGATCTCACTGATAGGATAGTCATGTGTTTAAAAATTGACTTGTTCTAAATATAAACAATATTATATAAACATCTGACGTTTAATAAAAGTACTGTTATGTCATTTTATTTCAAACTATATATACACAAAATGGCTGTTTCGTGTAAAATTAAATCATTTGTTATGATTCTAATTTTCCTACAGAAATGAGTATTCAACATCAATGATATCATGTTTTCTCTTGTTGATTTTAATAGTTTCATGCTTGATTTTGTCAGTTGCGCCCTTGTTCTTGTTAATGTTTATTAAATATTTGCCTTTCATTTTGTTATCTTTATAATGAAGCTATACATTGAAACATGGCTTGAGAAACCTCTCCTACCAATTAATTATGGTCATTCTATAGATCGTAGCTTTCGTAATAAGTTGTTTGCATAACATAGATATTGAAGAACTATGATTTATGCATAAGTAAGTCTTAGCTATTGATATATCAGGAAAAAGGTAAAGAAAAGAAAGATGAAAGTCAAGATACTGACCTTGACAAAGCAGCGACAAAAATACAAGCAGGTTACCGTGGATACAAAGTTAGAAAAGGAGATATTAAACCCAAGGTTTATTTCACAAAAGACATATATTATTATAGTAATACCCAATCAAATAGAATTAACCAATTTAATCATTGTCACTAATAACAAATCTTATGTATATTAGTGTAGATGTAGAAAATTACATAAGAAAACAAAATTTCTTTGACATTTTCATTGCTTCTACGTTTTTTTTGTCTCTTCGACATAACAGTCTTCATGGCAGTATGTCTAACATTGTTATTGCCAATAGTAGCAGCGTCAAATTCTGTTAGTCCTTGGATAGGTGTTTTTTTTGTCTGAAATAACTTCATCCAATCATCATGCTGTTTTACAGACAAGACACATGCAGGAACCCCTAACACATTATATGACATATTCTATTCTGGATTGCCAGCAGGTGAGATGGCCTTAACCCCTAAAGCATATTCTATGCTTCAATTCTAGGAGACCAGATATAGGCAGGAATCCATAACACATTTTCCATACTTTATTGCAAACAAATGAGACGCAGGTCAAAATCCCTAGCACATTTTCTTTATTTTATTGCCAGCAGACGAGACACAGACAGGAACCCCAATGGATTTCTAAATTTTCAAAAGTTGAAATTTCTTTTATATTATTTCTCTTGCTTGTAATCTGTGTGTCAGGTGGATTGGATTTGGTTATCCATTAACTATATTTACTATTGCTGAAAAACCTCTTACAAAATGTACAGGCAGCTTAAAAGGAATGACAGAAAAAGTACAAGTTTGATTCTTTGCTCCTGGGTTAGTTTTCATTTCATTTCCATCAGATATGTGAGTATAATTCCATGGAAATTGTTTTGAACTTTTAAAAATAATTGGAAATGACAAGTGACAGCTCAAATTAAATTAGGTGATTATGACTTTTGTTGTTTCAGAGTTATGGTTCTTTATTGTGTTATTGTTTTAATGTTTTTGTTTCTGTTTTACCATCAAGTATCTCGAGTATCACTGTATAGAATTTTTGGAATTTGTCAGATATTACTGGGAATAACAAAAGTTCAATTTGAACAAATATTAAGATATATTATCTGTCTTCGTGCTAACCCGCTTGCCCGATGACAAGGACAACTAAAACTGGGTACGGACAAGTGATAATTATGCAAGAATTTGTTTGAATAAATAGAAAAAAATTCTAATTTGGCTTATGGGCAAGTAGGTGGAAAAATTAAGGCAAAAACTGTATTATAGTAAATCAAGAGTTGTTTCCCTTCTGTCTAATCCAATGAAAGAAAACATTAGAAATAGGTATTTCTTGTAGATAACATATATCATATTTTTTTAATGTCAATTTTATTTTAAGGATGGGAATGGGGACAATCCTTACTTTTATAATCAGTATCCACATTACTCTAGCAAATTTTAATATTTGGCTTAGTTGAAATAGTATTTATAGTAGCTTAGAAACTAAACCAGGGTAACAAAATTCATTGATAAAAATAATGTTTGAATTTTACTTTACATAAATGTTCCTGACAATCTTGTATTTTGTGTATTTAAGATTTTTATTGACTTTCTGGATGAATAAATCATAAATTTAAAGCACTACAAAATATCTGAATCTTTTGTTTTAAGATTTTTAAAATTCTTTTGTGAATATGAAACTTTTGGCATATATTATATCTTACATAGATCTGTATATGTTCAATCAGGCTGAGTTATATTACTCTTTTTTTAGGTTAATAATGACTAATTCTAACTTAAGAACTATTCATTCACATTTTTTTGCTTATACTAAAAAATTTTGTAAAAAATGTGTAATCCATACTTGTTGATTCTTGACAGAATTTTTTATGTTAATTATTATTATTATTATATTTATTCCTTTACATTGCTTTATTTATAGTTTTAATAACAGATAAGCTTCTTTCTAACAAATCTCCAACCAAGGTTTTTTTCAAAAATTGTTCTGTAAAGCTGAAATTTATTATATCTTATTTTGCTGTAAATACGAGGAGTTTGCTATTATAGAGATTCCATGATTTAAATTTTAGTTTTTAAAATAACACAGTAATATCTTGTGCTCTCACCAAAAATTGTGTTTGCATTGTATTGTTGAAATAAAAATCTCTTCAAGTAAAAGACAATAAGGCCAAAAAAAATCTAACTTGATATTGGTAAGTTGAATAGGCAGATCATATTGATGAAATTTAGAAATATATTTGAAATCAAAAATTTAAATCATTTTCAATGTCATTGTATTGCTGTATTTTAACTAAAAACCTCATCATTTGTTGATGTCATTAACATGAGATTTAGAAATATATTTGAAATCAAACATTTAAATCATTTTCAATGTCATTGTTAATTGCTGTATTTTAACTAAAAACCTCATCATTTGTTGATGTCATTAACATGAGATTTAGAAATATATTTGAAATCAAACATTTAAATCATTTTCAATGTCATTGTATTGCTGTATTTTAACTAAAAACCTCATCATTTGTTGATGTCATTAACATGAGATTCAGAAATATATTTGAAATCAATCATTTTCAATGTCATTGTATTGCTGTATTTTAACTAAAAAAAATCACCATTTGTTGATGTAATTAACCTTTTGTTTGTGTTCTTCATTAACTCAAGTTTGATGTGAAATAACATTACAGGAAAAACGTCAAGAAACAAAAGAAGAAGAAATTGATATTGACCTAACTGACCCAGAGGTAGAAAAAGCTGCTACTAAGATACAAGCAGGGTTCAGAGGTCACAAAACAAGACAAGATATGAAAGGGAAATCTGAGGTACATGTCTATATATATCCCAATTTCCCCATCCATAATTGATTCCATGTACGTCACTATGATATGCAATTCAGTACCTTTCCCTAACTGCCATGCTATAATTGAAATATTTTCAAAAGTGGTATTAAACACCCATAGCCCTAACCTTTATAAAGGACAAAATATTAACAAGTCTTTTTGTTTTAGAACATTTCGTAGACACCCTGCTGAGTGACATTAATAATATTTCAAATTTACATGTATTTGATACTTCAATAGAAATATTTCCTTTAACATGATATTTATTTGACTTCTGAAAACATGAAATTCCAAATCCTTATTCCTATTAATCACACATCGAGTCCTGTAATATTCAATAGTTGTACCATATTCAACATAAATATATTACAAGCAACTCATTTTATTTGTAAACTTCTTAAAAAGTTTGTTAATATTGTAGAATAACTTATGAAGAAAATTTCAAAACTTTATTTTCAGATTTTTTTTAATGAATGTGTGTTTTGATGTTTTAGCAAATCTTTGTTTTGCTAATTTTGTTTCTATATTTCATGACATTGAAGAAGCTTATTATGTGTTATTTGTTTTGCTAGATCATATACATATATCTTGTTTCATTTAAATAAACACATTTCTCTTATTGTTTGAATCCACATGTGTGTTTTATTGCAATTTTAACTTTTTTGCACTTTAACAGTCAGAAGCAAAAGTAGATGCTCCTAAACAGGATGAAGAGGAGATTGATATTGATCTCAATGACCCTGAAGTTGAAAAAGCTGCTACAAAAATTCAAGCAGGTTTCAGAGGTCACAAAACTAGAAAGGAAATGCAATCAAAAGAGGTTTGTAAAAAAATAAAGATCCATACTCCCTTTATTGATCCTAAAATTGATAAAAATCTAAAATTGTTTTTTCCCATAGTTATTGGATTGTGCAATGTTTAATGATAAATAATAGATTGTCATAACAGTGGTAAATCCTGTCATTTTAAAATCACTAATCGTAACCTCCTATTCTAGAAGTTTGACAAAAATATACTGCTCATTTTTCAGGGTACCAGTTAATAATCTGTTAATTAAACACCTTCTATTTCTGTGAATAACAATTAAAGTTATGTCCCTAATTATTTTAAGATCTCCCTTTACATTTTTATTCCCATTCTTGTAAAATTCCGTACTATTCAAGTAATTTTGGTTTGTCCTGTCTCTTTACAATGTGTGTTTTTCGTCTGTCCAGTCTGTTTACAGTGTGTGCTTGACCCACAATTTTTATTTATTTATACACTGTTACCTCAACACAGTAGGAAGGTTGATGGTTTTCTCCAGGTACTCATGTTTCCTCCACCAATAAAACTGACCGTCATGATATCACTGAAATATTGTTGAAAGTGGTGTTAAACACCCTAACCCCTGACATAGAAATATATATATATATAAATCACTGTTAATTTAGAAATGTACATTGTAATTATTTACTGTATATACTTAGATGTTGTCCAACACTTTGTTAATAGAATTGCTAGATTCTAGAATATTTATATTATAAATGTCTGCAGTCTGCTAGAAACAACTACTAGGAAACTCAAACTATAGCATTTCCAGTATAGGGAAGAACTTATTTACACTGTTGTCATTGTTTGTATTCTAACATATAAATAATACACCAATAATTTGATTGGTTTAGACACATTTATTTATTATATAACAACACAGTTTTATCAGTGTCACTGTGTGTAATAATGACAAGTTGCACTTAAACCAAGTAACCTTGAACTTGACAAGTACAGATCAACCCTGTAACCTTTAACTTGACTTGTTTACACGAGTCTGGATATATTCTTTTTAGAGTCAAATTACAATCCCTTTGTTGGACTAAACAAATGTTTTGCTTCCTTCAATATGAAGTAAAATTAAATATTTGATCTGTTACAGGGGTAATCTGCATCACCACATATTTGACTGTAGATCAAAGTAAAAATTTTCTATTTAATGAACAGCACATTAATTCTTGGTCCCAAAGACTTTTAAATTATTTGGCTTTCCAATCTTTCGACTTTGAGCATACCTGATAAAGTTTATACCAAAAATACATCATACACATTAAATTAGAGATCTACGTTTTTATTAGATCTGCAGTCGATAAAATATGATAGGCTACATGGGTACTTAGCATTGTTCCAGACCAGATCATACTGAACGATATTGAAATAATAAATATTAAAACGTGTTTCAGTGGATTTGTTTTGCCACTTCACAACTCTGCTAGCTTTAACTTACACCTTTTCTATCCTTTGTTATTTTGCAACAATTTTAGCAAGAGGAAAAAGTGCCAGAGAAAGTAGAGGAAACAGAAGAAATAGATATAGATCTAAATGATCCTGACGTAGAAAAAGCTGCTATTAAAATTCAGGCTAGCTTTAAAGGCTTCCAATCTCGCAAAGAAATGAAAAACAAGGTTTGATGAAATTCATATTTCTTTTTCTGTCTATACTTATAGAATTCTAGAATCCCTAGCTTTATACACCAAGTTTTGTCACCTTGCATTAAGTCTTCTATCATCCATGATATAACTGAAAAATTGTTGAAAGTGGCATTGAACAACCATAAATCATCTGTCATCCATAGCTACAAGGGGGGCACAACAAAATGTATAGAAACAGTGCATTCAATCATTCAACTAGGGTTTCATATTTTATATAGAAAACAAATACATAAAACACCATATATCACATATCATACAGTTTATGCTGTTGGCAGGTTAAAGACAGCTCAGTTTATAAAGATTTTTCTGCTTCTTAAAGCAATGGATTTAATCTTTCTGTAAAAAATTGACTCATTTGTACTTCATATTAATTCTGGTTAAAATCATAGACATGTTTTTGTACTTGATATTAATTCTGGTTAAAATAGTATACATCAGAGAAAGGATTAAATGATGACTGTTACTACAAGTTTTTACCTTCTGGAAAATTCTATGAAGACATTTTGGTTAGACAAAATGCCTTGTTTTTATTTTTGTGGATGTTTTGACCATTTTTGCCTTCCTATGTAAGAGTAATATAAATCAGCTTCTTTTTATCACCCGGTACATATTTTATCAAAATAAATTTTTTTATAAATGAAGTCATAAAAAAGTTTTTTTCATATATCTGTTATCATAACATGGGGCCATCATAGCCATGATTATATGGTAGGCAGATTAATATCTACTTATGGAATCATTGCCAATCACCACCAAATATGGGAATTCAATTCCCTCCAGTAACAAAGTAAACTAAATACATTTTTTTTTGCAAAAGACTTTGTCAGGCATGTGGTTTTCTTACAGTACAGTACTTATAGCTGAGATATTGTAGAAAGTGGCTGTAAATTCCCATAACCCATGATGTAGGAATAAAGTTACTCAGATATTTATTTTCCTGTGTTTTTTTCTACTTTCAAAAATGTATCGAAACTACAGTATGTGATAAGGTACTCCAGTTTCCTCCACCAATAAAACTGACTGCGACAATATTATAACTGAAATATTGTTGAAAGTGGCATTAAACACCATAAACCAAACCAAACCAAATAAAAAATGTACATTGATTCTCCATCTCCACCATGTGTCTTATCATTATCATCTTGTTATATTGCTCACATCCAGTCAGAGGAGAAGAAGGTACCAGAGAAAGTAGAGGAAACAGAAGAAATAGATATAGATCTAAATGATCCAGATGTAGAAAAAGCTGCTATTAAAATTCAGGCTAGCTTTAAAGGCTTCCAAGCACGTAAAGACATACAAACTAAGGTTTGGTGAAAACAAAATCCTATCTTTTTATTATTGTATATCCATGTTTTTTTCTCATTTTCTATATAGGGTCTATGTATATCTTTAATTGCATTGCCTGAAGACTTAAGTTTCTGTAGATTCTCATTCATAAGAGTTTCTTTAAGTCTATGTAAAGTTGGAATTATTGATTTTTTTAATTTTACTTTTAAATTGAAAGCCTGAAGCTACAATGTATTATTTTAAAATGCTAAATAACATGTCTTTCCTGTCAGACAAATTTTAAACTTCCATTGGCATTGTTATTCTCTTTTTACCAACCATGGATTTGCATGTCAGTGTTTGTTGTATTGAAAAGGAACATCTTCATCACCATATACTCTTTTTTTTTGGGGGGGGGGATGGGGTCGGGGAGGGGTCACATAATTATAAAAGCATTTGGATTATTGGAATGTTTTTTTATTTGTTTTTCCCAATTTTTCCTGATTTATATTGTATTTTCCAATTAGTAATTGTCCTAGATGTATTTTTCCTGTTCAACCTCAATCCTATGTATATATATATTTAGCTTTATTAAGCTTTTTTCTATCCAATGATGATATTCTATGTCTTCTCACTTCTAGTAATATTTTCTCTTGACATTAACATTCTTAGCTTCATTGTATAAGAATACTAACCATTGTCATTTCTACCTTCTCTGATTAATCTTCATTCATGAAAACAATTCTTTATCATTCGCTGTATATCACAGTAGCATCATATCACAAGCCAATTAAGCAGGGCATCGGTGCAAACAGGAAAATAGTCACCACATTGTTGTAACGATTAGGGGCACGGAAAATAGTCACTGCAATGGTGTAACGGTTAGGGGGTTTTCTAAAGTGCAGTAGATCTTGGGTTCAATCTCCGGTCGGGTCAAGCAAAGACTAATAAAAGTATTTGCAGCTTCTCCACTAAGGACGCAACAGTAAGTAGTAAGAACGAGGACTGGTTGGTTCGGAGTCAGGATAATGTGTCTGAGTGGAGTGTCACATCTTCCTGTGAACTCTTGTTTTTGTGAGCTAAACATTGTGAAATCTAAGTCAGCAAGTGGTCTTGTACAAAACAGACATCATTATCATTTCATCAGAAAGTAATTTGTTCTCACCATGATATAGCTGTAATATTGCTCACATGAAGTTATGGATGGTATTTCAGATATTTAAATTTAATTTGAGAGATTAATATAAATCCAAGGTTTATCTCCCTTAGACAAAGAAACCAAGATTTATCTCCCTTAGACAAAGAAAGTCTTACAAAGTTTTTGGTGTAGATTTGTAATTATTAGTGGGGTATTCTGTATTTCAATATTTGGTATATAAATATATAGAATCAAAATATAAGCCCGGCCTTTAAGTTGACCACCACCAAATAAGTTAAAAATAGAAAGGCACATCTGTTGCAGTTAGATTGAAGTTTCAGAATGAAGACTATCAAACCATTAACATTAGTAGTACATATGTACTTATATTTTAACAAGTGTAGCAATAACATGATTTAGACTGTTTGGTATTTATTGTTTTATTTTATATTATTTTTCAGCTAGAATAGATTTTTTTTATTGTATAATTATTAATGTCTTGTGCTATTTCATTTCTATTAGCTATCACTATTGTAGCTTACAATATTTGATATAATGCTATATTAATAATGCAAGGTTAACATGACATTCTAACAGGTGGCACAGAACCAAATGTTAAAATCATTGCATTTCTTAACATGATAGGGTCAAAGTATATTTGTGTGGTGTTAAGGATGAATAACCAGACAGGCTCAGGTGAGCCTCTAGTTTATATGTTGTTATACATGTGTATACGATTCCTTTGAATTTTTATTATGTTGTATTTCTGATTATATAGGAAAACTATCTTTCATTGTAGTTATTTTTAATTGGTTATGTTTAAGATAAAAAGTAAAACTGACGACAACATTTTATTTAGAGATTAGATCAGTTTTTAGGAGTGATTAATGTACACAAGAGTGATAGAATTCTTCTGTATATACAATGTAGTATATACTGTTAAGAAAAAAGTAATCAGACAAACAAGACAATAATATCTTCAAATCAGTTTAAGAATAATACCATTTCATATATTATTCCTAGCAGTGTAGACACCAGTTTCTGTATGAATGTAGCAATATTAGTTAAGGGGCTGGTAAATATCTTTTTCAAACTTTATGGAAATCAAGTTTGGCCTGTTAACTTTTAAAAATGGAAACCATACTATACTTTTTTATGTTTTATAAGATTTATTTATTTGAATTAAAACCTGCAATAAAAAAATATAATAGATGCAAATTAATTGTAGAAAATAATTTTTTTAATTCAGAAAGATGAGTCGGCTCCGACAGAAGAAAAGAAGGAAGAATCAGCTCCAACAGAGACAAAGACAGAGGGAACCGTTCAAACAGAGGAAAAGAAGGAAGAGAAAAAAGAGGAAGTAGACATTGATTTAGATGATCCAAATACAGAGAATGCAGCTTTAAAAATTCAAGCAGGATTTAGGGGATATAAAACACGGAAAGAATTACAGGGACAAACAAAAGATGAAAAACCTACAGAAACTGATTCAAAAACAGAAACAAAGGAAGAAACAAAAACTGATTCTAAAGGAGACGAAGTGGATATAGATTTAAATGACCCGGAAGTAGAAAAAGCTGCAACAAAAATTCAAGCAGGATTTAAAGGATATAAAACACGGAAAGATATGAAAGATAAACCAGAAGATTCTTCGGGAGAAAAAAAGGAAGAAGGAGAGAAGAAGGTTGAAGGTGAGAACTCAGGTCACCGTCAAGGTCAGGAGGAAGAAATAGATATAGATTTAAATGACCCTGAGGTAGAAAAAGCTGCTGTTAAAATACAGGCTTCTTTTAAAGGGTTTAAACAAAGGAAAGAGAAAAAAGATGAAAAATAATAGTCAAATTTATAAAATTGTAATTTACATACAAACCCCTAGGCTTTGGAACAGCATTATTAACGGGTATGTCAGGTCTCCTTATACTGTGGAGAGTACAGAAATATGTCTGATACAAAAGATATATAGAGTTGTCTCCCAATTTTAAAACCTGAAGTTATGATGCAAAAAGGACAAAACACATTTTCTCTTTATTTTAGAATTCCTAAAGATAATAATATTTTATTTAAGTAGCATCCCATAGTATAAATAGTAGACTGTTTTATGCAAATAATATTTAGAATAGTAAGATTTGTTGCAAAGTGGTTGCAACCTTTATAATATTATATTAAAAACCTAGTATTCATTGTATCTGTGTTATAAAAAAAAATCACATGTGAATAGCATAGTCTGAGCACCGGTACTCTGGACCAAGACCAGTATAACTTTGTTCGGACCAGTAATTTTTTTTTATTTAGAACTATATAAAAATGAATTCCAGAATTTGATTCGGACCAGTTAATTCAAATTTTCATTTTGAGGACTGGAGACCTCTGCTGTTTATGACTAAAAACATTCAAACCAAAAGTAATAATTACAAACTTGCAAATCTAGGGTAATGATAAGTAAACACACAGACTCGTTCTTTCCTTCAGAACAGCTTTTCGGGGAGCACATTTTACAGTACATCTATTTATAGTTTCTTCTTTTTTCTGTTACTATTTTATAATGTTTTTTTCTTTTCCAGACTGATATTTATGAGATTATATTCAATCTTGGCATGAACATGCAAAGGTATAAGGCAATTTTGAAGCTTTGAAGTTTGAAGTGTCTGCTAATTTGAAAACTTATAATGGAGCAAATGTGATTATTTAAAGAAATTGTTCCAAAGTCTTTCATTAATTTTCATAAACTAAAAGCCATTAACCTGTAATTTAATTCTTTTTAGCTCACCTGACCGAAAGGGTCATGTGTGGCATTGTCATCACTTTGTGTCTGTCATCGTTTACATAGTCTGTATGATCTGTAAACTCGATCACTTTTTTATCTCTATAATGGCTATGCCAATTGGAACTAAAGTTCAAGTAAGTGATACCTGATCTTTGCAGACTCAGGCTATGTTACGTATCTTACAGTAATATATATTTTTCATTAATTGATAGAAATGATTGTACTGATACAAACAAATCACTATCAGAAACATTTTTCATTAAAATTCAAAAAAGTTTTGACAAAATTAAAACCCCCAAATATGTGACATTGGAATGGTATTTATTATTTTGCTCCATTAAAAGGCTATGCATTATAAAATGCTAGAATTTATAAAACAATAAAAAAAATTTATGAAGCTGTAATGAATTTCACTCTTAAAATACTTTTAATTTAGATCACCTGACCTGAAGGGTTAAATAATTAAAAAAAAACATTTTTTTCATTTGTTGTCTTTAAACTGTTAACGTTTCAATCAGCCACTGAGACAAATGAACCAAACCTTGACTGAAGTGTTTCTTGTATGAATGGAGCTCTTAGTGTTGATTATAAATTAAAGATGGCTGGTATGCCTAATAATGACTTCTGATTGGATGAAATTAAAATATTCAGAAACTACATGACTGATGGAATTGTATTATGTCTGTTGTTTTTGTTTAATATTGGGCTCTGGGTAGTTTTAAGAACCAATGTTGTGCAGTGTTAACCTCAACTGTACATGAATGATCAAAACAACATCTTTTGTCAAGATTTTGTTTTCTTTTTCTCACAGACCTGAAATCCAATATAACTGTTTTCATTGGACGTTGGTCATAATGAGATAATGGTTTTAAAATCTTCTCAGAAACCAATGATCTGTCAAAACTCCATGAATAATTATTGGGTAATCCTTTAGTATGTTTGTTATTACTCAATACTTTTTGTAACAAAACTGAAAAGAGGAACCATTTAAATGAAAGTCTGTTCTTCGATTTACGGATTATGATTACCCCTTGTCCTTTGCTATCTTCAAACTCTTCTTACTTGATTTAAAATGCAAAAAAAGTCATTTATCATTCTGCAGTTATGAAATGTCTTCATATAAAATACACACGTTTTTATCTTATGATCTTTTCAAGACATTATAATATTAGCACTCTGTCTATCTCTTCTGTAGTAATATGTATTTTCTTTGTAGTAATATACTAATATGTCAAATCTTTCATACCTACATGTAATTACAAATTGGGTTTGTTTATGTGCACATGTCTTGCTTAACTTTACTAAACTTTACTTTGTATTATGGTGAAGATAATTATAATATTTGATGGACATATGAAATGAAATGAATGGGGAACAGGCTTTATAAATTCTGCAACATTGAAAGAATAAAATGAAAAGCAAAAATACCACACTGTCAGAATAGTTAAAAAATACCACACTGTCAGAATAGTTAAACAATACCACACTGTCAGAATAGTTCAAAATACCATACTGTCAGAATAGTTCAAAAATTCCACACTGTCAGAATAGTTCAAAATACCACACTGTCAGAATAGTTCAAAATACAACACTGTCAGAATAGTTCAAAATACCACACTGTCAGAATAGTTCAAAATACCACACTGTCAGAATAGTTCAAAAATACCACACTGTCAGAATAGTTCAAAATACCACACTGTCAGAATAGTTCAAAATACCACACTCAGAATAATTCAAAATACCATACTGTCAGAATAGTTCAAAATACCACACTGTCAGAATAGTTCAAAATACCACACTGTCAGAATAGTTCCAAAATACCACACTGTCAGAATAGTTCAAAATACCACACTGTCAGAATAGTTCAAAATACCACACTGTCAGAATAGTTCAAAATACCACACTGTCAGAATAGTTCCAAAATACCACACTGTCAGAATAGTTCAAAATACCACACTGTCAGAATAGTTCAAAATACCACACTGTCAGAATAGTTCAAAATACCACACTGTCAGAATAGTTCAAAATACCACACTGTCAGAATAGTTCAAAATACCACACTGTCAGAATAGTTCAAAATACCACACTGTCAGAATAGTTCAAAATACCACACTGTCAGAATAGTTCAAAATACCACACTGTCAGAATAGTTCAAAATACCACACTGTCAGAATAGTTCCAAAATGCATTATCAAAATCATAGAAAGAGGCAAAATAAATATTCCTGTCATACAAATACATGTTTACATGACCTCTCATTTTCCTGGCTTGGTACAGGTACGTATACCTCTATAACAAGTGGTGGGGTTAAACTAGTTGTACAGGCCAAAACCTCCCCTCTTAGTGAAATGATGTGATCATTCAAAGAAAACATTCATGAATTATCATACTATCCATCAAATATTATATTTATATTCTTGTCACTTCTACTCTTTGTGTATATCTTTAAAATCTTCAGGGAAGAAATCAAAGAGGATGTTAAATTTTACATTTACACACCCAAATCTTTGTAGGTTTTTAATTTATTAAAAAAATACTTTAATTTCTCCAAACATACTGTTTAAGTTGGCTATAAACATCAATGAATCAATTATTTTGAATTTTATATACAAAGATAACACGATAAAGATTAATATGCAATTTGTACTTAATAAATTGTTTAGACAACTTGCATATTGTTTTTCTTCTGTATCTGATATTTTAAATGAGTGAGCTTTGCTAGTTTTATACCATTTTAACTTTGTAAGGAACAAACTTCAAATATTTTATCAATTTGTTTAAACTTATCAATAGATTTCCATTTAAAACCTGACTTTGCTAAATAATTTAAAGTCATATAAACATATATTTATAGTTATATTGATGTAATTAGGAATAAAATTAAAGGTTTTTGACATCACACTAAACAATATTTTAAATACCATGACAAGACAGTTTTTATGGTTGAGGAAACTAGAATATTCTGAGAAAATGAGACATTCTTTACAGCTCACTAACACGTACATTTTGTAAGATTTTATAAAGTGCACCTCATCATAGACTGGAGTTTACCTTCAAGATCTTAACGATGATATGGCACTTGCATAAATCTAACTATTGTATCAATACTGTATCAACCACAGCTAATATTTTATTTAGTTTTAAGCTTAGCTGTATAGAAAGGCATTGTTATCATATACTTAATAAAGATGATTTATATTATAAACTAGGGTCATGATCGTATGATAGTTGGATTTGCAACTACCTGTGCAATCAGTGCCTATCACCACTAAAGTTGTGAATTCGAAACCCACTCAGGGGAGGTGTACTCAATACAACATTATGTGATAAAGATTGTCAGTGACTTGCGGCAGGTCGGTGGTTTTCTCTGGGTACTCCGGTTTCCTCCACCAATAAAACTGACCACAACGATATAACTGAAATATTGTTGAAAGTGGTGTTAAACACCATAACCCTAACGCTAGTTAAAACAAACCTTTGTGTGTGATGAACACTTACACCTCTCGTGTTGATCGAGTGTGGAGAAAACACAAGAACTTACTCAATACAACCTGATGCAAAGTTATTTTTTAGACGCTTTGTGCCCAAAATATACATTAATAAGATCTTTATGCCATGATCATGATCTACCTATGAATCTATAATCAGTGCCTATCACCACTAACTTGACAAAAGTTTGTAAAGTTTGACTTTTGTCATTGAGGAGGTATACTTACTGCAAGTTAATGGGAATACGTTTGTTAGTTATCATACTTACAGATGTCTGCATATTTCTCAGAGTTCTCTGTTTTCCCCCACCACTAAAACTGCAATGTTGTTGAAATTTGTGTTAAAAACCCATAATCTACGAAATCCATACATTGATCATTTATTGTAGAAATACCCGAATAAATAAATATAAGAGAAATAAGATATTTTAGGTGTTTATTTCTTTGATAATTGTATTCTATTTTAAGCTATATTATTTTCACTAATTCATTTTGCTGATTGGATTTCTTTTAATATATACAAATGTATGTAGTTTGATGATTCACATAACAACTTATAATCTTCCACAAATAGTTTTAAAATTTTGATCTCTGTTTTAAAGTGTTTCCTTTAAAGAAACAAATGATGAAAATAAGTTATAAAATATATTTGTATTGGGTTAATGTTACACTTGTGGAAACTATATTATCTGCAGTGTGTACTCTTTACTATTTATTAATCTATGTTATTTCTGAACTGTATAATTCTATGTAGATATTGTATGTGTTTCTTTAAAAATGAAGCATTAATGTATAAAATGCAATGAATCAAAATTAAGCATTCCACTAGATTGCATTGCAATATATCTGAACTTTCCAAATGTTTTGTTGTCAAATGATAGTTATTTGGAATTTCAACTTTCCAAAGATTTATTTAAATGTACAATTCGTAACTTAACAACAGTTACCTTGGTTTCATTCATATTGATGAACAGTCTTCTTAAAAATTCACGTTTTAATTCATGAATTGACACAAGAGAAAGTCGTGGTGCGCATTGTGAAATATGTTTTGAAAATGTTGATTATATTTTTAATTTCATTTATTTTGAAGTTTTTGTTTCTTGTTTTATCTTTGTAGAACCAACAGCAGGGGACAACAGATGAGCAACCATTTATTTTGTCATGTTTCAATTATTATATTAATGACTGTTTTATTTATATGGTACTGGACAGTATTTTTACTTTTGTTATTTTGATAGAAAAAGCAGATTGTGATATTAATATATGTTGACAATGTATAAGGAAAGTTCAGATAGATAAAATTTTTGTTTTTTTTATAAATTACTATTGATAACAATATAAGGTCCCCTTTTCTCTGAAAATATTGTATTTTGGTATTGACGATTTTAAGTTTGTAGAACTCTTTATTTATTTCTAAAATTTATGGCCATAGTTTTACATTTCTTCCTCATTTCTCGTTTTACAGCTTATTACACCATATAGTCAGCCTATTTACTAATATTATTGGTATCAATTCATTTATCTGATCTTTCCTTAAAAGTTACAGATCTGTAAACATTTCTTTAATAAATATTGGAAAAAAATTGTTTGGTTGTTTTGCACATTGTGGTAGTTTATTAGCTTTGTTTTAGAGATGTGTGTCCAGGGGAGATAACTGTCAATGTACCTATAGCTATTACATAATGAAGTATGAAAAAATAAGAAAATAATTTTACCTTTTCTTCTGTTCTATCAGCAAAATTTTATATTAAAGACATCAGTAGATATGGATGTAAATGAACATGAGACTATCCAACTACACTTAGACACAAATAATAACATTTTCAGATAGTATTGTTTAGGCCCTTCGGTTTTCTTGCTACTAAAGACTTTTAAATCATTTGGCTTTCAAATATTTTGGCCTTGAGCCTACCTGATGAATGTTATTCCAGAAACATGTCGTACGCACCAAATTTGAGATCTACGTTTTTATTGGTATGGTTATTAACATCATGAGGAAGTCATCAGGACGTCATCAAAACATGCCTATAGAATATGACTTCTTATTGGTTCGCTGACTCTCAGATATTACTGATATTTGTTTGGTATGCCATATGCACATCTGCTTTGCTTGATACTTAAAACAGGTCAAGACAAAAATAAAATAAAAAAATAGAGTGGAATTGTTATTTACTTTTATATATAGTTTGACCTTTGTTTGTATAATATGGTAGTAAATGATGACATACTATGTCCATGTACAAATGATATTTCAAAAACATGAAACCAAATTCAAAGCTTAAAAAAGACTACATAAAAATAAAATGAGTAGCAATGTAGGCCTTGAAAATTGAAAATCACCCACAATAAAAAGCAAAAAAATACCACACTGTCATAACAGTACCAATATCTAATCGTAAACTAGTAGAAACAGGCAAAATTGATACCACTAACACACATATACCAGACCGCTATTGCTAATTTACCTGGATTGATACAAGCACTTCAATAACAAGGTGGCAGGGTTAAACTTGTGTAATAGTAAGATAGTTAAACTGTTGTCAGTGAATCAATAAGAATGAACATTGTTTTGCACAGCAGAATTTATTCATACTGTGGGTGTTTACAATATATTGAAATGCCGAGGAATTTTATCATTGTGTAAAAAATGTTGTTGATTAGTATACTATAATTTTGGCTTAGGTACAATACAGGAATATTTTTTTATGTTGGAATTCTTAATCTCCATCTCTAATACACAAATGTAGAAGGCTCATTTATGCTTCATAAATCTGTAGTCATGTGACTTTTAAATTATTTGGATTTCATATCTTTTGACCTTCACTTGAGCATATCTAATGAAGGTTTTCACAGAAACCTGAACCTGTCATGTACACTAAATAAGATATCTACGATTTAATTATTACATAAGAATTAGAAAATCTTTGTAATTCAACTTTGGCAGGATTTGGTCTTAACACCAAATCTCTTAGACAAAGAGAAGATATATATGGGTATGTTATTAGGGATAGACTAACACATTGCATATATCTAATTAAGGAAGAATAAATGAGCCATTCTTAATCAGTTTCTTTAAATGTTAATTAAGTGTACATTCTGCAGTATTAACTCACATGTCTTGAAGGACTTAATGAGCGTTTGATATCACTTTGCATTTATTGTGGTTCATTAGTTTTTTTTACACTTCTGTCTTCTTGTCTCTAACTACTCAACCATTTTGAAGAAAACTCATTAGAAATGTTTCATTAGCTGGTAAACTATAATGTGTATTTGGTGTTGATTGACAATAACGAAAATCATAAGGACATATTTTGAAGATA
The DNA here is from genome assembly GCA_963680875.1 of Bathymodiolus brooksi. Taxonomy (NCBI): domain Eukaryota; kingdom Metazoa; phylum Mollusca; class Bivalvia; order Mytilida; family Modiolidae; genus Bathymodiolus; species Bathymodiolus brooksi. The sequence continues at coordinate 49,603,973 of OY804578.1, read as the reverse complement.
GAATCCTGTGGGAATATGTTCAAAATCTTAGAAATGCATAGAATCTTGTGGGAAAATGTTCAAAATCTCAGAAATATATAGAATCATGTGGGAAAATGTCAAAAATCTCAGAAATACACAGAATCCTGTGAGAAAATGTTCAAAATCCCTGAATACATATAATCCTGTGGGAAAATGCTCAAAATCTCAGAAATACATAGAATCATGTGGGGAAATGTTTAGAATCTCAGAAATACATAAAATCCTGTGGGAAAATGCTAAGAATCTCAGAAGTACATAAAATCCTGTTGGAAAATACTCAAAATCATAGAAATACATAGAATCCTCAAAATCTCAGATATACCCCTTACTGAATGCAAAGAGTCCTATAGGAAAATGTTCAAAATCTTAGAAACACATAGAATCATGTGGGAAAATGTTCAGAATCTCAGAAATACATAGAATCATGTGAGAAAATGTTGAAAATCTCAGATATACATAGCATTCTTTGGGAAAATGTTCAGAATCTCAGTAATACATAGAATCCTTTGGGAAAATGTCCAAAATCTCAAAATGCATAGAATTCTGTTGGAAAATGTTCAGAACCTCTGAAATACAAAGAATCTTGTGGGAAGATGTTCAGAACCTATGCAATACATAGAATCATGTGGTAAAATGTCCAAAATCCCTGAAATACATAGAATCCTGAGGGAAAATGTCCAGAATCTCAGTAATATATTGAATCAAGTTGGAAAATGGCCAAAATCTTAGAAATACATATAATCCTTTGGGAAAATGTCCAGAATCTCAGAAATACATAGAATCATGTGAGACAATGCTGAAAATCTCAGAAATACATAGAATCCTTTGGGAAAATGTCCAGAATATTAGAAATACATAGAATCATGAGGGAAAATGTCCAGAATCTCAGAAATACATAGAATCATGTGAGAAAATGCTGAAAGTCTCAGAAATACATAGAATTTTGGGAAAATGTCCAGAATCTCAGTAATACATTGAATCATGTTGGAAAATGGTTAAAATCTTAGAAATACATAGAATGCTGTGGGAAAATGTCCAGAATCTCAGAAATACATAGAATCATGTGAGAAAATGCTGAAAATCTCAGAAATACATAGAATCCTTTGGGAAAATGTCCAGAATCTCAGAAATACATAGAATCCTTTGGGAAAATGTCCAAAATCTCAGAATGCATAGAATTCTGTTGGAAAATGTTCAGAACCTCTGAAATACAAAGAATCTTGTGGGAAGATGTTCAGAACCTATGAAATACATAGAATCATGTGGTAAAATGTCCAAAATCCCTGAAATACATAGAATCCTGAGGGAAAATGTCCAGAATCTCAGTAATATATTGAATCAAGTTGGAAAATGGCCAAAATCTTAGAAATACATATAATCCTTTGGGAAAATGTCCAGAATCTCAGAAATACATAGAATCATGTGAGACAATGCTGAAAATCTCAGAAATACATAGAATCCTTTGGGAAAATGTCCAGAATATTAGAAATACATAGAATCATGAGGGAAAATGTCCAGAATCTCAGAAATACATAGAATCATGTGAGAAAATGCTGAAAATCTCAGAAATACATAGAATCCTTTGGGAAAATGTCCAGAATCTCAGAAATACATAGAATCCTTTGGGAAAATGTCCAAAATCTCAGAATGCATAGAATTCTCTTGGAAAATGTTCAGAACCTCTGAAATACAAAGAATCTTGTGGGAAGATGTTCAGATCCTATGAAATACATAGAATCATGTGGTAAAATGGCCAAAATCCCCGAAGTACATAGAATCCTGAGGAAAAATGTCCAGAATCTCAGTAATATATTGAATCAAGTTGGAAAATGGTCAAAATTTTAGAAATACATAGAATCCTGTGGGAAAATGTCCAGAATCTCAGAAATACATAGAATCATGTGAGACAATGCTGAAAATCTCAGAAATACCTAAAATCCTTTGGGAAAATGTCCAGAATATCAGAAATACATAGAATCCTGAGGAAAAATGTTCAGAACCTCAGAAATATGTAGAATCCCGTGAGAAAATGTCCAAAATCTCAGAATGCATAGAATTATGTTGGAAAATTTTCAGAACCTCTGAAATACATAGAATCTTGTGGGGAAAATGTTCAGAACCTATGAAATACATAGAATCATGTGGTAAAATGTTTAAAATCTCAGAAATACATAGAATCATGTGGGAAAATGTTTAAAATCTCAGAAATACATAGAATCATGTGGGAAAATGTTCAAAATCTTATGTTCAGAATCTCAGACATATATATAATCCTCTGGGAAAATGTCCAAAATCTCAGAAATACATAGAATCCTATGGGAAATTGTTCAAAATCTCAGAAATACATAGAGTCCTGTGGGAAAATGTTTGAAATCTTATAATATTCAGAATCTCAGAAATACATATAATACTGTGGGAAAATGTCCAAAATCTCAGAAATACATAGACTTCTGCGGGAAAGTGTTAAGAATCTCAGAAATCAGAAATGCATAGATTTCGGTGGGAAAATGCTCAGAATCTCATATACCTAGAATCCTGTGGGAAAATGTGGGTTAATCAAACTGTAACAGGTAATTAACAAATGATTTTGCATATCATAATGAGCACTGACTATACAAAATTTATCAGCTTCTTAACATAATTATTTAAAACCAGAAATTATATGACAAAATGAAAGCAATAAGAACAATTGTCTGACATAAAACAATTGCATGTTCATGTCCTTACAGATTGAATATGAAGAAATAAATGTCAAGGTTACATTATTAATATGTTTTTCTATATCTTGTTTATTCATTAGCATGACTACATCATAGTTAAATGTTTCAATACACCAAATATGTGTTCCATCTACCTCAGAAATTGGATTTTTTTTACATTTCTTTTAAAACATAAATGTAATAGATTTTGAAATAAAACACTATAATGTAGCTAACCTGTAAGTAATATACCAAAAGAACATATTTATTTGTTGAAAATTAAAGCAGAAAAAAGATAACTGGCCATCCTCTTGTTAATTTTGGCAATACAAAATCCAAATATGCACTGAAAATTGGATTTTTCTACATTTTGTATCACATTTGTATCCTTATTTTTCATTTTTAGTTGAATTAAGTAAAAGTTTAATATGTGGGAAGCCTTTTTTTTTGTCCTTTTTTTTGTAACACAAAATTGCATTTTGTATCAATTTCAAGTCAATTTTATTGGTAAATCAGATCAATAATTACAAATAGTGGTTTTTTTTTCATTTTCTATCAAAAACCATCTTCTGTGATATATGGGACACAATTAACCAAATTAACAAAGATAACAAACACTATAATCGTGGAAACAAATATCAAAGTCCAAGAAGTAACTCAAACAAGAATAACCTGTATATACTATGTGTAACATGATGACAACAAACTTATGTTTTTGTGAGATGAAACCAATATGTTGAACCGGTGGCGTAATGGTTAGCGTGCTCGCCTCGAGTGCGGGAGATCGTGGGTTCGAGCCCCTGTCGGGTCAAACCAAAGACTAAAATTAGTATTTGTTGCTTCTCCGTTAAGCACGCATGATTAAGGAGAAAGAGCAAAGACTGGTTCGCTCGGAATCAGGTTAATGTGTCCGAGGGGAGCGGCATGTCTACCCTCGGACTGTTGTTTCAGTGAGCTACCAATATAAAAATTTAACTCCGCTTTTGGTCTAGTACAAAGCAGACTTCATCATCATCTCATTGAAAATTAACTTGTTCTTGCCATGACATAGCTGAAAAATTGCTGAATTGGCGCTAAGCAACTACCACTTGCTCCTCTCCAATATGTGGACCTCTGGTACGACTGAGACTTTCTGCAGTTTATACATATTCACATTTACAAACAGGGCAAAGTCATGTGAGCTTTTACCATCACTTCGTGTTCATCCGTCTTCCATCTGTCATACGTTGTATTCTTTTCAGGTTGAATTTTTGTTCTGGAACCCCAACCTTGGCCGTGATGGTTCTTGGGCGGTGGTTCTTTTTAAGATTATGTCCAACAGCTCCACCCAACATTCAAACTAAAATTAGTTCTTAATGTACCAATATTACTTTATTTTAAGTCAACATACTCGTTTTTCAACTGCAGCTACAAGAAAATGAGTAGTTCAACATAACACCCGAGCTTTCCGTGAAATGTTTTGTTCTGCAGATTTATACCGATATTTTTTGATAAAATAAATCACATTAAAAATCTTCTCAGAACCCTGAACTCAAATTTCATGAAGATAATTTTTGGTTGGTCCAGTTTCGAAAGTATTTATGACAGTCCAACCCTAAATCTAATATGGCTTCTGTTACTAAAATTAGAAATATGAATGGCAAAAACAGTTGTAATTTAACCTGGAGTCGGGCGAAATTTGAATTCTAACTATTTGATAATGATACAATAAAATGAAAAACCCAAAATACCAGAACAGCTGCAAATGTTAGTCGAAAAATGGTAGATACAGGCATAATGGTTAACCCTAACACATAAATCACCACTCACTCTCATGGCTTGATTCAAACATTAAGCCAGTTTTATGGTCCCAAGCATCCCCCTAACTGAAAAATGCGGTCAAACAGTATAATACTCCAACCCCTATATAAGTAGGCGAGCAGCATTGTAAAGAATGACGAGTACTAATTTTGATTTTATACATACTAAAGTAATATATATATCCCCCCCCCCCCGCAAACAAAGTTTGGGGGGTATATAGGAATCACCCTGTCCGTCCGTCCATGTACCTTGTAAGCGCAACTCCTCATAAACGGCTTATTGGATATTTATGAAACTTTACACATTTGTAGTACACTACCTGCAGATGTGTATGAAGGAATATGGTTGCTGTCCAAAATTAAAAAGGGGAGATAATTCAACTTATACTTTCACGAAAAAGGGGGGGGGGCGTGTACCTTGTAAGCGCAACTCCTACTAAGCTGCTTATTGAATTTTTATGAAACTTTACACAGTTGTAGTACACAACCTGCAGATGTGCATGAAGGAATACCGTTGCTGTCTAAAATTTAGAAGGGGAGATAATTAACTTGCTAATATACCTGTATTCCAAAGTTTGAACATCATAGTATTGCAAGCGGGGGGTATCACTCAGTGAGGTCACTCACAGTTCTAGTTATTCTTCGTGACAAATACGTTTTCATATGTATAATACTTGTCCTATAAGAGATCCGACCGATGGCCTTAACCATAATTCGAATTTTAGCAACAGCACAATACCATCGGAAGATATCACATGAAAACAGCAGTACTCAACATTGAGCCAAATTCTAATTGCCAATACCATTTGTATTCATTTGTGCGCAAGTGGCAATACGTTTGAAAGGTAGGATAAGACTGTTCTTTAAAATTTCCTAGACTTGATAGTAGTACACCGAACTCTGTGGCATTGTAAAGAGTCTGAATGCAAACTCGAACGAAACAAAGGTTGTGAAATAAAAATTCCATACGCGGGAGCGGTTGGTAACATAATTAATTGCTATCAAGGTGTTGACAATTTACAATGGCAAAATTGAAGTCGTCTCTTTTATCATAAACTGATAGACAGATGGCCATTAGGATCAAAGTTTAGGTAAATGTCAAGAAAATAGGCTGTTTCTGTTGTTTCGCTTATCTCATGACAAGTTCAATGGGGGTGAACAATTTGAGAATTTTACTGTTTCATCTGCATACTGGAAAATAAAGACAGAGTAGAACACTGTGGAGTGGCAAATGAGTGATGCGCTTTTCACATTTGAAGTAAACTGTATTGAAATTAATTGCTGTGGTTACACTAGATGGGGACGTGCCAGTCAATGTTTAGAGATAGGCACGTTTCGGCCGCATGTCCGAAGATATTGGGAGATTGTACATTTGTACCATCAATTTGTGCATCGTAAATTTTTTTCTTTTGGCGTATTGTATTGACAAATGAAACAAAACCTAGCAGGAGTCATTGGGAAAAGGAGATTTCAATTAAGTTTACCACCGAGAGTAAGGGCCTAAATCAACCACATTATCAGGAACCAGTAATCGAAATGCAGCATTGTAATTGACTGCAGTGCAGGAGACATTTAAAATCTCGTTTTTAAATCTTCATAAAAAACCTGGAATGCAAATATAATTGTATAAATCATTAAGCATCATTATATGTAAATTAATTTGCTATACCTTTTACATATTTATTTAGTATTTATGTTCGAGTTCGAAGGATAACTGATGGAAGTACAATCAGATACATTGCTTGCACGAGTTTTCGATTTCCTCGTCCTCTGGTCACATCGAATATCTTTGAACAGTACCGTATTTTCATTATTCAGGTTTGCAGTGAAGACGTTTGATTTATTAAAAATATTCCAAGGAAATAAATAATAATAAGGTTTGATATATTGAGAATGTTAATAAAGTTTGAAATAAGAACAAAACATGTACTAGAGAATTATCTGTCAGATTGTGTATGATCAGACCATGTAGTATTACTGCTAAGTAATGGGACGATATTTATTCCAATACCCTGGGCACTGGTGACGGTTCTGAAGACTCAACCCATTAGAGCTGCTCGTTGTATCCTGATGGCGGATGAAAATTTTCTCTCGATGGGCGTTGGCAGGTTATAATATGGAGAAAAACCTTGTCGTGCACACTGTTTTTGGAGTTTAAGACATCGCTTTCAGAAACAGAGTAAATGCATTGTAGTCGCTACAAAAGGCCAATGTCTTTGTCCCTTTGGCCATTGTTTTGTCTGTCTTTCAAATTACGGCTACTGATATCTTCAAACTTTCTTTCTTTATCTCTATCCAATTCTCCACACTATTCAGAATCAGAAATGCCCTGGTTGTTCCATCACTCCATCATTTCTATCTAGTTGTTAGATATGATCTTTGAGCTCAGCTTGTTCTCGTCCTGAATATGCATAAACTATTTACATCTGGATGTGTAGTAACTAAGGATCAATCTATTTCCGCACGTGGAAACATTACATGACAACATCACTTCACTAAGAGGGAGTTTTGGAGCCATAGTGCTAGTTCAACCCCTCAACTTTTTATTTAAGTGCATATAACGAGTCAGGAGAATGAGCGGTCATGTATATGTGTGTTAGGAGTATCAAGCCAGGAGAATGAGCGGTCATGTATATGTGTGTTAGGAGTATCAAGCCAGGAGAATGAGCGGTCATGTATATGTGTGTTAGGAGTATCAAGCCAGGAGAATGAGCGGTCATGTATATGTGTGTTAGGAGTAACTAGTCAGGAGAATGAGCGGTCCTGTATATGTGTGCTAGGAGTATCGAGTAACTAGTCAGGAGAATGAGCGGTCATGTATATGTGTGTTAGGAGTAACTAGTCAGGAGAATGAGCGGTCCTGTATATGTGTGCTAGGAGTATCGAGTAACTAGTCAGGAGAATGAGCGGTCATGTATATGTGTGTTAGGAGTATCAAGCCAGGAGAATGAGCGGTCATGTATATGTGTGTTAGGAGTATCAAGCCAGGAGAATGAGCGGTCATGTATATGTGTGTTAGGAGTATCAAGCCAGGAGAATGAGCGGTCATGTATATGTGTGTTAGGAGTAACTAGTCAGGAGAATGAGCGGTCCTGTATATGTGTGCTAGGAGTATCGAGTAACTAGTCAGGAGAATGAGCGGTCATGTATATGTGTGTTAGGAGTAACTAGTCAGGAGAATGAGCGGTCCTGTATATGTGTGCTAGGAGTATCGAGTAACTAGTCAGGAGAATGAGCGGTCATGTATATGTGTGTTAGGAGTAACTAGTCAGGAGAATGAGCGGTCCTGTATATGTGTGCTAGGAGTATCGAGTAACTAGTCAGGAGAATGAGCGGTCATGTATATGTGTGTTAGGAGTAACTAGTCAGGAGAATGAGCGGTCATGTATATGTGTGTTAGGAGTATCAAGCCAGGAGAATGAGCGGTCATGTATATGTGTGTTAGGAGTAACTAGTCAGGAGAATGAGCGGTCATGTATATGTGTGTTAGGAGTAACTAGTCAGGAGAATGAGCGATCATGTATATGTGTGTTAGGAGTATCAAGCCAGGAGAATGAGCGGTCATGTATATGTGTGTTAGGAGTATCAAGCCAGGAGAATGAGCGGTCATGTATATGTGTGTTAGGAGTATCGAGTAACTAGTCAGGAGAATGAGCGGTCATGTATATGTGTGTTAGGAGTATCGAGTTTCCATCTGTTTCTACCATTTTCCGATTGGCTTAAGAACTGATTTGAAGGTGTTTTATTGTTTGTTTATTCCAATATTACCAGTTCAAAGTTGTTTGTGTGTTTTTACAGATTCTGATTACCCCTTTGGTATATTCAAAGTCTTATTTTAACACATTTGCACGCATAGTACACTGTCGACAGATATTCCAAGATGATATTTTCGGGATACTTAGTTCTGCTTTATACTAATGCAAAAACATAAACTATAATTTATTTTGTTATGCTCACCACAAAAAGTAAAGGGGGAACACATATATGTAGTTGACGTGTCCGTCTGTCCATTCTAAACAAATGATTTCCTTGTGATAACCTTTTACCTTTGAGGTGCATCGAACTTACAGGCCATGATTACTGATAGCAAAATACAAGTTCTGAATTTATATGGTTGCTGAAAATGTTCAAAATACCAAAATATATCGTTCCTACAATAAACATGACAAATACAACATTAGACCTGCGACTAATGTATTATCACACAATTCCCTGCTAGACAAGAGTTGTGTCCGTTTTGTATAAGTTGTCGTCAAAATGTATAAAGTACAAATGAGTACTAACTGTTCTAGTAATGTTGCTTATTATTTCTATTATGTTTTGAATCCAAATTAATGGTTAACAAACATAGTAACTATCAATATCAATGTTAATCCAAGTACGGAAGATTTGGTCTTTTGTTCTTGGATAAGCATGCACTGATCGCTATTGTACTCCGATTAGTTTTGTCTTTGTTGTTGGCATTTCGATGCTTGTTCTAATCCAGTACCTACATATACACCAACCCATCTGTTTTAATTGTTCTGCAACTTAACGATTAACGATTCACAAGTAGGATTGTCCATCTTTATTATTGTAGATGAATGGTCGTTCATTTCCATTTAAAGCAAACATGAACAGTTTTATTAATGTGTGCACTTGAAGCATGTGAAAAATACTATTATGATTAACTTTTTACAGCTCTTCGAATAACATTGAATCCACAACAAGCATCAACAATAATTGACGTTTTGTCAGCATTTCCAAGCTTCAAGAAACCTAAAGACTTACCAGGTGAGTGCATGTACCTCATCATTACTTTTGAATATCAACACTTATAAATGTAATGCCTAAATAACATTTAACTATAGGGTTTGTGGTGTTAAGCGCCACTTTCAACAATATTTCAGTGTCAACGTGGCGGTCAGTGTTATTGGTGGAGGAAACCGGAGTACCCGGAGAAAATCACCGACCTGTCGCAAGTCACTGACAAATTTTATCACATAATGTTGTATCGAGTACAGTTCGCCATGAGCGCGATTCGAACTCACAACACATATTTAACTACTTCACTGTTTATGTTTCTCGGGCATTACCTAAAGTAGACTGTGCTTGTTTTGTTCACATTTGTAGCATTGTTTGCCATCACTGTTTAAACTTTCTTATTCTAACTACCAGTTAGATATATCCACTTCTCTACTACATCTGTATATAGCGCCAACTTACAATACTTGTTAATTGTTTTCAGATATGGTTGTACCTCAAACACTTTTAAATTATTTGGCTTTCCAGTATTTCGATATTGAGCGTACCTAATAAAGGTTATTCCAGTATTTCGATATTGAGCGTACCCAATGAAGGTTATTCCAGTATTTCGATATTGAGCGTACCTAATGAAGGTTTTTCCAGTATTTCGATATTGAGCGTACCTAATGAAGGTTATTCCAGTATTTCGATATTGAGCGTACCTAATGAAGATTATTCCAGTATTTCGATATTGAGCGTACCTAATGAAGGTTATTCCAGTATTTCGATATTGAGCGTACCTAATGAAGGTTATTCCAGTATTTCGATATTGAGCGTACCTAATGAAGGTTATTCCAGTATTTCGATATTGAGCGTACATAATGAAGGTTATTCCAGTATTTCGATATTGAGCGTACCTAATGAAGGTTATTCCAGTATTTCGATATTGAGCGTACCTAATGAAGGTTATTCCAGTATTTCGATATTGAGCGTACCTAATGAAGGTTATTCCAGTATATCGATATTGAGCGTACCTAATGAAGGTTATTCCAGTATATCGATATTGAGCGTACCTAATGAAGATTATTCCAGTATTTCGATATTGAGCGTACCTAATGAAGGTTATTCCAGTATTTCGATATTGAGCGTACCTAATGAAGGTTATTCCAGTATTTCGATATTGAGCGTACCTAATGAAGATTATTCCAGTATTTCGATATTGAGCGTACCCAATGAAGGTTATTCCAGTATTTCGATATTGAGCGTACCTAATGAAGGTTATTCCAGTATTTCGATATTGAGCGTACCTAATGAAGGTTATTCCAGTATTTCGATATTGAGCGTACCCAATGAAGGTTATTCCAGTATTTCGATATTGAGCGTACCTAATGAAGGTTATTCCAGTATTTCGATATTGAGCGTACCTAATGAAGGTTATTCCAGTATTTCGATATTGAGCGTACCTAATGAAGGTTATTCCAGTATTTCGATATTGAGCGTACCTAATGAAGGTTATTCCAGTATTTCGATATTGAGCGTACCCAATGAAGGTTATTCCAGTATTTCGATATTGAGCGTACCTAATGAAGGTTATTCCAGTATTTCGATATTGAGCGTACCTAATGAAGGTTATTCCAGTATTTCGATATTGAGCGTACATAATGAAGGTTATTCCAGTATTTCGATATTGAGCGTACCTAATGAAGGTTATTCCAGTATTTCGATATTGAGCGTACCTAATGAAGGTTATTCCAGTATTTCGATATTGAGCGTACCTAATGAAGATTATTCCAGTATTTCGATATTGAGCGTACCTAATGAAGGTTATTCCAGTATTTCGATATTGAGCGTACCTAATGAAGGTTATTCCAGTATTTCGATATTGAGCGTACCTAATGAAGGTTATTCCAGTATTTCGATATTGAGCGTACCTAATGAAGGTTATTCCAGTATTTCGGTATTGAGCGTACCTAATGAAGGTTATTCCAGTATTTCGATATTGAGCGTACCTAATGAAGGTTATTCCAGTATTTCGATATTGAGCGTACCTAATGAAGGTTATTCCAGTATTTCGATATTGAGCGTACCTAATGAAGGTTATTCCAGTATATCGATATTGAGCGTACCTAATGAAGGTTATTCCAGTATATCGATATTGAGCGTACCTAATGAAGATTATTCCAGTATTTCGATATTGAGCGTACCTAATGAAGGTTATTCCAGTATTTCGATATTGAGCGTACCTAATGAAGGTTATTCCAGTATTTCGATATTGAGCGTACCTAATGAAGATTATTCCAGTATTTCGATATTGAGCGTACCTAATGAAGGTTATTCCAGTATTTCGATATTGAGCGTACCTAATGAAGGTTATTCCAGTATTTCGATATTGAGCGTACCTAATGAAGGTTATTCCAGTATTTCGATATTGAGCGTACCCAATGAAGGTTATTCCAGTATTTCGATATTGAGCGTACCTAATGAAGGTTATTCCAGTATTTCGATATTGAGCGTACCTAATGAAGGTTATTCCAGTATTTCGATATTGAGCGTACCTAATGAAGGTTATTCCAGTATTTCGATATTGAGCGTACCTAATGAAGGTTATTCCAGTATTTCGATATTGAGCGTACCTAATGAAGGTTATTCCAGTATTTCGATATTGAGCGTACCCAATGAAGGTTATTCCAGTATTTCGATATTGAGCGTACCTAATGAAGGTTATTCCAGTATTTCGATATTGAGCGTACCTAATGAAGGTTATTCCAGTATTTCGATATTGAGCGTACCTAATGAAGGTTATTCCAGTATTTCGATATTGAGCGTACCTAATGAAGGTTATTCCAGTATTTCGATATTGAGCGTACCTAATGAAGGTTATTCCAGTATTTCGATATTGAGCGTACCCAATGAAGGTTATTCCAGTATTTCGATATTGAGCGTACCCAATGAAGGTTATTCCAGTATTTCGATATTGAGCGTACCTAATGAAGGTTATTCCAGTATTTCGATATTGAGCGTACCTAATGAAGGTTATTCCAGTATTTCGATATTGAGCGTACCTAATGAAGGTTATTCCAGTATTTCGATATTGAGCGTACCTAATGAAGGTTATTCCAGTATTTCGATATTGAGCGTACCCAATGAAGGTTATTCCAGTATTTCGATATTGAGCGTACCTAATGAAGGTTATTCCAGTATTTCGATATTGAGCGTACCTAATGAAGGTTATTCCAGTATTTCGATATTGAGCGTACCTAATGAAGGTTATTCCAGTATTTCGATATTGAGCGTACATAATGAAGGTTATTCCAGTATTTCGATATTGAGCGTACCTAATGAAGGTTATTCCAGTATTTCGATATTGAGCGTACCTAATGAAGGTTATTCCAGTATTTCGATATTGAGCGTACCTAATGAAGATTATTCCAGTATTTCGATATTGAGCGTACCTAATGAAGGTTATTCCAGTATTTCGATATTGAGCGTACCTAATGAAGGTTATTCCAGTATTTCGATATTGAGCGTACCTAATGAAGGTTATTCCAGTATTTCGATATTGAGCGTACCTAATGAAGGTTATTCCAGTATTTCGGTATTGAGCGTACCTAATGAAGGTTATTCCAGTATTTCGATATTGAGCGTACCTAATGAAGGTTATTCCAGTATTTCGATATTGAGCGTACCTAATGAAGGTTATTCCAGTATTTCGATATTGAGCGTACCTAATGAAGGTTATTCCAGTATATCGATATTGAGCGTACCTAATGAAGGTTATTCCAGTATATCGATATTGAGCGTACCTAATGAAGATTATTCCAGTATTTCGATATTGAGCGTACCTAATGAAGGTTATTCCAGTATTTCGATATTGAGCGTACCTAATGAAGGTTATTCCAGTATTTCGATATTGAGCGTACCTAATGAAGATTATTCCAGTATTTCGATATTGAGCGTACCTAATGAAGGTTATTCCAGTATTTCGATATTGAGCGTACCTAATGAAGGTTATTCCAGTATTTCGATATTGAGCGTACCTAATGAAGGTTATTCCAGTATTTCGATATTGAGCGTACCCAATGAAGGTTATTCCAGTATTTCGATATTGAGCGTACCTAATGAAGGTTATTCCAGTATTTCGATATTGAGCGTACCTAATGAAGGTTATTCCAGTATTTCGATATTGAGCGTACCTAATGAAGGTTATTCCAGTATTTCGATATTGAGCGTACCTAATGAAGGTTATTCCAGTATTTCGATATTGAGCGTACCCAATGAAGGTTAATCCAGTATTTCGATATTGAGCGTACCTAATGAAGGTTATTCCAGTATTTCGATATTGAGCGTACCTAATGAAGGTTATTCCAGTATTTCGATATTGAGCGTACCTAATGAAGGTTATTCCAGTATTTCGATATTGAGCGTACCTAATGAAGGTTATTCCAGTATTTCGATATTGAGCGTACCTAATGAAGGTTATTCCAGTATTTCGATATTGAGCGTACCTAATGAAGATTATTCCAGTATTTCGATATTGAGCGTACCTAATGAAGGTTATTCCAGTATTTCGATATTGAGCGTACCTAATGAAGGTTATTCCAGTATTTCGATATTGAGCGTACCTAATGAAGGTTATTCCAGTATTTCGATATTGAGCGTACCTAATGAAGGTTATTCCAGTATTTCGGTATTGAGCGTACCTAATGAAGGTTATTCCAGTATTTCGATATTGAGCGTACCTAATGAAGGTTATTCCAGTATTTCGATATTGAGCGTACCTAATGAAGGTTATTCCAGTATTTCGATATTGAGTGTACCCAATGAAGGTTATTCCAGTATTTCGATATTGAGCGTACCCAATGAAGGTTATTCCAGTATTTCGATATTGAGCGTACCTAATGAAGGTTATTCCAGTATTTCGATATTGAGCGTACCTAATGAAGGTTATTCCAGTATTTCGATATTGAGCGTACCTAATGAAGGTTATTCCAGTATTTCGATATTGAGCGTACCTAATGAAGGTTATTCCAGTATTTCGATATTGAGCGTACCTAATGAAGGTTATTCCAGTATTTCGATATTGAGCGTACCTAATGAAGGTTATTCCAGTATTTCGATATTGAGCGTACCTAATGAAGGTTATTCCAGTATTTCGATATTGAGCGTACCTAATGAAGATTATTCCAGTATTTAGATATTGAGCGTACCTAATGAAGGTTATTCCAGTATTTCGATATTGAGCGTACCTAATGAAGGTTATTCCAGTATTTCGATATTGAGCGTACCTAATGAAGGTTATTCCAGTATTTCGATATTGAGCGTACCCAATGAAGGTTATTCCAGTATTTCGATATTGAGCGTACCCAATGAAGGTTATTCCAGTATTTCGATATTGAGCGTACCTAATGAAGGTTATTCCAGTATTTCGATATTGAGCGTACCTAATGAAGGTTATTCCAGTATTTCGATATTGAGCGTACCTAATGAAGGTTATTCCAGTATTTCGATATTGAGCGTACCTAATGAAGGTTATTCCAGTATTTCGATATTGAGCGTACCTAATGAAGGTTATTCCAGTATTTCGATATTGAGCGTACCTAATGAAGGTTATTCCAGTATTTCGATATTGAGCGTACCTAATGAAGGTTATTCCAGTATTTCGATATTGAGCGTACCTAATGAAGGTTATTCCAGTATTTCGATATTGAGCGTACCTAATGAAGGTTATTCCAGTATTTCGATATTGAGCGTACCTAATGAAGGTTATTCCAGTATTTCGATATTGAGCGTACCTAATGAAGGTTATTCCAGTATTTCGATATTGAGCGTACCCAATGAAGGTTATTCCAGTATTTCGATATTGAGCGTACCTAATGAAGGTTATTCCAGTATTTCGATATTGAGCGTACCTAATGAAGGTTATTCCAGTATTTCGATATTGAGCGTACCTAATGAAGGTTATTCCAGTATTTCGATATTGAGCGTACCTAATGACGGTTATTCCAGTATTTCGATATTGAGCGTACCTAATGAAGGTTATTCCAGTATTTCGATATTGAGCGTACCCAATGAAGGTTATTCCAGTATTTCGATATTGAGCGTACATAATGAAGGTTATTCCAGTATTTCGATATTGAGCGTACCTAATGAAGGTTATTCCAGTATTTCGATATTGAGCGTACCTAATGAAGGTTATTCCAGTATTTCGATATTGAGCGTACCTAATGAAGGTTATTCCAGTATTTCGATATTGAGCGTACCCAATGAAGGTTATTCCAGTATTTCGATATTGAGCGTACATAATGAAAGTTATTCCAGTATTTCGATATTGAGCGTACCTAATGAAGGTTATTCCAGTATTTCGATATTGAGCGTACCTAATGAAGGTTATTCCAGTATTTCGATATTGAGCGTACCTAATGAAGGTTATTCCAGTATTTCGATATTGAGCGTACCCAATGAAGGTTATTCCAGAGACGCGTCGTGTGTACTAAATTTGAGATCTACGTTTTCATTGTATTTAAATCTAATAAAGCTGAAAATATTATTGATTTATCAGAAATGGACAGTGTAAAAACAAATACAAAACACGTCTGAGTTCAAACACTGCTATTCAGTAATCATCAATCTGTAATTGTGTGTGCAGCATTTTTTTTTCATGCCGTCAGTATACGCTGGATTTGTTTCCAACAAAGTAGATATTTTTAACTTTGTATGTAATATCATTTATACATTGCAGACCATTTGCGACTATCAAAATTACATATTAGGCGTGTTAAGAAATGGCGAAAAGGTGCAATGGAAAATTTGAAAAACGTAAGTATTAGCATGAAATAGATTTAATAATTTCACAACACCTCTATGACCATTTAATTGCAATAAAATTGGATGGATTCAACATCGCATTAAAACTTCCACACTATTTGGCTAATTTCGTAACATACATCTTGGTCAATACATCATTTTTTCTATGGCATGATTAGTTTGTATTATCGACAAGATGGCATACATTTGTTACAGTTTTATTTCTCCAGTACATTTACTTTAATTCCATGTATGAGTCGTCTATATAGACAGGGGCGTCGTGTCCTGGTCGTATAATAGTAGGATTTCTATCTACCTTAAGTCGTTGTCAATTCACCGGTAATCTTATGAGTTGGATTCCAGTCAGTGGTGAGTCATACTCGATTCAATCTAATCAGAACAAAAATGATAGTGACGTGCGAAGTGTCAGTGGGTTTTTCCAGGTATGCCAGTTTTCTCTATCAATAGACATGACCGTCACTATATAGCGTTAGTTTTCTTGTAAGTGACGTCATAGACATAACTCTCTCTGTAGATAGTTGGAGTGAGTGAGTGATTGTTGTTTAGCGCAAATTTGTCAGCTATATCATGCCGAAAGCAAGTTAATTTTCAATTGGATGATGATTCTTGCACTAGACCAACAGGCTTAGTTCGATGTGTATAGTGCTAGCTCATTGAAACAACAGTCCACGGATAGACATATCACCCCCTCGGACACATTATTCAGATTCCGAGCCAGCGAGTCTTTGCTCTTTCTCCTTAGCGCTGCATGCTTAGCAGAGAAGCAACAGATGCAAATTTAATAATCTTTGGTTTGACCCGATGTGGGCTCGAACTCATGATCTACCGTACTCTAGGCGAACACACTAACCATTATACCACCGATGCGGTTAGATGAGTATAAACATAAATGATAATCTGTATAGTTTTGTTGTATTGTGTTGTTTTATGTTACATTTCCTTTCAGCCAACATTTGAAAAGACTAATAGATTAACTATCAAAGCGTACAAATTGTTCGAAAATGAAGGAATGTTTGAAAAAGACAAAAAAGAAGAAAAGAAAGGCAAAAAAAAAGAAGACGAAGAAGATCACAAGCCTGAAGAAAGTGAAGATGAGGAGGATGAAGGGCAAGCTCACGTCTTTGAAGAAAGCAGTTCAGATGAAGACGAAGATTTTGACGGTTTTAATTTTGACACTGACAATCCCGAATTCGAGGAAAAAATGACTGATATGATGGGTGATGTTTTCGGTACTTTATTTGGAGGCAATCAACAAACGTCCCAAGCTGACCAGACAGGGAAAGGTATGTATTGAAGAGACATATATATCTTTAAGGAGTAAGAACAAAATTGATGTGTTTGAGTTGAGTGAGTCAACCTGTGGATTTTTGTGTCATTGAGCTAGCACTATAAAAATATTGTTACGCTGTATACATTTACCTTGTGTTAGCGTTAGGACATGCTCCCATTTTGTAGCAATTCGTTAGAAGATATCTAAAGTTTTCAATACACCGTTCACGATGTATAACTCCTTATTTTGTTTGATAGTGATATTACACTTACAATATACAGCAGAATCAAACGCAGGACCTATATTTCCAACGTCACATAAGTCCTGGTATATTTTTGTGTTTATTGGGTTATGGTGAGGGGTGATTGTTAGTTTTATTGATATTGGTGGAATTGTTGACCATCACTTTTTAAGCTTTCTTATCATGAGTTCCTCAATCACGCTGAGGTATAAATATATGCATATAAATAATGTACATGCATAATGTGAAATAGTGACTAACTTTTGTTTGTTTTATTTTAGACAAATTAGTGCAGTCGGCAAATAATATGATTCCTATGTTTGGTGGTATGGCTGGTAAACCATTGATGTATAAACCGTATAAGGCAATGACGGAGGCGGTACGTAGGTCATTCATGTACAGTTAAATATATCCATGTGGTCACCTCTACTAAGCAGTCACCTGTATTGAAAGGTCACCTTTTTCTTATCCTGTCATAAACAATTTCATATAAATTTAACCTCTTGTAAGAGATCACCTGTCTTATAAGGCCACTTTTTCTTTGTCCCAAAGGTGACCTCTTAACACAGGTTTGATTGTATATATAATATAAAGCAATGATCGGAGAATGGGGTAAATAAACAGGTGGTTAGTAAATATCCATGACTGATCGGAGGAGCAAGTAGACAAATAATTATGTACCATTCCACAACCATGACAAGGGATCAGATACAGGTGTTTGATAAACCATGAATATTCATGACAGGTGAAATACACGATCAAGTGTTGAATAAACATGAAAAGATTACTTTGATTAATTTATGACATTTTCCTCTTCTACTAAAACTGACCGCCTTCAACATATTGGAGATTTTATAAGATGTTGCACAATGACCATTGTACTTTAAATGAATTCTAAAATGAAAACAAATATAATCTCATGAAGGAAATGGGTAGCTAAACCAAAATTACTTTAAACATATGGTATTTAGACATAAGATAGCTGTTCTCTATTGTAAGGTCCTCTATTTATTTATCATATTATGTACTGTATATTAACAGAGAACGAAGCATGTAAATGCATATTCACTATTTGTTCTGTTCATGACTATTAAGGGGATGATAATAAGTTATTTCACAGTATGATGTACAATGCGGTTGGCTATTGTACTTGTAAGTCCGTATAGTATTGAAAACCCGTTATGGTCGTGATGCCACAGCCGTTAAGAAAAGTTTGAAGATACCAAGTAGGTAATCAGAAGCTGTAGATCGAAGAAGTACAGACAATGCAATGGTCAAAAGAAAAAGGACAAAATGACAAAACAATATACAGAAAACTAAAGATCGAGCAATACGAATCCCACTAATAACCAGGGGTGAACTCATGTGCTCCGGAAGTGTAAACACTTCCTGCTCCACATGGGCCACTAATACTGGTTTATACATTACGGACAACTACAATATCATTACATCTTGTACATAACACTGTGCAATAACGAATTTATTATACAGATGAAATAATGATAAGATTTTATTTTCAAAGCTTTAATATTTCAACAATAACAAAAAAGCTAAGCAAATATACTGTAGTACCAGATTTAGGGAATCGAGAAATTCCATACAACCTTTGAAGATATCCAGATCTTTATTTGTTTTCATTCTAGTGGTTTTAGGTATGTGTGCCTCCTCTAAATTTTTAATTTAATCCATTTAAGATAGCAAAATTTTTTTTGATCTGTTTAAGGTAGTAGAGAACAAATGAAAACACGAATTATGTTCCTTAAAATAAGGGGAGAAATCCTACTTCCGGTTGTACAATATCGACAAATAATGTATGGTCGAAAGTTATGTCCTATTCATTGTTACTAACTTACTTTAAATCTTTATGATATATACTAGTTATATGAATAAAAACAATGCCTTTTGGTTTTATTGCTCCCAGAGACATTAACAATATTTGACTTTCCAATATTTCGATATTGAGCGTACCTGATGAAGGTTATTCCAGAAACGCGTCGTGCGCATTAAATTTGATATCTACGTTTTTATTACATGAGCTTTATGTCGTTATTTGCAGCTTGAAAAATGGATTGACGAAAATGTATCATCACTCCCAAGTAAAGAATCAGAAGCAAGAGGAAAACAATTACAAATCATGAAAGATATATGTGCTAAGTACGAGGAACAAGATCTAGATGCCAAGGGAAATTATGAAGTAAAAAAAGAGGCCAATATTGAGCTCCTTGAAATGATGGCTAAAGTTGAAAGAGTAGGAGGGAAATTGCCACCTGAAGTAGCTGCGAAAGGGGTATGTAATATATTTAGATTTAGCTGCTTTTTAAATTCTGTGCGGTTCTAACTGATAATAGTAAATGTACATTTTGTATATAAAATACATCAACCAAAAATAATAAGCATTGTCCGTTGATCAAATATCACCATCTGCTGCTTCAACACTGTCAAGGTTTGTTTGGCAATGAGGATCTAAGTCTTCAAATAAATACCAATATGTTTGATAAAATGCGTACCTTTATAGGCCGAACCAATAGATTCCCAAACGGTCAATAGAATCTACCCAAAAAGAGTTACAATTTGATATGTATATGTTTATGTATATGCTGTTTGTCGCTATCATATATATGTAATTGTATTTCTAAGGAGAGGACAGTCATTAAGTTGGAATAACTTGTTGTCCAATCCTTTTGCTTTTTTATGCAATAAACTAGTATTAAACTAAACTAAAACATGGTTTGTTAGATCTAATAATGATTGAAATTTATACAGTTGTCCAAATAATGTAATTGTTTAATACTGAGATCAATCTCTCATGGGTATAGGTAATCTTAGCCGATAGTTGCTATCCTGTTTAGGCCTATTGGTTCTCCTCCCTCAGGTATAGGTAATCTTAGCCGATAGTTGCTATCCTGTTTAGGCCTATTGGTTCTCCTCCCTCAGGTATAGGTAATCTTAGCCGATAGTTGCTATCCTGTTTAGGCCTATTGGTTCTCCTCCCTCAGGTATAGGTAATCTTAGCCGATAGTTGCTATCCTGTTTAGGCCATTTGGTTTTCTTGCTCTTAAAGACTTTTATATTATTTTGCTTTTCAATCTTTTGACCATGAATGTTGAGGACTCTGTTTAATTTTGAGATGAAGAACTTTCCATTTATAAACAAAAACATTCCAGCAACACATGCATATGGAGTATATCTCCCAGTTAATAGGATATTCCACATCGTGTGGTTCCTATCAGGATTTCATTGATAGAGGATTTCTGCTAACAATAAGTTGCTACTGAATCATCAAGGGTTCCTAGTGGTTACGTTGAACTCATCACTTCGAAAGTTAACTGTTACGAAATGCCTGTGTCGCAAGTGATCATGGATGTGTTCTGGTTGTCGTAATCACAATCTGGTCCTTTCTTCATTCATGACTTATCACCAATGTTTTAACACAAGTCCCGCAACGGTTGCCACTAGTGGCAAGTAACTGATAACCATTCCGGAGCACCTGAGTTCACCCTCGGTTTTTAGTGGGGTTCGTGTTCCTCAATCTTTAGTTCTCTGTGTAGTGTTTTGTAGATCAATGTTTGTCCTTTTGTCCTTTTTTTCATTTTGGCCATTATATAGTTTGTCCGTCATCGATGTATGGTTCCTGATTACCCCTTTAACATATGCATGCCTTTCTAAAAGAGATATTTATTCTGTCTAAAACATGCGTCACGTGGTTTTGGGAATTTGCTTTATGTATCTTTTTTTTATTTGTTAAAACTATTTGGCCAAAATGTCATTCATAAACAAACCCATATGTTTCTTTGTAATATCTTTAGGTTTTTTTCTGTGGCACAATAATTGCTATTTGATTGGGCTTTTCCATTGTATAATGTTTATCTTAAGAAAATTATTTTTTTGCAACTGGCAATGTTGTTAAATTGATGAATTACAATAAATTAAAATTATTTGCACACAAAAAGCTTAATGTTGTAGATTTTTGGATGGTCTAGGGATGGCATTGAATATTTCCCAGGTATGAATTATCTATCTTGCCATGTTAAATGCCATATACAAGTACACAGTTCATTCTTATGATGACAAACTAATATGAATAGAAATCCAGTCCTTTTGTTTGAATATATTAAACAGTTAAAAGCGCCAAGTCATACAACGAATCACGGTTTCAAGATTGGAAATAAAATTCACTTTTGTGTTCATTTTCATTAAATATTTTTGGGCCTTCCCTTTTTTTATATTTCGCTCATGGAAATGGCATATCTATTGAATTTGATGAAATTGTGATATTTTGCGAGATTGTGGAATTGCAATATCACGATAAACGTAATATATATGCATGTGATGCCCATTATTTCTCGCCAGTAGTGGATTTGAAAGCCAAAACATTCAAGAAATTTTGAAGATATCACAGGACTAATCAGAAACCGTAAATCGACGAATGACAGACAACACAATGGTCAAAAGATGAATGACAGACAACACAATGGTCAAAAGATGAATGACAGACAACACAATGGTCAAAAGATGAATGACAGACAACACAATGGTCAAAAGATGAATGACAGACAACACAATGGTCAAAAGATGAATGACAGACAACACAATGGTCAAAAGATGAAGGACAGACAACACAATGACCAAAAGATGAAGGACAGACAACACAATGGTCAAAAGATGAAGGACAGACAACACAATGGTCAAAAGATGAAGGACAGACAACACAATGGTCAAAAGATGAATGACAGACAACACAATGGTCAAAAGATGAATGACAGACAACACAATGGTCAAAAGATGAATGACAGACAACACAATGGTCAAAAGATGAAGGACAGACAACACAATGACCAAAAGATGAAGGACAGACAACACAATGGTCAAAAGATGAATGACAGACAACACAATGGTCAAAAGATGAAGGACAGACAACACAATGGTCAAAAGATGAAGGACAGACAACACAATGGTCAAAAGATGAAGGACAGACAACACAATGGTCAAAAGATGAAGGACAGACAACACAATGGTCAAAAGATGAATGACAGACAACACAATGGTCAAAAGATGAAGGACAGACAACACAATGGTCAAAAGATGAATGACAGACAACACAATGGTCAAAAGATGAAGGACAGACAACACAATGGTCAAAAGATGAATGACAGACAACACAATGGTCAAAAGATGAATGACAGACAACACAATGGTCAAAAGATGAATGACAGACAACACAATGGTCAAAAGATGAATGACAGACAACACAATGGTCAAAAGATGAATGACAGACAACACAATGGTCAAAAGATGAATGACAGACAACACAATGACCAAAAGATGAAGGACAGACAACACAATGGTCAAAAGATGAAGGACAGACAACACAATGGTCAAAAGATGAAGGACAGACAACACAATGGTCAAAAGATGAATGACAGACAACACAATGGTCAAAAGATGAATGACAGACAACACAATGGTCAAAAGATGAATGACAGACAACACAATGGTCAAAAGATGAATGACAGACAACACAATGGTCAAAAGATGAAGGACAGACAACACAAGGATCAAAAGATGAAGGACAGACAACACAATGGTCAAAAGATGAAGGACAGACAACACAATGGTCAAAAGATGAATGACAGACAACACAATGGTCAAAAGATGAATGACAGACAACACAATGGTCAAAAGATGAATGACAGACAACACAATGGTCAAAAGATGAAGGACAGACAACACAATGACCAAAAGATGAAGGACAGACAACACAATGGTCAAAAGATGAAGGACAGACAACACAATGGTCAAAAGATGAAGGACAGACAACACAATGGTCAAAAGATGAAGGACAGACAACACAATGGTCAAAAGATGAAGGACAGACAACACAATGGTCAAAAGATGAAGGACAGACAACACAATGGTCAAAAGATGAAGGACAGACAACACAATGGTCAAAAGATGAATGACAGACAACACAATGGTCAAAAGATGAAGGACAGACAACACAATGGTCAAAAGATGAAGGACAGACAACACAATGGTCAAAAGATGAAGGACAGACAACACAATGGCCAAAAGATGAATGACAGACAACACAATGGTCAAAAGATGAAGGACAGACAACACAATGGTCAAAAGATGAAGGACAGACAACACAATGGTCAAAAGATGAATGACAGACAACACAATGGTCAAAAGATGAATGACAGACAACACAATGGTCAAAAGATGAAGGACAGACAACACAATGGTCAAAAGATGAAGGACAGACAACACAATGGTCAAAAGATGAATGACAGACAACACAATGGTCAAAAGATGAATGACAGACAACACAATGGTCAAAAGATGAAGGACAGACAACACAATGGTCAAAAGATGAATGACAGACAACACAATGGTCAAAAGATGAAGGACAGACAACACAATGGTCAAAAGATGAAGGACAGACAACACAATGGTCAAAAGATGAATGACAGACAACACAATGGTCAAAAGATGAATGACAGACAACACAATGGTCAAAAGATGAAGGACAGACAACACAATGACCAAAAGATGAATGACAGACAACACAATGGTCAAAAGATGAATGACAGACAACACAATGGTCAAAAGATGAATGACAGACAACACAATGGTCAAAAGATGAAGGACAGACAACACAATGACCAAAAGATGAATGACAGACAACACAATGGTCAAAAGATGAATGACAGACAACACAATGGTCAAAAGATGAAGGACAGACAACACAATGGTCAAAAGATGAATGACAGACAACACAATGGTCAAAAGATGAATGACAGACAACACAATGGTCAAAAGATGAAGGACAGACAACACAATGACCAAAAGATGAAGGAGAGACAACACAATGGTCAAAAGATGAATGACAGACAACACAATGGTCAAAAGATGAATGACAGACAACACAATGGTCAAAAGATGAATGACAGACAACACAATGGTCAAAAGATGAATGACAGACAACACAATGACCAAAAGATGAAGGACAGACAACACAATGGTCAAAAGATGAATGACAGACAACACAATGGTCAAAAGATGAATGACAGACAACACAATGGTCAAAAGATGAATGACAGACAACACAATGGTCAAAAGACGAATGACAGACAACACAATGGTCAAAAGATGAAGGACAGACAACACAATGGTCAAAAGATGAATGACAGACAACACAATGGTCAAAAGATGAAGGACAGACAACACAATGGTCAAAAGATGAAGGACAGACAACACAATGGTCAAAAGATGAATGACAGACAACACAATGGTCAAAAGATGAAGGACAGACAACACAATGGCTAAAAGATGAATGACAGACAACACAATGGTCAAAAGATGAAGGACAGACAACACAATGGTCAAAAGATGAAGGACAGACAACACAATGGTCAAAAGATGAATGACAGACAACACAATGGTCAAAAGATGAATGACAGACAACACAATGGTCAAAAGATGAAGGACAGACAACACAATGGTCAAAAGATGAAGGACAGACAACACAATGGTCAAAAGATGAATGACAGACAACACAATGGTCAAAAGATGAATGACAGACAACACAATGGTCAAAAGATGAATGACAGACAACACAATGACCAAAAGATGAATGACAGACAACACAATGGTCAAAAGATGAAGGACAGACAACACAATGGTCAAAAGATGAATGACAGACAACACAATGGTCAAAAGATGAATGACAGACAACACAATGGTCAAAAGATGAATGACAGACAACACAATGGTCAAAAGATGAATGACAGACAACACAATGGTCAAAAGATGAAGGACAGACAACACAATGGTCAAAAGATGAATGACAGACAACACAATGGTCAAAAGATGAAGGACAGACAACACAATGGTCAAAAGATGAAGGACAGACAACACAATGGTCAAAAGATGAATGACAGACAACACAATGGTCAAAAGATGAAGGACAGACAACACAATGGCCAAAAGATGAATGACAGACAACACAATGGTCAAAAGATGAAGGACAGACAACACAATGGTCAAAAGATGAAGGACAGACAACACAATGGTCAAAAGATGAATGACAGACAACACAATGGTCAAAAGATGAATGACAGACAACACAATGGTCAAAAGATGAAGGACAGACAACACAATGGTCAAAAGATGAATGACAGACAACACAATGGTCAAAAGATGAAGGACAGACAACACAATGGTCAAAAGATGAATGACAGACAACACAATGGTCAAAAGATGAATGACAGACAACACAATGGTCAAAAGATGAAGGACAGACAACACAATGGTCAAAAGATGAAGGACAGACAACACAATGGTCAAAAGATGAATGACAGACAACACAATGGTCAAAAGATGAATGACAGACAACACAATGGTCAAAAGATGAATGACAGACAACACAATGGTCAAAAGATGAATGACAGACAACACAATGACCAAAAGATGAATGACAGACAACACAATGGTCAAAAGATGAAGGACAGACAACACAATGGTCAAAAGATGAATGACAGACAACACAATGGTCAAAAGATGAATGACAGACAACACAATGGTCAAAAGATGAAGGACAGACAACACAATGGTCAAAAGATGAATGACAGACAACACAATGGTCAAAAGATGAAGGACAGACAACACAATGGTCAAAAGATGAATGACAGACAACACAATGGTCAAAAGATGAATGACAGACAACACAATGGTCAAAAGATGAATGACAGACAACACAATGGTCAAAAGATGAATGACAGACAACACAATGGTCAAAAGATGAATGACAGACAACACAATGACCAAAAGATGAATGACAGACAACACAATGGTCAAAATATGAAGGACAGACAACACAATGGTCAAAAGATGAATGACAGACAACACAATGGTCAAAAGATGAATGACAGACAACACAATGGTCAAAAGATGAATGACAGACAACACAATGGTCAAAAGATGAAGGACAGACAACACAATGGTCAAAAGATGAATGACAGACAACACAATGGTCAAAAGATGAATGACAGACAACACAATGGTCAAAAGATGAAGGACAGACAACACAATGACCAAAAGATGAAGGACAGACAACACAATGGTCAAAAGATGAAGGACAGACAACACAATGGTCAAAAGATGAATGACAGACAACACAATGGTCAAAAGATGAATGACAGACAACACAATGGTCAAAAGATGAAGGACAGACAACACAATGACCAAAAGATGAAGGACAGACAACACAATGGTCAAAAGATGAAGGACAGACAACACAATGGTCAAAAGATGAATGACAGACAACACAATGGTCAAAAGATGAATGACAGACAACACAATGGTCAAAAGATGAAGGACAGACAACACAATGACCAAAAGATGAAGGACAGACAACACAATGGTCAAAAGATGAAGGACAGACAACACAATGGTCAAAAGATGAATGACAGACAACACAATGGTCAAAAGATGAATGACAGACAACACAATGGTCAAAAGATGAAGGACAGACAACACAATGGTCAAAAGATGAAGGACAGACAACACAATGGTCAAAAGATGAATGACAGACAACACAATGGTCAAAAGATGAAGGACAGACAACACAATGACCAAAAGATGAAGGACAGACAACACAATGGTCAAAAGATGAATGACAGACAACACAATGGTCAAAAGATGAAGGACAGACAACACAATGGTCAAAAGATGAAGGACAGACAACACAATGGTCAAAAGATGAATGACAGACAACACAATGGTCAAAAGATGAATGACAGACAACACAATGGTCAAAAGATGAAGGACAGACAACACAATGACCAAAAGATGAAGGACAGACAACACAATGGTCAAAAGATGAAGGACAGACAACACAATGGTCAAAAGATGAATGACAGACAACACAATGGTCAAAAGATGAATGACAGACAACACAATGGTCAAAAGATGAAGGACAGACAACACAATGACCAAAAGATGAAGGACAGACAACACAATGGTCAAAAGATGAAGGACAGACAACACAATGGTCAAAAGATGAATGACAGACAACACAATGGTCAAAAGATGAATGACAGACAACACAATGGTCAAAAGATGAATGACAGACAACACAATGGTCAAAAGATGAATGACAGACAACACAATGGCCAAAAGATGAAGGACAGACAACACAATGGTCAAAAGATGAAGGACAGACAACACAATGGTCAAAAGATGAAGGACAGACAACACAATGGTCAAAAGATGAATGACAGACAACACAATGGTCAAAAGATGAAGGACAGACAACACAATGGTCAAAAGATGAAGGACAGACAACACAATGGTCAAAAGATGAATGACAGACAACACAATGGTCAAAAGATGAAGGACAGACAACACAATGACCAAAAGATGAAGGACAGACAACACAATGGTCAAAAGATGAATGACAGACAACACAATGGTCAAAAGATGAAGGACAGACAACACAATGGTCAAAAGATGAAGGACAGACAACACAATGGTCAAAAGATGAATGACAGACAACACAATGGTCAAAAGATGAATGACAGACAACACAATGGTCAAATGATGAAGGACAGACAACACAATGACCAAAAGATGAAGGACAGACAACACAATGGTCAAAAGATGAAGGACAGACAACACAATGGTCAAAAGATGAATGACAGACAACACAATGGTCAAAAGATGAATGACAGACAACACAATGGTCAAAAGATGAAGGACAGACAACACAATGACCAAAAGATGAAGGACAGACAACACAATGGTCAAAAGATGAAGGACAGACAACACAATGGTCAAAAGATGAATGACAGACAACACAATGGTCAAAAGATGAATGACAGACAACACAATGGTCAAAAGATGAAGGACAGACAACACAATGACCAAAAGATGAAGGACAGACAACACAATGGTCAAAAGATGAAGGACAGACAACACAATGGTCAAAAGATGAATGACAGACAACACAATGGTCAAAAGATGAATGACAGACAACACAATGGTCAAAAGATGAAGGACAGACAACACAATGGTCAAAAGATGAAGGACAGACAACACAATGGTCAAAAGATGAATGACAGACAACACAATGGTCAAAAGATGAAGGACAGACAACACAATGACCAAAAGATGAAGGACAGACAACACAATGGTCAAAAGATGAATGACAGACAACACAATGGTCAAAAGAAAAAAAAGACAAAAGGACAAACGACGATCTACAAAACATTACACATAAAACTAAAGATCGAGCAACATGAACCCCACTAAAATCGGGGATGACCTCAGGTGCTCCGGAAGGGTAAGCAGGTCCTACTCCACATGTGTCACCCGTCGTGTTAATCTTGTTACAAACCAGGTCTTGAGTCATGAATGCAGAATACCTAAAAAAACCAAAAGCCTTAGTAATAAAGCGTAGATATCGAATTTAGTGTTTAAATAAAATGTTCTAACGCAAAACATTTGTAGCAAGTAAGCATAAAAGTCTAAACAAAAGAGCCAAGATCTATTAAAGTCACCTATCCCCGAGAGAGGAGGACATTAGCTTTAATAATAACATTATTTAGGTACTATAAATTTAAATAATATATCTACTAATCATATCAGTACCGTAACATTGACTACTGAGTGGAGGCTACCCTCGGGGTATATAAAAAAGACATTAGCTGGAAAATGAAAAATACAAGTTGTTTTTTAGAAATAACGTTAAGGTCAGGTTATAAGCTTAAGCTATCACAATGTAGTGTTTTAAGAAAGAGGCTGACACATTGTTGTAAATATTTTCGTGATAACTTGTTCATCATAAACTGTTTAATAATTTGACAACGATGGCCAACATTCTACCCGACATTATGACTTAAAAGAGACTACTTCAATTTTGTCATTATAAATTTTCCACACCTTGATAGTAATATACTAACTGCAAGTTTATATTTCACCTTTCATACGTTACGCTCGAGCTTGACGAATGCATTCAGAATTTTTACAACGTCATGATATTCTGAGTACTGAATTATTAAATCAAGGTTTTTTTAAGAATCGTCTGATCTTATCTTTCAAAACATTTTTAGGAAGATATCAAATCTTGTTGACATGTATTATGCCATTTATATTCAGATGACAAAAGATGATATTGGCAATTATAGTTTGGTTCAAAGTTGACTATTGTTTCACTATTATGTCATACGATGTCCTTTTATACCACCTAATATTTAGATAATGGTTGATACCATCAAGTCTCTTTAATAGAGCTAAAATTATACAGATTACAACGTCTGTCCCTCGAAGATTAGATATAGTTTGTATAAATGTTCAAGATTATAGCGTTCTTTATTATAATGATGATGTTCTTCCGGTTATATACGAGTGTTGGCATTTTACTCACATGTAAAAAGAACTTGCATGATCGATTATTTCACAGAGGGGAAGCATAGGCCCATAAAACTAGCTTAACCCCGCCGCTTTTTATTGAAGTGCCTATTCCAAATAAGGAAAGTAAGCGGTCGTGTATTTGTGTGTAATGGATATCGATTTTACCTCTTTGTGTGATTTTAATACATGATTTTGGAATTGTCCCGACAGTGCGGTATTTTTTTCATTTGATCCCAAGTATATTTTCCGGAGCACCTGAGTTTACCCCGGTTCTTAGTGGGGTTCGTGTTACTCGATCTTTAGTTTTATGTGCATGATTTGTAGATCGTTGTTTGTCTTTTTGTACTTTTTCTTTCAGCTATTGTTTTGTCTGTTCTTCTTCTATATACGGATGCTGATTACCCCTTTGGTATCTTCAAACTCTTCTGCTGATTTTTGTATACAATTGTACATCTAAATACTATGTTTTATTTTCAGGAAACCGGTTTTGATTTAGACAACTTTGAAGAAGTCATGCCTGATATGTTGCAGTCATTGGGAGACGGTTTAGAGACGATGTTTAAAGGACTTGGTTCTCTTGGAAATCCAAGTAAAAAACAGAAAGAGGATGGAGATGAGGTGGAGGAGGACATTGACTCATGTACTATTTTGTAAATGAGGAGAAAAATGATTGAAATATATACATAACATACCGACTTCGTAATCTATTAAAATGGATGATGAAAATGATTGAAAATATACCTAACATATCGACCTCATAATCTAGTAAAATGGAAGAGGAAAATTGAAAATTTCATTTTTGCTTACAAAGTCATACCGGTTATCTAATATTCTGTACTTTGAACTAAAATAACAATTTTACATTGTGAGAAAATGAATGTGTTATATATGTACAATGTGTGAAATAATGTCTCGTGAACTTACATTTAGCTCATAGAGTAGTTAGAATAAATTAGTCAGCTATAATTTGACTCATGTCAATTTCCGTAGTCAGATTTCTTCAGAGTTCTGATATTTTGCTAATGGGACGTTATCAAACGAAGCGTGGAATGTCGGTTGACGTTTTTGTATGTGGAACAAGTGTGTTATACATGTGTTTCTGTCGTATCCAAAATATAAAGGAATATGGGTACAATCTGCAGAATATGTAAAATTTGGTTCTTAATCTGCATATATGCAAAATTGCAAATGAAAGTTAATATGAAAATTATAATGTTTATAAAAATGCAAATAAAACGAAATACATATACATGGAAGATTTGTTGATATAAGAGTACACATGTACATATGTATTTTTCTTTATGTCGTGTGTAGTTCTATTGAAAGCTCGCGTAGCGATGTTTCTTATGTTGTTGCTGCGTTTAGAATTAAAAACGATATACCTGAAATTGCTATTAATGAGTGGTAAACAAACATATTCTACTTAAGGAAAAAGGATTACATATTTACATGTTTGTTAATTTTATATACATTTTTTATATACAAATAAATACTTTTTAGGGCATTGTGGTTAATGAATATATAGTGGCTAATCGCGGCTAGTCATTTAATGATATAACAATATGATCGTGTGGAAATTATACAGGATAATAGTATTTCAAATTTTTCGGATAACATATGAAACACAAAAGCTGAATTCCCAATAGGAATACAAAAACATTCATTTCCATAATTTGAAGAAGAAGATTATTTAGATTTTTTTAGAATAAATAATAATAATAAACCATATTTTCATAGTTTATAGTTTTCATATTAATTAGAGTTACACAATGAATAATTAATTGAATTCCTTTACATATCTTGGTTTACATGAGTATTGGTCACATACGTAGGTATCTTATTTGTTTCTTTTTTTTTATTTCGAGGATTATATGGTCAAATTTTGGTCTGCCAACTCTCCTCCACTTTTTTAGGGTCAAGCATGTATCGGACTCCCTCTTTTCAGATCTGGGCCTCCTCGTAGAACAACTCTTTACAACCGAATGTCCATTAAGAGCATTCAGTGCTTTGATTTGTTTGATCGTTGGTAATTTGATTTGTTTGATCGTTGGTAATTTGATTTGTTTTATCGTTGGTAATTTGATTTGTTTTATCGTTGGTAGTTTTATCTTTGTTATCGTTAGTAGTTTTATCTTCCATTTGATACCCCATTTCTTTGTTCTGTGATTTGTGCCCAATATTGCATGTGTCTCTGGATTGTCCATTCTTGATTGCCCCTTCTGTTTTTCCTTAACGTTTATGCATGGTGTAATGCATATCTTCGCAAATAACAGAGTTATATAATTTTGTTTAGCAAGTATAAATAAAAAAAAATCAGATATACATGGTCTAATCCGCAACGATGTACAAGAGAGAAAAAATATATTGACATCGCCGTCAACATGATGACACCAGAGTTAACACGACTGTGGTTCTTTCAAATTGTTTATGTTCATCTTAGCTTAATTGGTTCAAAGGACCATGTGAACTATTGTCATCATTTCGCTTCCATCGTCGGCGTCGTACGTTGCCATTATCTCTGAAACTACTGGTGAAAATGTAAGAAATGATTTCCTTTATATAGGGTAGCTGCTAACAAGGAAGCTACTGAACCATGGGTTCTTTATTAGTGGTTAAGTTGAAGTCATCACAAAGGACAAAAAGGCAAACAACGATCTGCAAAACATTAAACAGAAACTAAAGATCGAGCAGCATGAATCCCTCTAAAACTCGGGTGAACACATGTGCTTCGGTGTCCTATAATTATTAGCTACCATAATTATTAGCTACTTTTTGACATTCGGAACTAGATTTTCGTAAACCACTAAGGTGTTCCAAATGATAGCCATGAAAATTAGCTACCTTAATAATACATTAAAAGTACTATGCCAGTTATTCCCCTTTTACCATGTTTTGATAGATTCTTGGTAATTAGTATTTTTGAACGAAAAAAGGGGGGTGGATGTAGGCGAGGAAATCTATTTAATTAAATAGATTTATCCCAGAAATGGATAGCAAACTCCTATTCATTCAATTACACCAAGGATTTATATATATATATATATATATATACAACGTCTGAAAAACCAGTCAACGATCAATCTTACGGGGTGTTGGATCGTTACGGTATAACGATACTATACAAGTAAAACAATTATAAACGTCTAAAATGGTTTGTAAAACAACACCAAGTACTCAAAACAAAGTGATAAAGAATTAAACACTTCGTAGAATGACAACATTTTCGTCCCACTTGTAGGACGAAAATGTTGTCATTCTACGAAGTGTTTAATTCTTTATCACTTTGTTTTGTGTACTTGGTGTTGTTTTACAAACCATTTTAGACGTTTATATATATATATATATACGTCTGAAAATTAAACCAAACAGTATTAGAATTAGATTTTTGTTCTTCCCTCGACTATATATATATATATAAATCCTTGCTTACATGGAGCAAAATCTGGATGAAAATAAGATATTTCGATATAAAATATATGATTGATTGATTGATTGATTGATTGATTGATTGATTGATTGATTGATTGATGTTTAACGTCCAGCGAGCATTTTTTCAGCTATATTCAGGACGAGAACATTAAAAAATTTAAACGCCACGGGACTCGAAACAAGGAAAGGTGTATGGGTAGGGACGGATAATTTAGCCATATGCTCATAATGAGCTGTTACAGTACACTGGGTTCTTTAGCGTGCGAAGAGGATGGCAATCTCTCAAGACGGGACCTCGGTATTATTTACATCTCGTCCGAAGGACGGGTTGGTTGTGAATTTATACATCCCGCACAAAC
This sequence comes from Bathymodiolus brooksi, assembly GCA_963680875.1. Lineage (NCBI taxonomy): Eukaryota > Metazoa > Mollusca > Bivalvia > Mytilida > Modiolidae > Bathymodiolus > Bathymodiolus brooksi. The sequence goes on along the minus strand of OY804578.1, from coordinate 49,570,191 downwards.
GACGGACGCCCCTTCAAGCCGAAGAAGCTCTCGGTCCCATTTCTATACACCGGGGTTCCCGCGGGGTTGTATATATATATATATAATATAAATTAATTCAAGTCTAATAATATTTTTAAAAAATTATATATTTATAGTGACATGAATAAGTTTCTATATATCAATCACCATATTATTTATCTGTACACAATGCATTTTCTGCTTTGCATGTATACAAAAATGTGTATATCTATTCCATTTATATGTATATTATCATAATGTGTAATATTGAATTAATTAATAAAATATGTTTATACTATATCTATTCCAAAGAAATAAGACGCTTAGTTATAACAAGCAATAACGCTCCTGTGGTGAAATAGTTACTAGTACTCGCATCATGTGCGGTAGATCGTGGTTTCGATCAATGATCTGATCAAACCAAAAACTATACAATTTATATTGGCACATGGCGTAAAAGAATAAAGGCAAAGACTAGTCAGCATAATTTCCTCATTACATGGGATAGAAGTCATGAAGTTTTCCATGAATATAAACTACCTTGCATCTGTCCAGTGTATGACATAGATTTCAAAGTGTTATCCATGAAAATAAACTACCTTGCACCGTTCAAACATGAGCATAAGCATCTGAAGCTTGTCCATGAAAATTAGCTACTCGACCTTTCTTCATTGCATGGAATAGGAGTCATGACGTGTTCCATGAAAATATGCTACCTTACATCTGTTCAATGTATGACACAGGTGTCAAAGTGTTATCCATGAAAATAAACTACCTGGCACCATTCAAACATAAGCATAAGCAACAGAAGTTTGCCCATGAAAATTAGCTACCTCGCATTCCTTCGTTACATTGGAGGTTCCCCGCTGATTTGTTATAACTTTTACTGTTGGAGAGATGTGACAGAATAAAAAATCATATATTTATTTGTTAAATTCGAAATTTATAAAATATTTTTTTAACAAAATCTATACTTTATTGAACATAAACTGTATAAGTGACCAGGTGAGTAATTCAGGCTCAGTTAAAATGACCCGCTAATTAAGAAATAAATCATGGAAGCCAGAATGTGTTTTGAGTTTTAACATGGATTGTTGGATATTAGTATTTCATCCCGAGCCAGAGGGATAAAATTTACTAATATCCGCCAACCCATGTTAAAACTCAAAACACATTCATGCTTCCATGATTTATTTCGATTCTGATATGTCTAAGATTACAAATACGGTAGTATACTTTGATTGGAAGACGGTAATTTATATTTACGTTTGCGGAAAGTGTCACACACCATTTATGCTGCCAATGGAAAAGTCAGTCACATTCACCGGCACATGTGTGAACGAGATTATACCATCGATAAATCGCTCGTTTGTCTACAAAGCGTAAGAAGGACGTCGTGTTAGAATTTGTGTTGTACTCTGGTATTCATCAAAGCTTTTGAGCAGACGTTGTCAAAGGGAACGTGAGCTATTGCGATCATTTGATCCGTCGTCCGTCTGTAAACTTTTCACATTTTAATCTTCTGCTCTGAAACCCCTTAGCTCAATGAACTGAAGCTTAGTAGGAAGCATCTATGCAAGGTTCTCTATAAAGATTTTTCATTTCGTTATGATCCATTAACAAACATGGCCACCATAGGCAATTCTTATTGCTGATTGGTTGATTTCTAAAAAATCTTCACCTCTGAAATCGAATAGCCATAGGCAGTTATTGTTTCTGGTTGGTCAATTTCTAAAAATCTCTGAAACCGCTTGGCCAAATGAATTGAAACTTGGTAGGAAGCATATATGGAAGGTCCTCTATAAAGATTGTTCATTTCGGCTCAATTCGTAGCAAACATGGCCGCCACAGGCAGTTCTTGATGCTGATTGGTCGATTCCTAAAAAAATCTTCTCCTCTGAAACCGCTTGACCAAATGAACCTAATTTGGTAGGAAGCATCTATGGAAGGCCCTGTGTAAAGATTGCTCATTTCGTCCCGATCCGTTAACAAACATGTCCACCACAGGCAATTATTGTTGCTGATTGGTTGATTTCTAAAAAATATTCTCAACCTACTGAGCCTCTAGTCTATATATTGTATTGTATTATATGTATGCTAATGTTCCACCATGCCTGTCTGAGTTTTTCAATAAAATCTTTAAGAAATAACTTGTGTTAAGATACTTTGTTTGTGAGATATTATCATGTATATATGGCTGTTATTTAATTATTAAATTGGCAAGTATGTGTGATACAAGTATATGTACTTACAAAACATACCAGCATGATGCAAAATATTTATTTGGGCTATATTCAATGACATTACAGACATTTTCATATGTTGTACCAGCGTCTGGCAATCTACTTTCTAAAGGTTGAGTACATCATCCAAGTGATGAACAGTGCAGTGAAAGATAAATGAGGTGTAGGCAGCTCTTTAAACCTCTCTCCCATCAAGGCCCAGATTCAATACAAACGCAAACCTCTAAACATTTATTGATAAAGAATAGAGATACATGTACATAAGAAATTAGGATGCAGGCATCCTAAAGTACTACTGTTATTCCAAGATGTATAAATTTGTAGGCCCTTCTGAAGTTATATCCTCAAAACAGAAAAAAACAGAAATAAAATTAGATATTAATCTGTTATCAAAAACAAACAAATACAAAACAAAACAAACCAATCAAAAATATCAAAAAGAAAGACAAAAACCCAACATGAATGCACCTTTTATCAATCTGACTTAGTTCTGTACACAAAATTTTCATAAGAGATACAGGTAACTAATTTACCTGGAAATTTTACATACATTTTGTATCTATCATATTAAACAATGAGTGTATCTTGTTTTCAAAGAAAACATTCAGATAGCTACATTGCTAAAAAGAGGTAATAAAAACGTAGATATCAAATTTAGTGCACATGAACGTTTCTGGAATAACCTTCATCAGGTAGCTCAAGATCAAAAGATTGGAAAGCCAAATAATTTAATAGTTTTGGTGGCACAAAATCTATGGGTATTGATGTTATGTAGGAGTTTCTTTTACACCTGGTAGAGATATTGGGAGTGCTGTTTTTATGATGTGGGTTTTGGTGCAGTGGGGGATGTTGTCTTGTGATTCTACGGTGAATACGGACTGACACTGTTGGGGATGTTGGATTTTTGCTTTGTGTCAGCTGTGATCTGTCCATCGCTCCTCATTGGTGTGACATCTGTTTTGTCTGTACCTAAGGATTTTATATATAACAGCTTCTTTCATCACTTAAGATTTTGACCAAGATATAGTTTTTCTGGTAACTGATTCATGTCGAGCGACGCCGAGAAACTTACACTATAAGCGCGGACGTCTAAAACGCTTAGAACGATGTCTGTTTCTGCTCTTTTTAGACAATTTGCCAGTGTTTTTTTTAACTATAAGACATTGCAGAATAAACACAATATACGTACATTGTCGGGAAAATATAAAAACTGTACGTAACAGCTTTAGTGAGTGAGCGATTGTTTTTTAACGCCAACTCAGCAATTTTATATCTATATCATGACGAGACCAAGTTAATGAGATGATGATGATGTCCGCTTTTTTCTAGACCAACACGCTTAGTTTTTTTTATAGTGCTAGCTAACGGAAACAACAGTCCGCGGATATACATTTCGCTCCACTCTGACACATTATCCTGATTCCGAAGCAACCAGTCTTTGCTCTTTCTCCTTAATTCTGCGTGCTTTGCATTATAAGCAACAAATACCAGTTGATAATCTTTGGTTTGAAATATGAATTTGTTTATATACATGTACTCAAAAAGTCGCTTTGTATGTGTCTTCTGCCGAAGGATTGTGAAAGCGCGAAAAGTTGACCGTGCGTTGCGTAATGTATTTTGTATTGTTACGTTATCTATTGTCATTTATGTAGACAACAGGGGCGGATCCAGGGGGGCTCGGCGCCCCCCCCTAAAATTTGAAAAAATAAGATTTTTTGGCATAAATTAGTGATTTTTCACACGAAATACCCCAAAATTTTTCACGCCTCCCTCCACTCGGCGCAATTTTTTAAAATTTGACCCCCCCTAACTTGAAATCCTGGATCCGCCCCTGGACAATATAAGAATAAGAATAAGAATTTCTTATTGCCAATTAAGGGCCCACAAGGGGCAAACATTTTAATACAATGATTGAAATGATTGGAGACATACATGTAAACACACACAAAAAACAGGAAAACATATTTATGTTCAGTGACTGCACGGCCAGATCAGAGCCTATCAAATACCACCATAAATCAATTCATATTTAATATAATATAACATGTATAATAACTATAATAATTCACCTAACCTAATGATATCTATAGGATCAATTGTGTCCTAGCAGCAAAAAACATTCCTCTATAAAACTACCTAATTTTTTCAAAACTTGTTCATGTTCATTAGTAAATAGCCAGACAAATTTTGATGATGTGTCCATGTATCTAAAATTTGGACATAAGTCAATAACTTTTATCAAAAAATTTTACTCTAATATTTTCATATAAGGGACAGTCGACAACAAAGTGAAATATATGTATTCGCTGAGAAACAAACCAGAAATGCTCACCAAAGACTCTCATCGGTAGTGTAATCGTTAGCGTGCTCGCCTCGAATGCGGTAGATCGTGGGTTCGAGTCCCGATCGGGTCAAACCATGTTCTGTACACATATTTTGCCATCTTCCACATTCTGTTGGAAATTTATGATTTAGGGTTCTATTTTTACAAAATCCAAATAAGAAATTGTCATCAAGAGTGTGCAAATAGTTTCAGTTTCGAATTGAAATTAATCTAATAGCTACCAGTTCTTTAATATTGTAATAAATAAAGTTCCCAACTTTCATTATTAAATATATATCCCATAATGGAACATAATTTTATTTATTTCTTGAATTCAGAAGATAGTGTCAATAAGTAAATAAATGAGTTAATTTCTTTATTTCAAGAGGGTAACACGGTTAGCAATAATAAAAGTGTGATTAATAATTATCATATATGATCTTATTAAGTTAAAGAATAATTTGCATAGTTTGAACATCACATAAATATTAAATTCTACCATATATAGTTCACCAATCTATTTTTTAATAGCTGTAAAAATGATACATCGCGATGGTAAATTGAAAAAAGATAGTTTGTAACTTAATCACATGCTATACAGCCATGTAGGTAGCATTTTGTTTTTCAACTATGAACACCACTAATATCTATTGTTTATTGTGTACAGATCCAGGGGGCGGATCAAGGATTTCAAGTTAGGGGGGGGGGGGCGCACACTTAAAAAAAATGCGCCGAGCGGAGGGAGGCACGAAAATTTTTGGGGTATTTCGTGTGAAAAATCACGATTTTACGCCAAAAAAATAATATTTTTTCCAATTTTAGGGGGGGCGCCCCCCCCCCCCCCCCTGGATCCGCCCCTGAGATATATATGTCTCTCTTTGTCAATCAGTACCTCTTTTCCTGCATATGTACATGCAGTTTTTCATTTTGTCTCTCCATTGGAAATACACAATCTGTATTTTGGTAAACATAATAAGGGAGACAAATCCTATAAGTTTATGCTACCAGTAGCTAATTTTCATAGGTAGCTAATTATTATACTCCGCCGTATGAAAATTAGCTACCGGAAGTTTGAGGTAGCTAATTTTCAGGGGTAGCTAAAAATTTTACGACACCGGAAGGGTTAGCAGTTCCTGTTCCACACGTGACATGTGTTACTGTTAAACGACACAAACATCATCTTTTCCACTGCGACATGACGGGATTGTGATACAAATATTGAAATTGTAAATTGAATAGCTTATTTGGTTTATATCAACTTTTGTTTTTTGTTTGTTTATTTTTGTATTTTACGTTGTGTTTCTACCGGGATGTGATGCGATGCTATTGCTAGTTATTTGAATATTGTTTTTATCGACTATGACTTAACGTGTCTATCTAGAACGTGATTCGTTCTTAAAAACCCTTATCTACTTTTGTGTAGTTTTTATGTAAGTTTTGAATACCGGTCTTATTATTCGATAATGCACCGTTTTTCTAATTTAGATTGTTTTCTGATGGAAGATGTATACCATACCAGACAATATATAGGGTTGTTTTTAAGATTATGACGAAATCATATTGTACATTTGAAATTCATATCAAGACTTTAAATACCAACTGTCGTATTATCTGCAAATAATGTAATTGATGAGTAAAAAGAGGATAAAATCAATGTCAATGTTATTATACATTAGATGTAATAGAGTACATTCAGATCCTAGTATTACATGAGGTTTTTTTCTCTCACCATGTTGATTGTATTTTACTAGCAGCCTCATAATAGACTTTTCTTATTATTTGTATGTAACTATGACTGGTTGGATTCAAAGATTGAGTTCATTATTACCAGAACCTGTCGAAATACAATGGCTTCAGCAAAATAGTGGGATCGAAAATGACAATGATTCAAACACAATCAACCAAAATGAGCAACTACATACTAGTATTACCTCATACCATTGAACAAAAAAATAATGAAAACAAAAGACCATGACTTATGCTGATGGAATTCCACTTCCTGGCTTAGAAGACGAGTATGTTTTATTTCTAAGGGTTTTGTAGGCGTCTAAGTTAATGTATAAAATTTGTTCATGCCACGATATAGCTGAAATACTGCAAATGTTGGCTTCAATCAATCAATCAATCAATCAATCAATCAATCAATCAATCAATCAATCAATCAATCAATCAATCAATCAATCAATCAATCAGAACATGCAAAAACATGGGCAGGGTAAAACCGGTCAGTGCGGATGGCTCTAACAGATTTAATATCAATTAGAAATTAAAGAAATTAATAATCTTCAATTGGCCAAAATAAATAAGTCATTAGTTTGCTGGAATTAAATATTGAATATAAAAGAGTAATATAATATGGAATGAAATATAATTGTACTGATTTAATTGCTAGTTAGACCTACTAGTTCTAATGTGGATTTGCTGTATTGTTAGCAATGAAAACTAAAAAATTGTTTGAATAAGTTCAGAAGTTTCTAAAGATGTGTTAGATTTTGCTTAGTATTGTTAATAACTTCGCCATGAAAAAATGTAAAAAGTTGTATTTTAATTATTGTGATTTTATACCCGAAACGCGCCGCGCTCATGATTAATAAATTGTATGATGCATGAAATGGAAAACGGAAAACATGCCACGCTATTTTCGGAACAGTTCCAAAATCTATCGAAAAATTTAAGAAATAGGTAAAATTGTTACGCTTTGTGTGACCATTCACTTTTCTAGCTTCTTATAGGTACATCAAAAAAAGGTGTCGGGGTGAAACCAGTATTACGGGCCCAATGATCCCCTCTTGGTGAATTGATGCGATCTTTCTAGTGTTTCCACATGTGGGTGAAATGCGAAACTTAACACATAACCGAAAAACAGCGTTAGTTATAAAGAACGCTCCAATCTTGAACATTATACATTATATATTCAATATTCCTGGAACAGAAGTTGTCATATTTATAATAGTAATGCTATTGAATAGAGGAGATGGCCACGTCCATCATTTTATTTTAAATAACAGATTGAGAGGAAAACAGTAGTCAATTTTGAACCACAATCTAATTACCAATACAATCTTTCGTCATCGTTGTCTAGTAGATGTAACTGTCATTCCTGATTCTTTAGCTTTTCATTTCGATTTCATTGAAACATAGCTGCTATAGGAAGCTGTTATTTGAATTCAGTAAGTACGCGTATTGTAATAGTAAAACATATTTCATTTCATTTCGAAAAAGGGAATTTTCCTGATGGAATTCAATCCCGAGATCTCTCGCATCATAAGCCAACTTTCTACCATCTGAGATAAAGTAGATCTCCACTAACGCAACAGCGAACGGTGGTTATGAACCCACAACGATTCATATAGCAGTAGATAGATGGGAGTACTACCCGTTATGCTTCTCCCATCCCAAGAGTCATCATACCTTAATGGCTATATCTCAATTTCCAACATTCTTCAGGATCAGTGTCCATGTTCTGGCAATCATGTGCTGTTTAGATTTGGGCCAATGCAACAGTAGTGAGTGAGTGATTGTACTTGAACGCAATTTTTCAGCTATATCATGGCGAGAACAAGATAATTTTCAGTGAAATCATCATGAGGTCCGGTTTGCACTAGACCAACACGCTTAGGTGGATTTTTATAGTGCTAGCTCACTGAATGAAGAGATTGAAGATACCAATGGGGTAATCAGAATCCGTATATCGAAGAAGGACAGACAACACAATGGCCGAAAGAAAAAGTACAAAAGGACAAAAAACAATCTACAAATGTCGCACATGTCGGACACATTATCCTGATTCCGAGTCAACCAGTATTTGCTCTTTCTCCTTAATGCTGCGTGCTTATCGGAGAAGCAGAATTTTTTTTTTTTATAGTCTTTGGTTTGACCCGACCTGGGCTCGAATCCACGATCTACCACACTCGGGACGAGAACGATAACCATTATACCACCGATGCGGTTATACTGTAGAGCCTATTTCATTTACGCAAACTGTAATGTCTGTAATTTGATTCCATCCGAGATCTCTTGCATCGCAAGCCACCGCTCTATCAAATGAGATAAAGGAGATATTCACGAATGCAATTAGTAGAGGATGGTTATGAAACTATTACAGTTAATATAATCGTAGGTAGAAAGGCGTACCCGTTACAAATTGCTATCCGTTTTTAGATAGATATCGTGACCAATGTTTTCCAAAAATAAATCGTCTCGTTATGGGATTTTTTATTAGTAAATTAGTGCTTTGTCATTGCTGTGAAGCTGTTTTAATGAGATATTTATTTTTACATCTGCCAGTAAATCTGGGGAGTTTCAAATGTTGAACAGTTAATGTATCTAACCTGTTTGTAGGCTACATTAAGATGAGTTTTTTATTGTACTTTTATATTGATACATTTCATTAATGTAAACATTCTTTTACCAAATGGAAGAAATGATCAACTAGTTACCAATTGTGGTCCATTGTAATGACAAGAAAGCTTAATAAAATTTACTAATGCTGAACGAAACAAATATATACAGTCTGTTAAAACATTGACAGAAGGTGACGTAATCAAAATAAATAGACATGTAATGTGATCCAAAGATTGATAACCTGAATAAAATATAATTAAACGATTCTATCACTCCAAGCATCCGTCAATAATATCCCTGATGCATTCCAATCAATTTAGATTATTGTCTAGTAATGTCATTATCTGTTGTGTTTGTTTCTAACGGTTTGTTGATAAATGGATTGGTCGTTATTCAGCAGAAATTTACAGTGTCATCAACACTTAACAATATCATGGTTGGTTCCATTGATCAGCTGTGTTCTGACTTCCGGTAATGGTAGGGTACTGATGAAATCTCTATGGGGGCTTTTCATTTGAAGTGATACGATAATGACCGGAAAATCAAAAATCTGGGTTCTCGTAGAGACACAGGAAATACGGATCATTTACATCGCATCAAATATCTTTTTCACCAAATTGTATGTTTTTCGTATGTTTTTCTATGTTGAATGTTTATTCCGCAATTTATTTATTTTGAGTTTATAAAAACCACGTAGAAATCTAATTTAGTGCGGACGATGCGTTTCTGGAATGATCTTCATCAGATACACTCATCGTTAAATGATTCCAAAGTCAAATAATTTTAAAACGAAAGGAGTAGAATATTAAATAATTTGGCATACTTGGCTTCTATTGAAATATTTTGATTGCGATATTGCATAATACATTTTCCAGGAAAATATTTGTTTGTGTGATATCCATGTCAATTAGGAATTTAAACAAGATGTCATTAAGACTTTATAAAAATACATATTGTGTCATTATCTAGGTCAAGTAATTAACAGATCATATCATTCAATTCATAAGAGATTTTGTAGATTACTTTTCGATTCGCGTAGACAAGACAGAGATAATCGTGATGACGAATCAACATATGTATATTCCATTTTAATTTCAATCCTTGTAGTCTACTTGTATATGGTACGCATACCAACTTATTGAGTACCGTCGTGGTCGTGATCGTGTGGTATTTGGATCTACAACTACCTGTACAATCAGTGCCTATAATCACTAAAGTTGTGAGTTCGAATCCCACTCATGGCGAGGTGTACTCGATACAACATTATGTGATAAAAGTTGGTCAATGACCTGCGGCAGTTCGGTGATTTTCACCGTGTACTCCACCGATAAAACTATTTGCCACGATATAACTGAAATATTGTTGAAAGTGGCATTAAACACAATAAACCTAACCGTTCAAAGTAAAACTGAATATGATTGTATCTCTCCAATATTGTTTAAGTCAGACTATGTCCTTCCATTGACTATGAAATATATACTCTTGATCATAATTGAAAAAAAAGAATTATTTCACAGAAATGATTGATTTTGTTCTCCCTTAATTCGTTCCTAATGGTTTCTGAATCGGATTAAGGTATTTACAACCATATCCATATTCATTTTAATGGAAAGTTTCAGTCTACACTAAGTATTACTCTTGACCATGACACACCCCGTTTAGTTGAATGTTTTTTTAGTGGAACCAGAATATAATAATTACACCAGCAGTGGCTACCATGGGTGTTCTCTTCACTCTGAAGTATGACATGATATTCTCATTGTTTTCAAAATGCAAACATAAAAAAGAAACATTAATCATTTAGATGTATCCTTGAAATCAACATTAATATGAACAAATGTTGGAAGATAAAAGTAAAACATTGAGCATAAAACCGATACACAATTACTAGAAGTTTTAACAGCGATAGTGAATTGTTTTTAAATATGCATTACATGGTGAAAAACATGTTTTCTGAATGAAAATTCATTAATAAAAACGTAGATTTAGTGCGCGCTACGAATTTTTGGAATAAAGTCGAATTATTAACTTGACAAAGATTTTATTGTTTCAATAATGATTAATGCAAACTTATCCTTACAATAACAATTAAGAGAAACAAGACAAAATACAATGTTATCACCAATTGGTTTAAAATGATGCCTGTTTCCAATATACGTTCTCTAACCACATCAGACATTTAACCTGATGAAGGTTATTCCAGAAACGCTTCGTGTGCATTAAATGAGACATACGTTTTTATTTTCACTACATATCCTCTTTCAATAATGAAAATATTGTGGATATTGTTAAATATCATATAAATTTCAAGCCAAAGTTATATCATCAAAAGTGGTTTCTGGTTTCATCGCAAATTAGCTGACCATTACGGAAATTTTGTGTTCTGATTGCAAACTTGTTTGCATTGTTAAACAGTTTTTCATTTTTATCTTTGTGGTAAACAATGTGATGTTATGACACTTGTGTATCTGTAGGAATTTCGACATGATCGACGACGAGCTCACAACGTAGAATACGATTGTCGTTTAAAAGCATATTTTACATTGTGGGTAACCAGATTGTTCCTCGAGAGATGTCCTTTAGAAAAAAACCCAATTCACAATGGATGCTCCGAACGTAAAAATAATCATTACATTTTTAATTTAATGGAATGTCTTGTTATTTTAAACAGATTGTTTTTGTACTTGCAATCAAAAATCGTTTTGGGTCGTGAGAGTGGACAAACTATTATCTACTGTCTTCGACTTGTGTGCCATGTGTTGCCAGTTTCCCTGGATTGTCCCTTTTTGATTGCCCCTGCGATTTTCTCAAACGTTTATATAAGATCTAAATGGCAATCAGAATTCACAAATGGCATGAATAGTAATTATATAGAGTAATTTTAATCAACAATTACATTATTAGTGAATTATAAATTATTAGTTAGCCCTTAGGGTTCAATGCTAGAGTTTACAATTTAAAGATATTAATATCATATTATGGGAGAAGTCACTATGACATTGGTTGCGTGGCTGTTTAATACCAATATCAGCTCTATATCTCACATATATATATATATATTTATAGAAAATAATTTATTTCTGTTGTTATCGCCTTTCCAATTAGCTCATCTTTTCATTGATTATTTAGACGTAACAGGTCTCATTAGTTTGATAAACTCAATCTGATTATCACTTCATCACTTAATACATATAACAAAATACCTAATTCATGCTTGACATTTTCGACAAATGGTATTGACAAAGGTTACGATTTACCAGCAATTGTTAATTGTAGAAAGTAAGCTTAAACTGAGATTCTACTATTCCACAAATATCAACTAAGTGAACAACCACCTCTCACTTCAAATCTTTGTGCAGAAAAAGAAGAAGAAAAAAGATCATGGCATTTGACGTTGGAAATCTAGGCCCTGGTTTGTAGCATTCGCAAAAAGTGGCAGGGTTAAATCTGCTGAGGTCACATATGCCTGAGGGAGGAGAACCTTAAATTGTCTGTATATCTTTCAGTTGTATATATTACTAATTGTAGGATTAAATATTACATATGGTTCATATAGTTAATTTGTTCGGCAGATTATATTTCATTAATACTAAATTTATAACAATTATCAGTTGTGATCATTGATAATTGGCCTATAACCAACAATTTCTACCTTCTTATCTAGTAGTAAAAAAAAATACTTTTAATTTTTGAAATCCAGATATCAAGAATCAGATAATTAGAATCCCATTAACCGTCTCCGACATAAATATATATCAAATAACGATTGCTATAAATGTAAAATATCAATTACAAATCTGTAGATATTATTGGGCTATTTTAGTGACATCCTAGATATTTAACTTTGATTTCAATGGTAATCAATCCGATATTTTTGCTCTTATATATCTATTTTTGGTCTCATTGCTACAAAATATCTTCCGACTTCGGTGCGTCTCCATTAAATATTCATTTTTGTACGGAATGTGGAATATATTTGAACAAGTTATTTATAAAGTATTAATCATATTACTACAAATTTAACTCCAAAACGGTCTCAGATGCCTATTTTTGGGCCTCTGATTATTGGTTAAAGACTGCATTGTATTCACCATGTGAATAATAGTATGCAACTGATGTTATATTGACACTATATAAAATAGTGTGGTTCTTTCCATTCAATAAACATTTCACTTTTTTAACACTATTCTAAGATTTGTTACTTGTTACTTGTTACTTGTTATCTAGTAACTTGAATGCCGACCTTTTTAGGGTAAATTTAATTAATGACCCAGGTTGTGTCTGTGGATGGGTAATAGAGGATGCGAATCACTTTTTTCTAGAGTGTTGTTTATATGTTGAAGCTCGTGAACAGTTGACAAATAATCTGCAATTTCTTGACAGTTTACTTATTGAAACTTTATTATTTGGCGATGATAGCTTATCTGAGGAACAAAATGCACAAATATTCAAATCAGTGCAGTTGTATATCAAACAAACGAAACGTTTTACCCCACAGTGATCACACTTCATATATTGAATTTAACTATTTTCTTTTGTGAACATTTTCTCTATTGTTGATTTACCCCAACGAATATGACAATTATGTACTGTTATAACTCAATATATTATATAATTTCAAAAATCTTTTTTACTTTTTTCTCAATGTTGTTATAAAATGTAATTGTTATTTATACATTATTATTTGCTGGTGCATGGAATATAAAATTGTATGTAAATATGTGGAGAGGACCTTTGTAAGTTGGAATAACTTGTGTCCGATCCAAATGTTATATAGTTAACAATAAAATACGTTTAATCTAAATCTAAATCTAAGATTTATTGATCCTTTTTCTGACAGGTTGTGCCTTTGAATGAATACACAATATCGTACATATCACATGAACAAGATATGGTAGAATTCTGTTGCGAGGTTATTTCCAAAAGTAAACAGTTATGTAAGCTGATTTAACTGGTTCATTTGAGATTTTTTATGAGTGAAGGGCCCGGGTGGCTCAATGAGTTAGGTAGTTGGATTACTTAACAACTCATATAAGCCTATCACCAATACGGCGTGGTTTCGCGCCCGGCTTTGTAAATTACAAAAAAGGATGCACACGACTCGCAGCGGCAAGTGATAAAGTTTACCAGTTGCTTGCCCATGGTCGATGGTTCTCTCCGGGTACTCCGGCTTCTTCCACCACTAAAACTGGCCGTCATGAAATAGCTGAAATATTGCTGAAAGTGGCGTTAAACACAAAAATCATATCAAATCAAATCTTTTATGAGTGTATGAAAGGACAAGAACTAATCACATTGGTCATAGCTGATATCATAGTTGATCGTTTGTGAAATTAGCAAAAATATCACCCTTTGGTAGTTATGTCTCTCCCCTTCTGTGGAGACATGTTATTTTCGTCCTGTCCGTCGAAAGAAGAATTTGAATATACCAAAGGGGTAATCAGAATTCGTAAATCGAAGATTGACAGACAACCCAATGGCCAAAAGAACAAGGATCAGAAGGACAAGAAACGATCTACAATACAGAGAAAACTAGAGATCTAGCAACACGAACGCCACTAACAACTGAGAAAACAATACAGAGAAAACTAGAGATCCAGCAACACGAACACCACTAACAACTGAGAAAACAATACAGAGAAAACTAGAGATCCAGCAACACGAACGCCACTAACAACTGAGAAAACAATACAGAGAAAACTAGAGATCTATAGCAACACGAACGCCACTAACAACTGAGGGTGAACTCAGTATTTGTTTTTGTTGCATAAATAGCCTTTAATTTTAATACTCTTTTTCAACTTTATATATAGCATGGCATTAAGTTGGTAATGGAATACTCCAAACTTTATTTCAACAAGATTGTACATTTTTGTTCCTTTTCGTTTGGCTATTAGATTGTTGGTCCTCCTTCGGTATGCGGTTTCTGCTTAAAATTGCAAAAATCAGTAAGCTGATAAGAAAACCTTAATTTCAACAGGTCGTTTGGACTTACTACGTAAATAATGACGCGTGATAAGAAAATTGTCTTTGTTTTTAGTTCTATGTTTATATGTCGAATCATAATTCATGTTCTGTGGAATTGCTTGGGTGTTAGTCAAATGTCAGATACCCTAGATAAAACACGTGTCATGATACAAGGATACAGCTATTTCTTAATAGCATATCTGCTGATTAATAAATAATCATATTTGATGTATACAGCTGACAGGTAATTTCATTAAAATCGAAATGATATTTACGATATCTATTTTTTCCCATTCTTTCAGAGATCATTTACAGGAGGCTGTAAAACGATATCCCATAAAACCTCAATCATACTTAATATTTAAAGAACAATTCATATTTACCTTGTCAAATTTCACATGAAATACAACACCTAAAATAAAGTGGGTCCCAAGTGTAATCAATCATTCTGAACTTTTTTATTTCTAGTTTTAAATTTGACAATTAATATGGTGATCGTGTTGGAATCCATTTTGATACACATTTTTTTTTTTTGCTATTGAATAAATTGGTTTATATACTAGTAAATAACAATGTGTTGTATTAATTGGCTTCTATAATGCGTGACATGATTAAAACAAATATTTGTTTTGAAAAAATAAAATTCCACGATTAGAGTACCGCTATTTTAGCATAGACATCAGATATGAAATATTATGAACAATAAAGTACGCCTTCATATCAAGATCAATCAGACTTATCCATAGTAGTCTCAAATAAAACTGGTTTTCAATAAATGGTTGTTACAAATGGAAAATTGTGGAACCACCATATACAAGCTTAAGGAGCTACATATTGTTCAAGTGTACGAAGCAACTTTTAACCAAGATATTTGACTATGCGCTACACTTTTCCCCAATATTGATGACTTTGTATTTGTGATATAATTATTTTATACACGTGTTTTGTGTACTGAAATGCCTATTCCAAGACATGAGAGTGAGCGCAGGGGCGTATCTACGGAAAATAGCGCATATGGCAAGCACTAAAATTGCGTTTTACATGTATTATTTATTAATAATTTCTCCAGGGAGTCATGTCTATGTGTATTACATGGTTTTTGCAAAATTACTTCAAGAAAATTATTAAAAAAATCTTTTTTTAGGACGTTCCCATATGGGAACATTAGGCGCTAAAACCTCTCAGTGGTGCCCCCTTCAAGTGGCGCCCAGGGCACGTCTCCTACTTGCCATACCCTAGATACGACACTGAGTGCGCGGTCATATAAATGTGTGCTACCAGTATCTAGTTTGCTTCTTTCTCTACGATTTTTGATTGGATTTCGAACTGTTCCGAAACTGGTATTTTTTGTTATCTCACATCTTGAGGATGAAGACGTTGATACTAACACAATAGTTCATCTAATTGTTTTCTATCTCACATCTTGAGGATGACAAGATCACCAATAAACGTTGATACTAACACAATAGTTCATCTAATTTTTATTTATCTCACATCTTGAGGATGACAAGATCACCAATAAACGTTGATACTAACACAATAGTTCATCTAATTTTTATTTATCTCACATCTTGAGGATGACAAGATCACCAATAAACCTTGATACTAACACAATAGTTCGTCTAATTTTTATTTATCTCACATCTTGAGGATGACAAGATCACCAATAAACGTTGATACTAACACAATAGTTCATCTAATTTTTATTTATCTCATATCTTGAGGATGACAAGATCACCAATAAACGTTGATACTAACACAATAGTTCGTCTAATATTTTGTTATCTCACATCTTGAGGATGACAAGATCACCAATAAACGTTGATACTAACACAATAGTTCGTCTAATTTTTATTTATCTCACATCTTGAGGATGACAAGATCACCAATAAACGTTGATACTAACACAATAGTTCATCTAATTTTTATTTATCTCACATCTTGAGGATGACAAGATCACCAATAAACGTTGATACTAACACAATATTTCATCTAATTTTTATTTATCTCACATCTTGAGGATGACAAGATCACCAATAAACGTTGATACTAACACAATAGTTCATCTAATTTTTATTTATCTCACATCTTGAGGATGACAAGATCACCAATAAACCTTGATACTAACACAATAGTTCGTCTAATTTTTATTTATCTCATATCTTGAGGATGACAAGATCACCAATAAACCTTGATACTAACACAATAGTTCATCTAATTTTTATTTATCTCACATCTTGAGGATGACAAGATCACCAATAAACGTTGATACTAACACAATAGTTCATCTAATTTTTATTTATCTCACATCTTGAGGATGACAAGATCACCAATAAACCTTGATACTAACACAATAGTTCATCTAATTTTTATTTATCTCACATCTTGAGGATGACAAGATCACCAATAAACGTTGATACTAACACAATAGTTCGTCTAATTTTTATTTATCACACTTCTTGAGGATGATAAGATCACCAATAAACGTTGATACTAACACAATAGTTCATCTAATTTTTATTTATCTCATATCTTGAGGATGACAAGATCACCAATAAACGTTGATACTAACACAATAGTTCATCTAATTTTTATTTATCTCACATCTTGAGGATGACAAGATCACCAATAAACGTTGATACTAACACAATAGTTCATCTAATTTTTATTTATCTCACATCTTGAGGATGACAAGATCACCAATAAACGTTGATACTAACACAATAGTTCATCTAATTTTTATTTATCTCACATCTTGAGGATGACAAGA
This sequence comes from Bathymodiolus brooksi, assembly GCA_963680875.1. Taxonomy (NCBI): domain Eukaryota; kingdom Metazoa; phylum Mollusca; class Bivalvia; order Mytilida; family Modiolidae; genus Bathymodiolus; species Bathymodiolus brooksi. The sequence goes on along the minus strand of OY804578.1, from coordinate 49,552,544 downwards.
TCACCAATAAACGTTGATACTAACACAATAGTTCATCTAATTTTTATTTATATCACATCTTGAGGATGACAAGATCACCAATAAACCTTGATACTAACACAATAGTTCATCTAATTTTTATTTTATCTCACATCTTGAGGATGACAAGATCACCAATAAACGTTGATACTAACACAATAGTTCATCTAATTTTTATTTATCTCACATCTTGAGGATGACAAGATCACCAATAAACGTTGATACTAACACAATAGTTCATCTAATTTTTATTTTATCTCACATCTTGAGGATGACAAGATCACCAATAAACGTTGATACTAACACAATAGTTCGTCTAATTTTTATTTATCTCACATCTTGAGGATGACAAGATCACCAATAAACGTTGATACTAACACAATAGTTCATCTAATTTTTATTTATCTCACATCTTGAGGATGACAAGATCACCAATAAACGTTGATACTAACACAATAGTTCATCTAATTTTTATTTATCTCACATCTTGAGGATGACAAGATCACCAATTGATACTAACACAATAGTTCGTCTAATTTTTATTTATCTCATATCTTGAGGATGACAAGATCACCAATAAACGTTGATACTAACACAATAGTTCATCTAATTTTTATTTATCTCACATCTTGAGGATGACAAGATCACCAATAAACGTTGATACTAACACAATAGTTCATCTAATTTTTATTTATCTCACATCTTGAGGATGACAAGATCACCAATAAACGTTGATACTAACACAATAGTTCATCTAATGTTTATTTATCTCACATCTTGAGGATGACAAGATCACCAATAAACGTTGATACTAACACAATAGTTCATCTAATTTTTATTTATATCACATCTTGAGGATGACAAGATCACCAATAAACCTTGATACTAACACAATAGTTCATCTAATTTTTATTTTATCTCACATCTTGAGGATGACAAGATCACCAATAAACGTTGATACTAACACAATAGTTCATCTAATTTTTATTTATCTCACATCTTGAGGATGACAAGATCACCAATAAACGTTGATACTAACACAATAGTTCGTCTAATTTTTATTTATCTCACATCTTGAGGATGACAAGATCACCAATAAACCTTGATACTAACACAATAGTTCATCTAATTTTTATTTTATCTCACATCTTGAGGATGACAAGATCACCAATAAACGTTGATACTAACACAATAGTTCATCTAATTTTTATTTATATCACATCTTGAGGATGACAAGATCACCAATAAACGTTGATACTAACACAATAGTTCATCTAATGTTTATTTATCTCACATCTTGAGGATGACAAGATCACCAATAAACGTTGATACTAACACAATAGTTCATCTAATTTTTATTTATATCACATCTTGAGGATGACAAGATCACCAATAAACCTTGATACTAACACAATAGTTCATCTAATTTTTATTTTATCTCACATCTTGAGGATGACAAGATCACCAATAAACGTTGATACTAACACAATAGTTCGTCTAATTTTTATTTATCTCACATCTTGAGGATGACAAGATCACCAATAAACGTTGATACTAACACAATAGTTCATCTAATTTTTATTTATCTCACATCTTGAGGATGACAAGATCACCAATAAACGTTGATACTAACACAATAGTTCATCTAATTTTTATTTATCTCACATCTTGAGGATGACAAGATCACCAATTGATACTAACACAATAGTTCGTCTAATTTTTATTTATCTCATATCTTGAGGATGACAAGATCACCAATAAACGTTGATACTAACACAATAGTTCATCTAATTTTTATTTATCTCACATCTTGAGGATGACAAGATCACCAATAAACGTTGATACTAACACAATAGTTCATCTAATTTTTATTTATCTCACATCTTGAGGATGACAAGATCACCAATAAACGTTGATACTAACACAATAGTTCATCTAATTTTTATTTATCTCACATCTTGAGGATGACAAGATCACCAATAAACGTTGATACTAACACAATAGTTCATCTGATTTTTATTTATCTCACATCTTGAGGATGACAAGATCACCAATAAACGTTGATACTAACACAATAGTTCGTCTAATTTTTATTTATCTCATATCTTGAGGATGACAAGATCACCAATAAACGTTGATACTAACACAATAGTTCATCTAATTTTTATTTATCTCACATCTTGAGGATGATAAGATCACCAATAAACGTTGATACTAACACAATAGTTCGTCTAATTTTTATTTATCTCATATCTTGAGGATGACAAGATCACCAATAAACGTTGATACTAACACAATAGTTCATCTAATTTTTATTTATCTCACATCTTGAGGATGACAAGATCACCAATAAACGTTGATACTAACACAATAGTTCATCTAATTTTTATTTATCTCACATCTTGAGGATGACAAGATCACCAATAAACGTTGATACTAACACAATATTTCGTCTAATTTTTATTTATCTCATATCTTGAGGATGACAAGATTACCAATAAACCTTGATACTAACACAATAGTTCATCTAATTTTTATTTATCTCACATCTTGAGGATGACAAGATCACCAATAAACGTTGATACTAACACAATAGTTCATCTAATTTTTATTTATCTCACATCTTGAGGATGACAAGATCACCAATAAACCTTGATACTAACACAATAGTTCATCTAATTTTTATTTATCTCACATCTTGAGGATGACAAGATCACCAATAAACGTTGATACTAACACAATAGTTCGTCTAATTTTTATTTATCTCATATCTTGAGGATGACAAGATCACCAATAAACCTTGATACTAACACAATAGTTCATCTAATTTTTATTTATCTCACATCTTGAGGATGACAAGATCACCAATAAACGTTGATACTAACACAATAGTTCATCTAATTTTTATTTATCTCACATCTTGAGGATGACAAGATCACCAATAAACGTTGATACTAACACAATAGTTCGTCTAATTTTTATTTATCTCACATCTTGAGGATGACAAGATCACCAATAAACGTTGATACTAACACAATAGTTCATCTAATTTTTATTTATCTCACATCTTGAGGATGACAAGATCACCAATAAACGTTGATACTAACACAATAGTTCATCTAATTTTTATTTATCTCACATCTTGAGGATGACAAGATCACCAATAAACCTTGATACTAACACAATAGTTCATCTAATTTTTATTTATCTCACATCTTGAGGATGACAAGATCACCAATAAACGTTGATACTAACACAATATTTCGTCTAATTTTTATTTATCTCATATCTTGAGGATGACAAGATCACCAATAAACCTTGATACTAACACAATAGTTCATCTAATTTTTATTTATCTCACATCTTGAGGATGACAAGATCACCAATTGATACTAACACAATAGTTCCTCTAATTTTTATTTATCTCACATCTTGAGGATGACAAGATCACCAATAAACGTTGATACTAACACAATAGTTCGTGTCTAATTTTTATTTATCTCACATTTTGAGGATGACAAGATCACCAATAAACGTTGATACTAACACAATAGTTCGTCTAATTTTTATTTATCTCATATCTTGAGGATGACAAGATCACCAATAAATGTTGATACTAACACAATAGTTCATCTAATTTATATTTATCTCACATCTTGAGGATGACAAGATCACCAATAAACGTTGATACTAACACAATAGTTCGTCTAATTTTTATTTATCTCACATCTTGAGGATGACAAGATCACCAATAAACGTTGATACTAACACAATAGTTCATCTAATTTTTATTTATCTCACATCTTGAGGATGACAAGATCACCAATAAACGTTGATACTAACACAATAGTTCATCTAATTTTTATTTATCTCACATCTTGAGGATGACAAGATCACCAATAAACGTTGATACTAACACAATATTTCGTCTAATTTTTATTTATCTCATATCTTGAGGATGACAAGATCAACAATACACCTTGATACTAACACAATAGTTCATCTAATTTTTATTTATCTCACATCTTGAGGATGACAAGATCACCAATTGATACTAAAACAATAGTTCATCTAATTTTTATTTATCTCACATCTTGAGGATGACAAGATCACCAATAAACGTTGATACTAACACAATAGTTCATCTAATTTTTATTTATCTCACATCTTGAGGATGACAAGATCACCAATAAACGTTGATACTAACACAATAGTTCGTCTAATTTTTATTTATCTCACATCTTGAGGATGACAAGATCACCAATAAACCTTGATACTAACACAATAGTTCGTCTAATTTTTATTTATCTCACATCTTGAGGATGACAAGATCACCAATAAACGTTGATACTAACACAATAGTTCATCTAATTTATATTTATCTCACATCTTGAGGATGACAAGATCACCAATAAACGTTGATACTAACACAATAGTTCATCTAATTTTTATTTATCTCACATCTTGAGGATGACAAGATCACCAATAAACGTTGATACTAACACAATAGTTCATCTAATTTTTATTTATCTCACATCTTGAGGATGACAAGATCACCAATAAACGTTGATACTAACACAATAGTTCATCTAATTTTTATTTATCTCACATCTTGAGGATGACAAGATCACCAATAAACGTTGATACTAACACAATATTTCGTCTAATTTTTATTTATCTCATATCTTGAGGATGACAAGATCACCAATAAACCTTGATACTAACACAATAGTTCATCTAATTTTTATTTATCTCACATCTTGAGGATGACAAGATCACCAATTGATACTAACACAATAGTTCCTCTAATTTTTATTTATCTCACATCTTGAGGATGACAAGATCACCAATAAACGTTGATACTAACACAATAGTTCGCGTCTAATTTTTATTTATCTCACATTTTGAGGATGACAAGATCACCAATAAACGTTGATACTAACACAATAGTTCGTCTAATTTTTATTTATCTCACATCTTGAGGATGACAAGATCACCAATAAACGTTGATACTAACACAATAGTTCATCTAATTTTTATTTATCTCACATCTTGAGGATGACAAGATCACCAATAAACGTTGATACTAACACAATATTTCGTCTAATTTTTATTTATCTCATATCTTGAGGATGACAAGATCAACAATACACCTTGATACTAACACAATAGTTCATCTAATTTTTATTTATCTCACATCTTGAGGATGACAAGATCACCAATTGATACTAAAACAATAGTTCATCTAATTTTTATTTATCTCACATCTTGAGGATGACAAGATCACCAATAAACGTTGATACTAACACAATAGTTCGTCTAATTTTTATTTATCTCACATCTTGAGGATGACAAGATCACCAATAAACCTTGATACTAACACAATAGTTCGTCTAATTTTTATTTATCTCACATCTTGAGGATGACAAGATCACCAATAAACCTTGATACTAACACAATAGTTCATCTAATTTTTATTTATCTCACATCTTGAGGATGACAAGATCACCAATAAACCTTGATACTAACACAATAGTTCATCTAATTTTTATTTATCTCACATCTTGAGGATGACAAGATCACCAATAAACGTTGATACTAACACAATAGTTCATCTAATTTTTATTTATCTCACATCTTGAGGATGACAAGATCACCAATAAACGTTGATACTAACACAATATTTCGTCTAATTTTTATTTATCTCATATCTTGAGGATGACAAGATCACCAATAAACGTTGATACTAACACAATAGTTCGCGTCTAATTTTTATTTATCTCACATTTTGAGGATGACAAGATCACCAATAAACGTTGATACTAACACAATAGTTCGTCTAATTTTTATTTATCTCACATCTTGAGGATGACAAGATCACCAATAAACGTTGATACTAACACAATAGTTCATCTAATTTATATTTATCTCACATCTTGAGGATGACAAGATCACCAATAAACCTTGATACTAACACAATAGTTCATCTAATTTTTATTTATCTCACATCTTGAGGATGACAAGATCACCAATAAACGTTGATACTAACACAATAGTTCGTCTAATTTTTATTTATCTCACATCTTGAGGATGACAAGATCACCAATAAACGTTGATACTAACACAATAGTTCATCTAATTTTTATTTATCTCACATCTTGAGGATGACAAGATCACCAATAAACGTTGATACTAACACAATAGTTCGTCTAATTTTTATTTATCTCACATCTTGAGGATGACAAGATCACCAATAAACGTTAATACTAACACAATAGTTCATCTAATTTTTATTTATCTCACATCTTGAGGATGACAAGATCACCAATAAACGTTGATACTAACACAATAGTTCATCTAATTTTTATTTATCTCACATCTTGAGGATGACAAGATCACCAATAAACGTTGATACTAACACAATAGTTCATCTAATTTTTATTTATCTCACATCTTGAGGATGACAAGATCACCAATAAACGTTGATACTAACACAATATTTCGTCTAATTTTTATTTATCTCATATCTTGAGGATGACAAGATCAACAATAAACCTTGATACTAACACAATAGTTCATCTAAATTTTATTTATCTCACATCTTGAGGATGACAAGATCACCAATTGATACTAACACAATAGTTCATCTAATTTTTATTTATCTCACATCTTGAGGATGACAAGATCACCAATAAACGTTGATACTAACACAATAGTTCGTCTAATTTTTATTTATCTCACATCTTGAGGATGACAAGATCACCAATAAACGTTGATACTAACACAATAGTTCGTCTAATTTTTATTTATCTCACATCTTGAGGATGACAAGATCACCAATAAACCTTGATACTAACACAATAGTTCGTCTAATTTTTATTTATCTCACATCTTGAGGATGACAAGATCACCAATAAACGTTGATACTAACACAATAGTTCATCTAATTTATATTTATCTCACATCTTGAGGATGACAAGATCACCAATAAACGTTGATACTAACACAATAGTTCATCTAATTTTTATTTATCTCACATCTTGAGGATGACAAGATCATCAATAAACGTTGATACTAACACAATAGTTCATCTAATTTTTATTTATCTCACATCTTGAGGATGACAAGATCACCAATAAACGTTGATACTAACACAATAGTTCATCTAATTTTTATTTATCTCACATCTTGAGGATGACAAGATCACCAATAAACGTTGATACTAACACAATAGTTCGTCTAATTTTTATTTATCTCACATCTTGAGGATGACAAGATCACCAATAAACGTTGATACTAACACAATAGTTCATCTAATTTTTATTTATCTCACATCTTGAGGATGACAAGATCACCAATAAACGTTGATACTAACACAATAGTTCATCTAATTTTTATTTATCTCACATCTTGAGGATGACAAGATCACCAATAAACGTTGATACTAACACAATAGTTATTCTAATTTTTATTTATCTCACATCTTGAGGATGACAAGATCACCAATAAACGTTGATACTAACACAATAGTTCGTCTAATTATTATTTATCTCATATCTTGAGGATGACAAGATCACCAATAAACGTTGATACTAACACAATAGTTCATCTAATTTTTATTTATCTCACATCTTGAGGATGACAAGATCACCAATAAACGTTGATACTAACACAATAGTTCATCTAATTTTTATTTATCTCACATCTTGAGGATGACAAGATCACCAATAAACGTTGATACTAACACAATAGTTCGTCTAATTTTTATTTATCTCACATCTTGAGGATGACAAGATCACCAATAAACGTTGATACTAACACAATAGTTCATCTAATTTTTATTTATCTCACATCTTGAGGATGACAAGATCACCAATAAACGTTGATACTAACACAATAGTTCGTCTAATTTTTATTTATCTCACATCTTGAGGATGACAAGATCACCAATAAACCTTGATACTAACACAATAGTTCATCTAATTTTTATTTATCTCACATCTTGAGGATGACAAGATCACCAATAAACGTTGATACTAACACAATAGTTCGTCTAATTTTTATTTATCTCACATCTTGAGGATGACAAGATCACCAATAAACGTTGATACTAACACAATAGTTCGTCTAATTTTTATTTATCTCACATCTTGAGGATGACAAGATCACCAATAAACGTTGATACTAACACAATAGTTCATCTAATTTTTATTTTTCTCACATCTTGAGGATGACAAGATCACCAATAAACGTTGATACTAACACAATAGTTCGTCTAATTTTTATTTATCTCACATCTTGAGGATGACAAGATCACCAATAAACGTTGATACTAACACAATAGTTCATCTAATTTTTTATTTATCTCACATCTTGAGGATGACAAGATCACCAATAAACGTTGATACTAACACAATAGTTCGTCTAATTTTTATTTATCTCATATCTTGAGGATGACAAGATCACCAATAAACCTTGATATCATACTATCGGAGCAATTCTTAAATCAAATATCATACTATCGGAGCAATTCCTAAATCAAATATCATACTATCGGAGCAATTCCAAAATCAAATATAATACTATCGGAGCAATTCCTAAATCAAATATCATACTATCGGAGCAATTCCAAAATCAAATATAATACTATCGGAGCAATTCCAAAATCAAATATAATACTATCGGAGCAATTCCTAAATCAAATATCATACTATCGGAGCAATTCCTAAATTAAATATCATACTATCGGAGCAATTCCAAAATCAAATATAATACTATCGGAGCAATTCCTAAATTAAATATCATACTATCGGAGCAATTCCTAAATCAAATATCATACTATCGGAGCAATTCCAAAATCAAATATCATACTATCGGAGCAATTCCAAAATCAAATATCATATATAAGGGTAATAACAAAATTGCCGAACTCCGAACAATCTTACAAAGGGAAAGTCAAAACTCATAAGTATATAAACAGACAAAATCAGTCAACAACCGGAAAACTGTGAAAACCGTAATGACCCTGACTTGGTACAGGCATTTCTAAAGAAATGGTGGGTTGAATCAGATTTTAAAGCGCCAAACCTCCCGCTTTCATTACGGCTCAAAGGTTCCGGCTGTCACTATAGCAGTATTTATAACAATACTGGAACAAAATAGGTAAAATAGTTGTCAAAGCAGTACCAAATTCAGTGAAGTAAATGTATACTATCGGAGCAATTCCAAAATCAAATATCATACTATCGGAGCAATTCCAAAATCAAATATCTACTATCGGAGCAATTCCAAAATCAAATATCATACTATCGGAGCAATTCCAAAATCAAATACCATTCTATCGGAGCAATTCCAAAATCAAATATCAAAACCTCTAACACACAAATATATGACCATTCCCTTTCTAGGCTTGGTACAGGCACTTAAATAAAAAGCGGTGGTGTTAAACTAGCTTTCTGTGGCCAAGCCTCCCCTCTTAGTGACATGATGCGGTCATGCATTTTCAGTGGTGTGCTTAGCGATTTGGATACCATCGTACAATATATTGTTGTCAGTGTGTAATTGTATAATGTTTGTCGCATTACTATAGAATATCAAAACACCAGCGTCTCATTGTAGTAACAACCCACAGCAGCCATGCCACCCAACGTTGATAGAATTGCACCACTCCTGACTTTGTGTTATTTTACTGTTTCTCTACACTGTGTACTTCGCGAAAAATCAGCAATTCAACCATATCTCCGGATTGCACATACATATCCAGCATTTCTGGCGAACAAATTAAATTATTAATACGATGCTATGTATGTACTTTTCCTCTTCAGTTTTATTGTACTTAGTTTGATTGTGATATTAAAACTGTATCAGCGGCAAAACAAACGCTTATATTTACGGTGTTTATTTATTCACATTTCCAAGATGTCCTTATAAAGCCAGGAAGTAAATTTATTGATTGACATGTAACAAACCTGATTGATAACATCCGTGACAATATTTGTTAATGTTCAGAAACAATTTGTTGGTAAAATTTCAAATAGTATTTGTGGTACATAAAGACTAATCTATTTTTTTTTTAAATAAAGGATGCAAAGTTTCCTTTGTAATAAATGTCATGCGAAAAAAAAACCCATTAGTAATGATTTATGTAAAGAAAGTTTAAGCAGTGATCTTCAACAATTCCACTAATATCAGCAAAACTAACAATCACATCTTACTCGTTAATTCACTGAGCACAAAATCGACCACGACATATGACAATGGAAATCCAGGTCTTGGCTTGGGACAGGCACACAGATGTTGCGGGGTTAAACCAGTAAATGGGTTTCCCAAACCGTACCTCTTGATGCTTGGTTCTCCAAATTTAATTGATATATAAACAAGCAAAAACAACCTGCACAGATTCGCTTCCGCTCAATATCAGTATCATAAAGTTATGTTTCAATTTTAAATTACTGTCTAGGAAATATTCTTTGTTATCCATTCCACACATATAATATCGTCATTTTTAAACTTTAACCAGCTTCGTTAGCTTTGCATACCTACACTAAGAACAAATCTGGCTTACCGAATGCATTTATTTGGCGAACTATTTCAAACTTAGAAAAAAAAAGAAAACACAGAATGAAATGTCTTTTTTAATCACCTGGTAGGTATAAAAACAACAGGTGAACAAATATCAATCCTTTGCCACAATGGAACCATATTTGACAAACCCCGGGAAAAAACTGGACTGGCCATCAAAAGACACGTTGGAGTCCGAGAGAATCCAAAATAGACCTCCGACTTAGTTGACAATCGGTCTTGGGAACAGATTGTCGAGGGTATATATACAAAATAGTACGAATACGACAGTAAACCAGGGGCACAACAGCTGATGGGGGTCCACAAGGTTAGTGCATTCCATCCGTTTATTTTTCAGAAATCAGGGAAATCGACAATAATAAGAAATTTAGCAGTACCCCGCCATTTTGTTGCTTACCTTGTGTTTATTTCTAGTATTCGTGTGGACCCAGGACCCAGAAATAGAGGCCCTACATCGTTACTAGCCCTGAAAATACGTACCCCCGTGGCAAATACGGGGAAATTAAGGTGCATCGGTCAAGTGCCTGTGATCGGAACTATGATTTTTGTAAAAAGAAAGTCACATATGCATTTAGGAGAAAGAAAAGAACCAACACATGAATTGCAAAATATCTTGCTTCATCTATTTTTTTGTTTTTTTTGTATATTTTTTTCCGTATTATGCACAATATAAGTTACGATACATTTTACAATTATTAAGGGCATAGTGTCTTAATGGTTCACATGTCATTTATCAGTATTTGCAGTAAGGGAGAGCTTGATTGTTTAACGCCAAAGTAAGATTGTTCAGCTATATCATGGCGAGAACAAGTTATACTAGATGAGATGATAATGATGTTCGCTGTGTACTAGACCAATACGCTTAGTTGGATTTTCATAGGTCCTAGATCACCGATATGACAGTCCGCGGGTAGGCATGTAGCATCATTCGGAACCAATCAATCTCTGTTCTTTCTCCTTCATGCTACGTGATTAGGGGTGAAACAACAAATATAGACTTTATATATTTTGATAGTCTTTGGTTTGAACAGACTGGGGATAGAACCCAACGTTAACCAGTAACACCACCAATGTGGTTAGTATTTACAGTGAAACAATAATTCAAACAAAAAAAAATAGCTCCAACAAATCTAGTTTAACCCCGTCACTTTTTATAGAAGTGACGGTACAGAGCCCAGATAGTGAACAGTCTTATATATGTGTCAAGGGGTTTCTATTTTGTCTGTTTCTACGATTTTATACCTATTCCGACAGTGTGGAATATTTGTTTTTTATTTTATTACGACGTAATTCAGTTGAACATCGTGTAAGTATCACCTTTAAGGAATGACAACATCCTTTCTTACTTATTGTTATTTACCGTGATAAATACTGGTCATTTGGAAACCTTTTGCAAACACGTACCAAAGATAAAAAGGGTGTGCAATGGTGTTAATTGCTTATAATTCTTGATCAACAAACTGTAATTCTGGCAAGTCATTTGGAAACCTTTTGCAAACACGTACCAAAGATAAAAAGGGTGTGCAATGGTGTTAATTGTTTATTATTCTTGATCAACAAACTGTCATTCTGGTAAACATATGTTGATTATATTGATTCTTGCTTTATTATATCTTAACAAAATTTCTTTTCTATTCCCCTTTTCTAGCAGAATCTGTTAAATATCTTCTGCGAATATAAGAATACTTTTATTTTCATCGGTTGTCGTGTTTCCCATTTTCCAAATCAAGAACAACTGGCACGTTTATGGAGTGGTAAATCGCACGAAGCGTGTCAACAAAATGGACGAGATTTGGTAGTGCCGACGGAATGAGTTTCGAGCTATGTTGTCACGAAATAAATGGAGAAAACGTTAACTGAATGTTTTCAAAACGGTCTATTTGGTGTTTATGATTTAATTTGTTACTAGTTAAAATGTTCAGCTCGAAAATGAAATCCAACTTACTGCCAATATACGTAAGGAGAGCATATGTGAACATATGTCAAATAAACCTACAACTTCATGGACATGGGCACCAGAGTCACCATCAATTGATACACTATCCATCAATATCAATCTAACATTATGTTAACATAATTCAGAAGAAACCTCTTATCAGTATCTCTCCTTCGCGACCGCTTGACCACATATAAAGAGATTGCATTTTTTTTAAATTTAGAATAGGGGCATATATTTTCTTATAACAGTAGCACTTGCGTTCTTAATTAATGTTGTGCTTTTCATGTATGGCGGAGCGGTCTCCAGGAAAGAAAGCAGAAATATATCTGCCACAAGTAATCCAGACGAAATATCTGCGTTTCAATTTAACTTGAATGTTGGGTTGAACACATCGGTACCTATGTAAGCAGTCTCAGAGATTTTGATTTCTATCACGATTATCTCGATATCGGGTTGTTGTTAACAAGGAACCACTGAATCAAGAGTTACTTTTGGCTAAGCTTGGAAAATTTTACGGTCGCTGTCATGATCGTTACACAATATTTGTGTCACAAGTAACAATTGACTTCGTCACGAGGTTCTTAACAATAGTAAGACGACGGATGTTACTAGTGGGACAGTAACTGTTTACCCTTCTGAAGTTCACCCCCAGGTGTTTGTGGGGTCATGTTGCTCAATGCTTAGTGTTCTGTGTAGTATTTTGTAGATAAATGTTTGAGAATCCTAATTTGTTAGATGTGCTTAATGTTTTATTTGCCGTAAATTTACTGCTGAACAATTTTGTTCCTTTCAATCACTATGTAAGACATCTTGCAAGCTACTTGTATGAAATAGAAACACAATATGCATATCTTCTTAAGTGTCTGTCTCACAGAAAACCATGCAAAATCCCCAAAAATGTAACAAAGCTAATTTCAGTAAGAAAAAAAAGTTATACATTTTCTAAATATTTGATGCCTAGTATTTTATAATATATCATACATATTTCCTATATATTTTCATTTTTGTTGTAAAATGAGGATTTTCATTTTAGCCCTTAACTATTGCAAAAATCCTTACAAATGGTTAAAAACGCCCCTATTTTTGACGGATTATTATTGTTAATATATATCTCAGAAGTAAAAAATCGCATTGTTTCCTCAAAGTATAATGTTTAAAGACAATGATCACCAAAAACATTTTTTGAAAAAAACTTTGTGAAAATTTTTAAGGCTCTCACAAAATATGCTATATAGACAAATTTTCAAAATCAGTAAAATTCCTTAATTTTGATGCACAATATTGGAGTTGGGGGAGATTTCTTTGACTTGAAATGAACATTTTTAAACAGACCAATCTCAAAACTAAAATATATAAAAAATCTGCCTTTGGCAAATAATTTGCAAAAAAGTTCTTGCACCCAAAATATGGTCATGTGTGCAATTTTAGCTTAAAAGGCATTGCTTAAAATATATGCAAATTTTTGCAATAAACTATTAGTGATTGTTATCAAAGGTGATGTGTGTGTTTATTGTAAATAAATTACATATGATATATCATTTTAATTCCATTTTTCAATCCGGACTTTGACATTGAGGAAGAAAATACACATGTCTATCTGATAGAGAAAGTGACGGAGTAACCTCCCTTTTCGGAAGTCTTCACTTCTAAGATTATAAAATTAGAAATGGCAGCCTCCAGTGGATAAACAACACCGTGTTATTTTTCTAACTTTTGCAACTTGCCATGCAATTCAAACATTATACATATATTCCAATGTAAAGCTGATGCAGCTTTCCTTATCGTTGGCCTGAAATCATCTGAAAATATACATGGAAAGGCACTGCCTGAGGCCCTTTGGCTTTTTATCTTGTACATAGCGGAATTGTCACCATCGACAACGATTCATTGAATCTCGAGATATACCAGAAACAGAGAATACTTTGGGACTAGATGGAGGAGAGGCAAAGTTCTATGTGTATATTCAAAGCACAACAATGGAAAGGCCAGATCTAAGAGAGGACCATGGAGCAAGTCCTTCCTTATTTCTTATTCCCACGCATGCGCAACAGCTAGTGATCATCCAGTGGATGGATAGCTGTATACCAAAAGAAGAAAGAGTATTACCTGAAAACAAGACAAACTATTCAAGTTGGTTCTGGTAAGCTAAATACCTCAAGAGAAAAACATTTCTAAGTGGTTATTGCTAGAAATCCATTCAGTGAACAAACTTGTTAAGAGACTAACTATTCAACTTGAGAAAAGAGGGCTATGATTTTTTTTTACAAATACTAAACTATTTTGGTGTAGGAGGTGAAGAAAAAAATAACATTCTGATTCATGCATTATAATATATGAAATAATGATAAATTTAGAAAAAAAAATATTTGTTGCAAAGCGTCAAATATTTTTAACTCCAGGGTAAACAGTTTAAAACTATAGCCCCCCCCTCCCCCCTTATACATGTATATAAGTTGAATGCTTCAAACTTGGTCCCTTAGCTTGGTCTGTGAAATACAGGTTTACATTATTATTGCGTAATAATAAATTCCATCCCACTGCACAATATATCTGTTCATTAACTTCCAAACCTCAACTGAATCTTGATTGATTTGAAATTTGGTTATGTTGTAATCAACAATAAATGACGTGTCAAACTTGAATTTTGGGTTTTAAAGTTACGGGAGGCCGGGGCATTTGTATCACATTGACACATTTCTGTTATTTTGGATAATGTTATTTCAGCCGTTGAATTATGCTTTTTCAAGCTTATAAAAAATAAGACCTATTGGCTATTTTGAGTGCAAATGTACATGTAGTGAAACTGATACAGATGAAATATTTTGTTGTATAGAGCAAGGATAAAATTATTTATTTTCATAGAAATCTGGAGTAATATTTGATATATATCCATTTCTGAAAAATATAGAATGAATTAAAGCAAGTCTTAGAAACATGTAGTAACTACTTCCCTATATATTTTGGCTTGAGTATAGTGTATTTTAATCTCGTTGAGATTATATTTCCAAAGAAATTTTCTGCTCTATCTCCAGAAGGCAGCCAATTTAAAAAAAAATTGGTTTATTTTTTCGTCAACAGATTTACTTGACAACAAAGGCATTATTAAAGAAACTAGCAACTCATTAAGAAACCACTTAACATGAACTTCCAACACTGAAGAATAAGGTTGACAAATGCAAATTATGAAGTATGTCATGTATACATGTAATGTATATATCGTATATCACTTTTATTTTCCAGAAGCATTCTTACAAGTAAAGAAATTGATGGAAAAAACATATAGTGAAACTGAACAAAATATGTCTGAAAAACAGGGAAAAGGCCAGATTATGTTGCACTTGCCAATGAAGTTCGAAAATCATGTGATGAATAGGGAGAACAAGTTTTTAAGAAGTTGGAGTGGTTGAATCCAAGTCAGATAAAAAGTTACATGACATCTTTCCTAACAAAGTCGAAGACAAAATCAGAAACTTCTTCGAGTACACAAGTTCAGTTTAAAGAAATTCCCAATGAAGATGTCGGTCAAGATGAAACTCTATCAGAGGTCATTGCAGTACTAGAAACTAATGATTATAATTCCAATATTGAAAATATTGTGGAAGAAGTGTACACTGCTGTG
Organism: Bathymodiolus brooksi; assembly: GCA_963680875.1. Classification (NCBI taxonomy): domain Eukaryota; kingdom Metazoa; phylum Mollusca; class Bivalvia; order Mytilida; family Modiolidae; genus Bathymodiolus; species Bathymodiolus brooksi. Next base: position 49,536,387 of record OY804578.1, on the reverse strand, counting down.
AACATGTAAATTAGCCATTATATGCAGGGATTCTAATTTATTTCCATTTTTTCAAATTAAAGTTAACTTTGAACACTTCAAGCTTTGCATAGTGGTTAGACAGAATATCTTAAATGTTCACCTGTGAATAAGTATGATATGTTCAACCTCTTGTTTTTATTTCATTTCATATTGATGGGATATCCTTTTTCTGATAATTATAATATCAACTTGCCAATTTCTTGGCCTATTTACCAAAATGCACAAATCTAACACATTTAAACTTGTGATTATTTAAGAGTATAAGAGAAGGTTTTTGATACAGATCCATGATAGAAGAACCTCAGATAAATAAATGTATTATTGAGAAGAAGTTTCACTATCTCATTTAGGATATATGATGGACAGAACCAACAAAAAAATCGGCTTATTTTAACACAATCACATATATATTGTTTTCAATTGATTAGGAGCTGGCTGCAAATTCATATGCTTATTGTAATGGCATTTGTTTTCTTCACTTTTTTTTAACAATAGGATTAACTTAATTTCAATTATTACAATGTATTTCATTATTCAAACACAAGCTGCATATAAACGATTCAATCCCATACAATAGTATATTTCGGTATGGGGGCATTATAATCATTGCTGTCAGCACTTTGATTAAGATTTGTTTTGGAGTGCACTGTCAAAAAATAAATCAATAGATTATTCTGAAGCTGCTTTGAAAGTTTGATGATCAAATTGACTTTAGAATTTTATTCCTAAAACAATAGGTTATTGGGGGGAAAACAAATTGTCTATTTTTTAATAAAGGAAACGGTAGCTTTAGATGGAAAATTAAGCAACAGATATTTTTCATTAAACACTTTAAAAGTATAAAATAGAAAATCGGGGTCACAGATCCTATTCTAAAAAAATTTGAGAAAATGTGATTTTCCTCTACAAATTATCTCCCCTTATAAAATATGAAATTTCAATAAGTATGAAATATCTCATACAAACTAAAATGAGTTTACTTATTTTATCTAATTTATCACCAATAAATCTTATTAGATCATTTTGAAAACAAAGTTTTAATTTAAATTCCATTTTAGCCAGATGCACAAAATGGATGCATCGTCCCACCCACCCCCCAAAACCACAATGTACCTTAATTTTATATCTTCATTAAACTCTTTGTTATACCTCTGGAATACTATACATAACTTCTGTATTGATATTTTGGTACTTATTGAGCATTAACACTGCTCTACTGTTTTTCCTATTCACCTTGTACATTTTCGGCTAAGTGCACATGTACTAAACTTTTGTTCTTATTTTCACCATTTTATCTTAATTTGCTGAAGGTGGATTTTTTATATGTTTTTGTATGAAAACAAAGTTATATTGAAATGAATTAGGGATATTTTTATTTTCTCCCCCAAGGGAGATATTTCCTGTTATATATGTACAATTTTTGCATAAAAGGCCATTTACTGATTTATGGTTATATTAAAGTGTGGCCTGTAAATCAATAGATTATTCTGAAGCTGCTTTGAAAGTTTGATGATCAAATTGACTTTAGAATTTTAACCCTAAAACAATAGGTTATTGGGGGGAAAACAAATTGTCTATTTTTTAATAAAGGAAACGGTAGCTTTAGATGGAAAATTAAGCAACAGATATTTTTCATTAAACACTTTAAAAGTATAAAATAAAAAATCGGGGTCACAGATCCTATTCTATAAAAAATTTGAGAAAATGTGATTTTCCTCTACAAATTATCTCCCCTTATAAAATATGAAATTTCAACAAGTATGAAATATCTCATACAAACTAAAATGAGTTTACTTATTTTATCTAATTTATCACCAATAAATCTTATTAGATCATTTTGAAAACAAAGTTTTAATTTAAATTCCATTTTAGCCAGATGCACAAAATGGATGCATCGTCCCACCCACCCCCCAAAACCACAATGTACCTTAATTTTATATCTTCATTAAACTCTTTGTTATACCTCTGGAATACTATACATAACTTCTGTATTGATATTTTGGTACTTATTGAGCATTAACACTGCTCTACTGTTTTTCCTATTCACCTTGTACATTTTCGGCTAAGTGCACATGTACTAAACTTTTGTTCTTATTTTCACCATTTTATCTTAATTTGCTGAAGGTGGATTTTTTATATGTTTTTGTATGAAAACAAAGTTATATTGAAATGAATTAGGGATATTTTTATTTTCTCCCCCAAGGGAGATATTTCCTGTTATATTTGTACAATTTTTGCATAAAAGGCCATTTACTGATTTATGGTTATATTAAAGTGTGGCCTGTAAAAAATCCATGCGACCAAATATTGAGTATATTATGTTAAATGATACAGTGAAAGTTGATTAATCCTGGATACTATATGAGACAGACACATTTTATGCTATAAAAGATATATTGGAGGTTGAAATATTGTAAAATTCATTGTTTTTGGCTTCATTGTATATTGAAATACTGGATAAATCAAAAAACCCTAATAATTCAGTCAAATAATAAAATTTGAAAAAAATATTTTGTGTGTTAATTGTACTTGGCCAAAGGTATTTCATGGACAAGATTTCATAAGGTTTTGAAAATATCACTATGTTACGAGTTTGCATGGTTTTCTGTGAGACAGACACTTAACATGATTGTATGTTGAATATCTGCATTGATCCAGGAATAGTGTTGACGGAAAACTGCCCACCCCTCCGGAGTACCGGAGTTCATCCAAAGTCTTAGTAGGATTCGTGTTGCTCAATGTTTAGTTTTTTGTGCAGTGTTTTGTAGATTATTGTCCATTTGTCCTTTTTCTTTTAGCCATTGCATTGTCTGTCCTTACGGTTTCTGGTTACCTTTCTGGCATCTTTTCGTGTCTTGTAATCTAATAATAATAGATAATTAATGTCCATTTTGCATAATGTCTGCAAAACGCTACATCAAATCTAAACTGTGAATATTGTGCATGGATCTTTTTAATTATAAACAATGAAGCAATAAGCATAGCACAATACCGAGGAAACGTTGCATCGCCTTCTGATCTGACATCGCCCAGTATGTCCACATAATGAGTGTCGTATAATGATCCACTTTTTTTCACGATCTTATTGCGTATATTTTGTTCCTGTTTGCAATAATATTTTCTAAACAGTGGGTTTTTTTCTGATGCATTTCTTTTGTTTAGTATATTTCATAGTTTGTTCTTCCATTTATTGAAATATTTGTTTATTTATTGTAAAAAAAAATTATACAGATATAAATTATTATTGTAAATGGAACATAATTATATCTTAATGCTGTCACTGTCAGGCTATACGATAATTTAACGTTTCTTCCTCTGAAATATCTTAATCGCATGCATTACCAGTCCCAGTAACCACTTTGCTTTATACGTCATTTTCTCCTTCCGTCCTGTGACCAAACAATTTTATTAGACACTTAATGTCATGTACTTTAATATTTCATGTTTCTTTGTCTATTCCACGAAGATTTTCTCTTCTTGGAATGGGTTTTAATTTTCGGGGGAATTTATTTGTTTTGTAATGATACGAGTCCGACCTCTCTGTAGAATATTCGAACGATGCTTTTCTATCTGTGTTACTACACGGTTGAATTTTACGGCTGATGAATCTTGAATCGTTGGTGTATTTATTAATGGCCCTTTCAGATTCAAACAAAACGTTGGGCGAAGAATGAAATGATTCTACCCCTTTGGAATTTGATTGCTGCAGTGGAGGTTTAGATCCCGGTCTGGTGTGCGATGTGCCAAAAGAACAGATTGTATTATTCGAAGATTTTGTCTGGGAACAAGGAATATCGGTGTCACTATGCAATCGTCGCCTCAAATCAGTTTTCATAACAGTTCTCTCTTTGACGCTTTTTGATTTTCTATCTAAAGTAATCTGATTGTCTACATGAACATCATATTGTCCATTCTGTAGCACCGTTGTTCCGACAGGACCTCTGCTTGATCGGATGTTATTGTTCCTCGTATGTAACATGTGTATGCTCGTGTCCTTCGACAAGGGTTTATTATGAATTCGTATTCTTTCTAATCTAGAAAATGATGCACTATCGTAACCGAGGATTGGTTTTATTGACCTTGTTTTATTAGGCTTTTGATGTAAGTCATGCTTTCTGTCACAATGGCCGTACTTGTTATAAGAATTATTTTGATTATTAGTGTTTCTATCGATTTCATCTTCGTTTGAAGAAGGAAAAATGTCTCTTATAGATTTGTCGTAAAAATATTCAACTATATCAATGTCTTCTAACGCTGTTGGAGAGCTGTTTAATGTAGTTTTTCTACCAGGACAACTGTTATCAGCTGTGTTATTCTGATTAACCATATCATCGGTCAAAGGTAATCGTCGATTTGAATATGATGTCTTAGGACGCACAACATCGGAAGTGTTTTTATTGATGGTTTTATCATTTGATTTTATCTCAACTTCCTCACATCGTGGTGGGATATCCGTAAATGGACTGCGCTTGCCAGGAACAGCTGTTTTTGGTCGTTGAATACACTCGGTGTTTATATTGAAATGACAATCATTTGACGGCAAACTGCAACCGAATGCTTTTCTCAAAGCGTTTTTTGACAATACCATAGATGTCATAATTTATCAAAAGTAAATTCCCGCCTAAAATGTTGCAAGGATGTTCACAAACCAATGTACTTCACAAATTTCTCCAGTCTGAACAGTATCATCAGCAATCTGTCAAAAGAAATTTAGACAAATGATTAAATTTAATATACCGATACAAAACAACCAGCGAGTTTGATTTAAAGTTTGCAAACTTTATTTTTCAAGCAGTCAATTACGAGTTTTGTAAATTCAATAATGCATTACAGAGATTGGACAAACCAGCCACTAGCTGTATTGTAGTAGCAGATGTGATTAATTTTATCTATGACGTCATTAATTTTGCCTGGAATGATTTGCACATTCTATTGATTGTAATCGTTTTAGTATATATTGTTATATTTTATCTAACGAGTAGTTTTCTAAGAAAAGATTGTCTTGATGATGTCACTTCTAATCATCACAAGCTAGTAATTACCATATAATAATAGACGGTTTCAAATATTATTTAAACTACGATAATATTATGTAATTTACAAAATTAAATTTTTTATTGGGTTTCGTTTGAGGTTTTTAGACATTGGAGAATGTTACACACGGATGCAATATGACCTTAATTAGTAATTCATATCATCGGCTGGAAAACAGTTGCTATGGCAATAGTACAAATATTTAGTAAATGTTTATCCTCGTTACCAAGATAACGTCCCATTTTTCTATTTCCATGTCGCTCGGATATAAATTCGATAGTTGAACTGCATTTTTTTTAATATTATTAATGAAAGTGTACCCACGAGACGTCACAGATGAATGCAATAGTTAAATAAAACTACATACCAGTACGACACGAAATATTAAAATATAATTGATGAATGCAGCAACTCGACACTAATGAGGGATCGATCAATCGGCATGCGGTAAATTGAAGAAGCACAATAGAAAAATCATTTATATTCATTTAATTTCAAAACATAAATTACATAGAAATAGAAAGACTATTATATGGTAGAACAACGGCACATTACAGCGTGAATAGAAAACAAAGGCAAAATATCAATTACTGGAAAAAGGACAAAAACACAATACATTTAGACCAAACAACGTCTCTGAAACATATCATAGATAAATAATAATAACGACGGGTGTAACAACGTGAGATACTACAACAAACTGTGACCAAGACCAGATACTGTCAACGTTCTTCCTGGCTGGTACTGTTGTGTGGCATTAGACGTGACGTGACTGAGAAAATGTGACTGAGACAAGACCTTTATAATAAAAAAAAAACTCAGCAGTTTCTCATCTAAATTCCATTTCAAACTAAGTTTTTGTGAATGTCATAAGCGACTTTTCTTGATTCACTTCGTTTCCTTTATGTTGTCAAATCGTCAGCTACAAATGTGTCGGAAGCTTGTCACACCATAATACAAAAAATGCCAAACTGGATTAACGAACAATGCACGTTTGCATCATGTTTTTCGACCAATGTCAAAAGTTTCAAAGCTTAGATTTAAAAAATCATCTGACGAAAAGCGTCATGTTCATATTCTTTGTTTTCAAGTGTGTCATCTATCAGGTCCGCGGTATAACGTTACATTATCCGCTCTACTAAGAAATAGGGTATCAAACATTTGCTTGTCAAACATCCACATAATTAAGCAAACATTTATGCGAACGCCTTTCCTTTGCAATAAGTAGATGAAAGCAATATACTGAATTTATGCATCCTATTAAAAAAAAAGAAATATGCTGTCAAAGGTCATGAGAGCTAAATATTGTCATCACTTTTGTGTCCACCGTCGGCGTTAAAGCTTAACGCAGAAAATGTGGTAAAGTCCGAGATTGAGCTTAGTCTTCATTTTAGGGTACCTTACTTTGTGTATGAACTTTAAATAATTTTGGGTAAGGTAAATCTAAGTTATTGAGTGGAAGCGAAATGTATGAACGTCCAGATATAGGCTTAGAATGATTTATAGCAGATAAATATATCATTCTAGAAATACTTATAGAGACTGTCCTATATTAAGGACACACAAACGAAATCTTTAAATTCAAGATTGAGGTTTCAGCAGTTAACGAATATTGAAAAGAAAAACAAATGTCATATGAATCTAATAGACAATGTACTAAAAAAAACCATTTGCAGATGTATACGTGTTTAGAGTGTATGTAGCGCGATTTTGAAGTAAAACAAACTTGTGTGCGCTAAGCTTAATATCTACGTTGTTATTATTACACAATATCACGTACACGTAAATACCAATACTATTGAGTTTATCAATAACCATGTAAAACAAATTTTATTTATCAATATTTTTGACAGGCATATAAATGGTCTACTCGATACTTAGGTTAGAATATAATTTTTTATCTGATGAAAATCACGTATGACTTGGCCATACGCTAAAATATGATAACATATGAGTTTTAGTAATATACATCAAAGCATAATATTGATCAACACTTGACATCTGAAAAAAATATTTTATGGAATTCAACAATCCAGCAATTTAATTAATCAATTTTGTTTTTGTTAATTTTTCTATCTTTTCTTTTTTCTTCATGTCCCGCACACGATAGTATGAGGGCATATAGTTTTTTCGGTTTGTCCGTCCGTTCTGCTTCACTTTGTGAATGCACCTCGTGTGTGGGCGTTGGTCCAATCGCTTTTATATTTGGTTAGATAATTGATGATGATGTGTAGTTAATTATATTATACTGCCATTTTGATTTGACGATTTTGTAGGAATTAAGGGACTTTAACGTTTTCATGCATTTTCAATATAGTTTTATATTGTGAACGCATCTCCTCTGAAGTCGTTTGTCTGATTGCTTTCATATTTGGTAGGATTAATGATCATGATGTACAGCCAGACATATCATTTAGCGGGTTATAGTGTCCTAATAAACTGTTAACTAAAAGGCTGATGCACTATCAAAACTATTCAGTTTAAAAATATATGAGACGGATCATGCTGTCGTTATTCCATTGTCTCGTTTTTCTTTTTTTTTCGTTTTTCTTTTTGTATTTGTTTTGTTTTGTTTTTGTTTTTTTGTGTTTTTTTTTTCTTTTTTTTCTTTTTTTCTTAAATTATATTTGTTTTATTTCTTTAGACGTTAAGTTCAATCGAAATAATTTTGGTACGGAAATCGTAGTGAATATCGCAACACGCAACAAAAAACAGCGCAGACATCTTATTGGACTCAAATGAACAACACGAATGGTTCATTTTATTATAATCAATTGATAGATTTTATTTCACCCCAATGCCAACCAACAGACTACTCCACGTATCGAAACACTATAAATATCTATATATTGCTAATGTGCACCAACATACGTCAACAGTTGTGTAATATTTATCGTAAGTGAATGCCAAGCGACATACTGCGGCAACAGTCAAACCTGTATATCAAGGACACACAAAGGAACCTGAAAATGTGGCCTTTATGAGCAGCTACCCTTTATATACAGGTTACAATTATATGCACTATTCATTAATGGGAAAAATGAGAATGCCCTTTATAGTGATTTGCTATATAGAGGTGCCCTTTATAGTGATTTGCTATATAGAGGTGCCCTTTATAGACAGTGATTTGCTATATAGAGGTGCCCTTTCAGGCAGGTTTGACTGTATTTATATTAGCCTAATGCTAATCAACATAATATAACAATATTGCAATATTCATATTAGACCAATGCTAACCACGGTTTTGTAAAAAGGTAATATTGATACTACGTCAATGTCAACCAACAAACTATAACAACAGTACCAGCGATGTACCATTTGTAGAAGGACAATTATGTATTAATGGCATTACAAAGAGAAAAATTAAACAATGATGGCCAGCAATATCAACAAAACGGCAAATCACCTCGCACCTCAAATAATTGAACTCCAAAACGACCACAACATATGACGTAGGAAATCCAGGTACTGGCTTGGGATAAGCACACAATTGTGGCGGGTTTAAACCGGTAAATAGGACCCAAACTCTCTCCTGTAAATAATTGAATCTCCAACGCAAATACATATAGACAAACGATTTTTAAAAAAATGCTCAGATTCGCTTCCAGTGAACATGACGACATAGTATTTTGCAAAAATGAATGGTAACATAAACATGGACAGTACAATAGCAGCGTCAATGAATGCTTGTGCTTGTATGTCTTGTCTGTAATCTTGGATCGATTAAGTCACTGAGCATCATCAATTCGTATTTTGAGTAATTCAAAATAAGTATATACATGTACTAATATTACATAGAAGATAAGTTTGAAGATACCAAAGAGGTAAACAGAAGCCGTAAATCGAAGATGGACACACAACAATGGCCAAAAGAAAAAGATCGACCTACAAAACAATACAGAGAAAATCAAAGATCGAACAACACGAACCCCACTATAAGTCGGTATGAACTCATGTAATCCGGGGGTGTATGCAGTTACGTTATAAATTGATGACGACAATACAGTATGTCCTGCACGATAAATATAATATGAATTATTTAAGTTCTCTTGTAGTCTGGCTATTTCCACGTGTTCAAACTTTTGTATTGTATTTCAATGATTTGCTATATAACAAAAGTTTCCACAAAATATTTCTATTTTTTGTTAATGTCTGAAAAATATATTATCACCTTAATGATTGACTACACCCTGTGTTATTGACGTACATTCATCTAAATTGACACATTTCAATTATGCCAATGTGAATGGTTATAATGTCGTAATCAACATATTAGTGTACGGAGCAACTGTTAAATACTTGCTAAAGATGTGTGATATATATACTGCCGTGTGTCCAATTTCACACGGAATGGGAAAGGTTGTCATGTCGTACAAAATAACAATTTATGAACGAAACTTGCCGAAGTAAAATCTATTTCTAATGTAGTTGTTTAATATTACTGGTTTGCGATTGGACAATGCTGTAATTTTCACGGTATCAATTCCACGGTTGAAATATCATGAGATACCGGGTATTTTTAGAATTTTAGCCGATCACCGCTGACGTCATCTTGTTAATAATGTGACAATACACATGATTACATTCGAATGGAGACAACTGTATTGTATTTGAAAATTTCACGGCATCAATCGTGGATTTAATGCTGCAATTTTCACGGTATCAATTCCACGGTTGAAATAGCATGAGATAATCTTAGTATTTTTGCCGATTACCACTTACGTAATCTTGTCAATAATTCAATAATGTGGTAATACACATCTATACACATAATTACATTAAAATGGAGATAACTGTATTGTATTTGAAAATTTCACGGCATCAATTGTCGATTTCATGGCTGCAAATATCCGTTTACTGGCTCCGCTAGCGCGTCGCCAGTAAGCTCAATTTGCCACCATCAAATCTCCAATTGATGCCGTGAAATTTTCAAATACAATGCAATTATCCCCTAATTCTAGTATTTGCAAATGACATTAAAAAATATACTCCTATTGGTTTTTTTGAGACACGTTGACCGATTCAAATAATATTGTATTTGTTGTTAATCCTTTGAAGCACAAGTAGTGTTCTCATTATGAAAATAAATTTGAAACAGTGACGGTCATCACTTCAACAAATATCAACAAAGTGAACACGCACCTCTCACTTCAAATCTTTGAACGCAATAATGTGGCAGAGTTAAAGTAGTTAATGGTGTGCAAAACCTCCTCTTCATAGTTGAATCTCTAACGGAAATACAGATATAAATAATAAAACAAATACCAGCATATCTTCGCTTCCTGTCAAAAAGATCAGACACGAAAATGAATGACAACATGAACATGGACATCATAATAGGAGGGTCAATGAATAGTCGTAGTTAACTAACTACTAGCTAACATGGACATCACAATAGGAGGGTCAATGAATAGTCGTAGTTAACTAACTACTAGCTAACATGGACATCACAATAGGAGGGTCAATGAATAGTCGTAGTTAACTAACTACTAGCTAACATGGACATCACAATAGGAGGGTCAATGAATAGTCATAGTTAACTAACTACTAGCTAACATGGACATCACAATAGGAGGGTCAATGAATAGTCGTAGTTAACTAACTATTAGCTAACATGGACATCACAATAGGAGGGTTAATGAATAGTCGTAGTTAACTAACTACTAGCTAACATGGACATCACAATAGGAGGGTCAATGAATAGTCGTAGTTAACTAACTACTAGCTAACATGGACATCACAATAGGAGGGTCAATGAATAGTCGTAGTTAACTAACTACTAGCTAACATGGACATCACAATAAGAGGGTCAATGAATAGTCGTAGTTAACTAACTACTAGCTAACATGGACATCACAATAGGAGGGTCAATGAATAGTCGTAGTTAACTAACTACTAGCTAACATGGACATCACAATAGGAGGGTCAATGAATAGTCGTAGTTAACTAACTACTAGCTAACATGGACATCACAATAGGAGGGTCAATGAATAGTCGTAGTTAACTAACTACTAGCTAACATGGACATCACAATAGGAGGGTCAATGAATAGTCGTAGTTAACTAACTACTAGCTAACATGGACATCACAATAGGAGGGTCAATGAATAGTCGTAGTTAACTAACTACTAGCTAACATGGACATCACAATAGGAGGGTCAATGAATAGTCGTAGTTAACTAACTACTAGCTAACATGGACATCACAATAGGAGGGTCAATGAATAGTCGTAGTTAACTAACTACTAGCTAACATGGACATCACAATAGGAGGGTCAATGAATAGTCGTAGTTAACTAACTACTAGCTAACATGGACATCACAATAGGAGGGTCAATGAATAGTCGTAGTTAACTAACTACTAGCTAACATGGACATCACAATAGGAGGGTCAATGAATAGTCGTAGTTAACTAACTACTAGCTAACATGGACATCACAATAGGAGGGTCAATGAATAGTCGTAGTTAACTAACTACTAGCTAACATGGACATCACAATAGGAGGGTCAATGAATAGTCGTAGTTAACTAACTACTAGCTAACATGGACATCACAATAGGAGGGTCAATGAATAGTCATAGTTAACTAACTACTAGCTAAGATGGACATCACAATAGGAGGGTCAATGAATAGTCGTAGTTAACTAACTACTAGCTAAGATGGACATCACAATAGGAGGGTCAATGAATAGTCGTAGTTAACTAACTACTAGCTAACATGGACATCACAATAGGAGGGTCAATGAATAGTCGTAGTTAACTAACTACTAGCTAACATGGACATCATAATAGGAGGGTCAATGAATAGTCGTAGTTAACTAACTACTAGCTAACATGGACATCACAATAGGAGGGTCAATGAATAGTCATAGTTAACTAACTACTAGCTAAGATGGACATCACAATAGGAGGGTCAATGAATAGTCGTAGTTAACTAACTACTAGCTAACATGGACATCACAATAGGAGGGTCAATGAATAGTCGTAGTTAACTAACTACTAGCTAACATGGACATCACAGTAGGAGGGTCAATGAATAGTCGTAGTTAACTAACTACTAGCTAACATGGACATCACAATAGGAGGGTCAATGAATAGTCGTAGTTAACTAACTACTAGCTAACATGGACATCACAATAGGAGGGTCAATGAATAGTCGTAGTTAACTAACTACTAGCTAACATGGACATCACAATAGGAGGGTCAATGAATAGTCGTAGTTAACTAACTACTAGCTAACATGGACATCACAATAGGAGGGTCAATGAATAGTCGTAGTTAACTAACTACTAGCTAACATGGACATCACAATAGGAGGGTCAATGAATAGTCATAGTTAACTATCTACTAGCTAACATGGACATCACAATAGGAGGGTCAATGAATAGTCGTAGCTAACTAACTACTAGCTAACATGGACATCACAATAGGAGGGTCAATGAATAGTCGTAGTTAACTAACTACTAGCTAACATGGACATCACAATAGGAGGGTCAATGAATAGTCATAGTTAACTAACTACTAGCTAACATGGACATCACAATAGGAGGGTCAATGAATAGTAGTAGTTAACTAACTACTAGCTAACATGGACATCACAATAGGAGGGTCAATGAATAGTCATAGTTAACTAACTACTAGCTAACATGGACATCACAATAGGAGGGTCAATGAATAGTCGTAGTTAACTAACTACTAGCTAACATGGACATCACAATAGGAGGGTCAATGAATAGTCGTAGTTAACTAACTACTAGCTAACATGGACATCACAATAGGAGGGTCAATGAATAGTCGTAGTTAACTAACTACTAGCTAACATGGACATCACAATAGGAGGGTCAATGAATAGTCGTAGTTAACTAACTACTAGCTAACATGGACATCACAATAGGAGGGTCAATGAATAGTCGTAGTTAACTAACTACTAGCTAACATGGACATCACAATAGGAGGGTCAATGAATAGTCGTAGTTAACTAACTACTAGCTAACATGGACATCACAATAGGAGGGTCAATGAATAGTCGTAGTTAACTAACTACTAGCTAACATGGACATCACAATAGGAGGGTCAATGAATAGTCGTAGTTAACTAACTACTAGCTAACATGGACATCACAATAGGAGGGTCAATGAATAGTCGTAGTTAACTAACTACTAGCTAACATGGACATCACAATAGGAGGGTCAATGAATAGTCGTAGTTAACTAACTACTAGCTAAGATGGACATCACCATAGGAGGGTCAATGAATAGTCGTAGTTAACTAACTACTAGCTAACATGGACATCACAATAGGAGGGTCAATGAATAGTCGTAGTTAACTAACTACTAGCTAACATGGACATCACAATAGGAGGGTCAATGAATAGTCATAGTTAACTAACTACTAGCTAAGATGGACATCACAATAGGAGGGTCAATGAATAGTCGTAGTTAACTAACTACTAGCTAACATGGACATCACAATAGGAGGGTCAATGAATAGTTGTAGTTAACTAACTACTAGCTAACATGGACATCACAATAGGAGGGTCAATGAATAGTCGTAGTTAACTAACTACTAGCTAACATGGACATCACAATAGGAGGGTCAATGAATAGTTGTAGTTAACTAACTACTAGCTAAGATGGACATCACAATAGGAGGGTCAATGAATAGTCGTAGTTAACTAACTACTAGCTAAGATGTTACAGTCAGTTGGTTAAAGCACATCACTCTTAGGACAAAAATAATGTGATCCTTTAAAATGAATACTAATCAAAACGCATACCATGCATTACCGCAATGGAAAGCACACATTACATTCCGACCAATATACGTTCACGGATGTTGTACTGTATAACCAATGGAAAGCGCACATTACATTCCGACCAATATACGTTCACGGATGTTGTACTGTATAACCAATGGAAAGCGCACATTACATTCTGACCAATATACGTTCACGGATGTTGTACTGTATAACCAATGGAAAGCACACATTACATTCCGACCAATATACGTTCACGGATGTTGTACTGTATAACCAATGGAAAGCACACATTACATTCCGACCAATATACGTTCACGGATGTTGTACTGTATAACCAATGGAAAGCGCACATTACATTCCGACCAATATACGTTCACGGATGTTGTACTGTATAACCAATGGAAAGCGCACATTACATTCCGACCAATATACGTTCACGGATGTTGTACTGTATAAACAATGGAAAGCACACATTACATTCCGACCAATATACGTTCACGGATGTTGTACTGTATAACCAAATTGTGACGTTATATGGAAAATTGCATTTATTTTATGGGTGCTATTTATGAAAAATAATAATAAATAACCAATTCGCAACGTCGCTAAATGAAAAACAGTATATAAATTTAGATATATTTGGACTTATGTGGGAAATTGTTATTGTGTATATGTTATAGTAAATAAGCGTAACCAGTAATTACACGTATTAACTGAAAAACAGTAAATACGCGTAATCCCTAATTGCCTTAGTAATTATTCATATTTACTAAAATTGTTCAGGAATTACACGTAATTACAAGCAAAATAATAAGCTTTACGGATCCTTAAATATTGTAAACAATGTTCTCAGCATCTATTGATATAGAAAAAATATAAGGATATTATTTATTTTACTTGCGTTTTTTAATCTGGTCGTGAATTTACGGTAAGCTTTATCACAGAGCTATAGGGGCTGTGGCATGAAACAGTAATTGTTCATGGTAAGCCAAGACGCCATCAGTCTCAGATCTAATGTGATATTCTCGATATGCTCGTAAGGTGGATGAAAGACAATAACACCACCAATTGGACAACTGGAAAAAAATTACAGTTCCAGAAAAACCTTCAAAATAAAGTGGGAATAAAGTGCTCACCATACGAGACTATGTTTGGATGTCAATCTAAAGTTGGTCTATCAAAAACTCCTATTCTGAATGAAATTCTTAAAGTTCTACAAAAGGAAGAAGACTAACATGCACATTTGAATGACAACCCGTCTGATAATATACCGGGTAATAGTGAATAGTAATGCTAACTCCGTAGAGGACCGGGTAATAGTGAATAGTAATGCCAACTCCGTACGTAGAGGATAACAATTCAAATGATATTACAGTATCTGTGGATTGTGAACACGAAGGCACTATATGCAATTCTTTATTTCAAACAAATGAAGAAGGCAAATACACATGTGAGCTTCTTACTAGATCAAACCAAATTGCGATCAATTGATATCCAGGATAATGTCACCATACCAATACCTAGAATCGACAGAGGACGTACATAGTGGAATAGTTTATTCATCGTAACACATTTTTGTTCGGACACTGAACAATATAAGCTGGGAAATTGACATCGACTACTAAGCTCAACATTTGCGAGAAACCAATCCATGTTGCCCACTCTTCATGGTTTGTCCGAATCCTAAATCCTAATACACTGACATTGGCGTACATGAGGCAAGCCTGCTTACAATCAATAAGAGACGGATAAGGCTTTGTGAAGTGCAGTTGTATAACGGGTATTGCAAGAAAAACTTGTAAATGTGTGTGGTCAAATGCTTTATGTAATTTGAGGTGTCATAATAGTATACACATTAAATGTCTTTATACACTAGAACTTGTCTATGAAAAAACTAATCGGATACCCGGCATTAATTTTCGTATAACACATTAAAAGCCATCAGTATATAAACATGGCATCGTGGCATCCGCCCTCTCAGGTATAATTATCACGTGTATCATCTTACTATTTCTCTGTATTAGCATCTAACTGCTAGTTTCTCGTCTTGTTTTTACAATACATTAATATAATAAATTGGTATATCCGATGTCTAAACTAAATTAATATTATCTGCATATTAAAATATGTATTTTTTTAAATGTCAATTAAGAATAGTATAATCATTTAAAAAAAATTGCGCAATAGTACAAACATGGTAATTGGTGTACCTTCGTCGCTCTCGTTTCTAAAAAAATATGTACTATCAATGGCAATGCAAATTGAATGTGTCATTGACAGATTATATAACAAATTAGACTTATACAATTAAAAATACATATTTTATAGGCTTATATAATATAGTTCTCATGTCTGGATCTGCCAGACAGTTGCAGATTATATTAGATAAATTTGACATACACGTCTGTAACATCTGGAAAATTAACATTAATAAAAACGTAGAAATCTAATAAAGTGCGCACGACGCGTTTCTGGAATAACTTTCATTAAGCACGCTCTTAGTAACATTGGCGAAACAAAGCCGAGTAATCTTCATGTACATGTAATAATTTAAAACTTGATATCGTAAAAGACTTAATAAAGGTAATAACAAAATTACCGAACTCCGAACAATCTTATAAAGGGAAAGTCAAAACTCATAATTATATAAACAGACAAAATCAGTCAACAACCGGAAAACTGTGAAAACCGTAATGACCCTGACTTGGTACAGGCATTTCTAAAGAAATGGTGGGTTGAATCAGATTTTAAGGCGCCAAACCTCCCGCTCTCATTACGGTTCAAAGGTTCCGGCTGTCACTGTAACAGTATTTAAATACAGGAACAAAATAGGTAAAATAGTTGTCAAAGCAGTACCATATTCGGTGACGTAAATGTCAAAAATATTTTTACGTCACACATTGACAAAAAAATTCTTGACATTTTGGACTTCTTTATCTTTATACATTTTCACTATATGAAAATGCATCGCTTATAATTATTTCTGCAGAGACGGAATATATTTCGACAAGATATTGGTATCGGAATATAAACTTTTTAAGAGATCGAATAAGGCGAATCTTTTTATAGCCCTGGTCCAGTAGCCTTTTGGAATCTTTGGAATCTATTTCATTGGGACAGCTATGTACAAATATTGTAAATAAACAAACACATCTAACTGCAAAAAACACCCATCAAGGTTATATAGAAAAAATATCCAAAACGGGGGGAGACATAGGTTATTTATCAGCTGTCAGCTTGATCTTTTTGACAAATCAGTAAAACACATCCTAGTTTATGAACGTGATTTTAGGGTCAAAGAAATATTAATATTTAAGACAGAGTACATCTAATATTGTGTACCCTTTTACTTAATCTTGAATTTCTATATGCAAAATTGTATTGTTGATGGAGAATTATCTTCTTTCGTTATTGATATAAAATATGATTTTTTTTTCTGGGAAACCTAAATAAAAGTGTATATATCAGATTTAGTGCATACGACGCTTTTCTAGAATAACCTTCATTGAGTAACATCAAAGTCAAAAGCCGAATGATTTAAAAGTTTTGGGGGTAAACAAACCAACCAAATATCTGGAAGAAAATGTAAGCTACCAGCAACATAGTACAAGTGTCAATCAAATTTAAAAAAAAAAAAAAAAAAAAAAAATCAAAACAAAACATACTACACTGTCCTTTACTCTATAAATTATCAATGGAATCGCACTCAATTTTTGTTGGCTTATTCAATTAGCACAAACTTTTAACGACCATGAACTGTCATATATTTGTATTAACCAATGTTTTTATTGAAAACTAGCTTAAATTTGTTGTTGAAATTTCACTCCTAGTTCAGTTTCAACAAAAATGGCTTTCGGATGTCTAAAACAGTTCGAAAACATTAAATTATCGACTCGTCAAAAATCCTTTAACTTTTTTAAAAGCACTTTGATATACTTGATGACAGAGATAGTGTTACTCTCTGCAATTTTTGATCTAACTATGTAATGCGGACATACGTTGGAACAAAATACTCTAAAGAAAAAACAGGATTTGCAATCTACGTGACTTGTTAACATAATATAGAAGATGAATTTCATTACTTATAAAAATGTAATTTTATATCTGATCGACGAATAGTATACATATATAGATAGTAAATATTACATAAATTCAAATATTACATCTATTAAGCAATTAATGAATGTAAACATCAAAATTGAAAAAATGTGTGCATTTATAAAATATATTAATGAACATTGTGTGTCCTCTCAGCTAGATATTTTAACATGCAATTTATTTCTGTTGTGCATGACGTTGTATATGTGGTATTGTACACTGTAAATTACATGGTATTTTACTTTGTATACTACTATATCAGTATACATGATCTTGAAGAAGAAGTTCATTACTTACAATAAGTCATTTTATGTCTGATCGACAAATTGAATGTAGAATGCAGATAGAAAATGTTACATAAATTCAAATATTATATCTATTAAGAAATTAATATTGCATATATGCGTTATTGTGCATTGAAAATTGCTTTGTATTTATATTGCTATATCAGTATATTACTGTATATTTTTTGTTTGTGTCAAATTATTATTTTCTATGCTTTTTTACTCTACTTTATTGGGGTCATCCCAAAATGTCTACAGGTAAATTTTGGTTAATTAGACATTTTTTCCCCAAGATGTCTACTTCCTGATTAAAAATTATTCCCAAAATGTCTACAGGTAATTTTCTTATGCTACTTAAAATATTTCATGAGTTGCTGTATTAAGTACCATGATATAGCTGTGCAATATGATGAAAAATACAATTTTCTTATATTGTTGGTAGTCTTATATTACTTAAAATATTTCATGAGTTGCTGTACATGTGTACAAGCTAAGTATTCAAATGAGTAAATAGTAAAAACAGTTGTCTTTTTGAAATAATAATTAGACATTTTACATAAACAATTATTATGATTATGCTATCCTTTGATCTTTATACTTTATAAAAAAAAAAGTTATCTTTAATGAGGCTTGATTAATTATCAATGTGTACCTGAATGTCTAAATGCTGTGTAAACATTTCAGTTGTCAAATAGTTGTAAGGCTTTAATTTATTGTATAAACATCTAATTTTATATGGAAATTTTATGAAATTTTTTATGAAAAATGTCCTAAAAATTAAATATGTATGATAAAATAATTATTGTAACGGGCGCACTACTTTGAGCGCATTTTCAAAATTAGGTGTGTTATGTTTGAGCGCAAATCTTTCCTACGTTTGAGCGCATTTTACCTGTGGTTCACCTGGGAATTTAATATATAAAAATGTGAAAAATAGAAATAAAAATATATACACTTTATTATAAAGATTACAGCACTAAAAAACACATCATGAAAACATCATAGGATTTATTTAAAATGTGTTATGAAATAGATTTTAGAATGTTTAAAAATGTCTATAAAAGTAGCACTAAAATCGGTTCTTGCGGAAAATTTCAACCCCATTGACTTCATGTAAGTTGCTCTAGAAATTTCCCCTGTCTCTAAAATAGTGAACACAACCATCATACCGTGAAAAACCGTATGTAAACTAAATCTTTAAATTATTTTTTTCATTATCAAAATCATTTTTAATAATTTTTTAAAGATCATTTTTATAATACAAATTTTTATTAGGTATCAAAATCATTTTTAATATTTGTTTAAAGATCATTTTTATAATAATTTCTTTAAAGTTTTATATTTTTTTGTCAGGTAAATAGCTAAGGTAAAATGCGCTCAAATGTAGGACCAATGCGCTCAAGCGTCGTGCAACGATTGTAACATATAAAAAAAAATTAAAATCTTCTTAAACATTTTGGGAAAAACCTAATATTCTGCAGTAGACATTTTGGGGAAAAAAACCAGTAGACATTTTGGGAGTAGACATTTTGGGCATGGGCCACTTTATTATCTTTTTTCTAATGGTAATTACACATACATATATCCAAAAACATTTGCATCTACGACATAAGCGTGGTCTGTTAATCGCTTTTTTGGTTCCAAGAAAAAAGTTCTCAGTGCAGATTTAGTACTAGTATTAAAAAAAATAGATTCACGATATCGTGTGAAACATAAAATTAAATGAACTTCAAAAATAAAAATTCACAGAATTCCGCAAATATTTTGTAGCAATTATTAATATATATATAATGTATGTAATTTTAGCTTGGATCCTACACTTTTATTTCGATAATGTGAAATGAAATGAATGCTTTAAAAATAAAAATAAACTACCCAAAAAATATATTTTGTTTAACTATATAAATATAAATAAATATATATTTAACATCATCTGGTACTTACCTTATTGTGCTCTGTCTATAAATTGAATATAACATCTGCCTTGTACATCTGACATCTGTCATTTTATATCTGATCTATTATTGATTATTCCTCGCAACGTCTACCTGTATAGTTCGTTAATATGATTGTCAAGTTTTGTTTTAAATCAGAATTATAGTGTTATACGGAAACCTTAAGCGATTCGTTTTATCTGTCTAAAAACAGAGCATTGGTATCGTTTTTAACACATTGATTTTTTTTTTTAAAGTATAATAACTTCAGCACGGAGAATTAAAGCTCGGCTTACTTAGTTACTAAAATTAGATTTTCAGTGAGCGAGTGGGTTATTGGTGTTTAACGCCAAATGAGCATTTTTTACCAGCCATATCATGGTGACTAGATTTTTAAGCATGAGGTAATGCCATTTTATTTTTATTCCAATTTAATATCACCACTAACAATGTGAGTCCTAATCTCGCTCAGGCGAGGTGTACTCGATGCAACATTAAAGGAAAACTCCAGTCAGTTGAGAACAATTGTTATAATTCAATACATTGTAACTTTTAATTCGTAAATAACTAATTATTAAACCAAAAAAAACCCCTTTATTAACATTAATATACCCAATTAGAAATATGAATATTTGGAATTTCCTGTCGTAGTGTAAGCGGCCATGACACCTCTTCATGTGACGTCACGAAGACGGATCATGTTAGTTGAATAAATAATGTATCTGACTCTTCCCAACATCGAGCCCTTTTGGTTATGTTTTAATATCAGGTCAACTGCAATACAATGTTAACAATTTGTATTTCGTCCTAATATTGTTCTTAATATTCCCATCCCATGTTACATTTTCATAAAACAAATGAGTTTATTGGTATTTTTTTGGGGGTGGGGGGTGGGGAGGAGGAGTATCTACGTATAATTCGGTATGTTTTACATGATTGACCGTAGTTTAAATAACTGTCACTTTTAACTCGTTTTATGCGTACACGGGTTTTTTTCTTTTTTGTCGCCAATGCTGTCGTACTTTCCCGTGTTTTTCGTGGTCACTGGTCGATGTGTTGACAAGTGTAGTCTCGATCGGTAATTACAAAAAAAAAAACTATTCTTCTCACACTTTCCCTTTTCGTTAGTGCAATAAAATGTTTGACATGAAGTCATAATGATTTTGTAAATATCAAAAGATAAATATACGACTTTATTTTACGATTTCCATAATTTTTAATGATAAAATTGCAACTGATCAATGCTGATATAATAGACGATACTGACACCGTAACGTCACGGCTCTTTCGGAAGAGCTTTAATTGCAGGTATAATCCGAGAATGGATTATGCCTTTTGTCTCCTCACATTGAAGAGTTCTGAAAAATGGCGATCCCCATTATTTGGTGCTACATGCAACTTCAATGACCGAATTCTACCTTACGGTATACTATTTTTAGCATTCATTAACACAGATGTCTTTTATTTAATGTCGTTTAAATTTTCACGCTAACTTGCTAAGATCATGGCGTTTTCCTTTAAGGGATCAAGTTTGTCTGTGACTTACGACAGGTAGGTGGTTTTCTCCAGATACTCTGGTTTTTCCCACCAATAAAACTGAACACCATGATATAACTGAAATATTGTTGAAAGTGGCGTTAAACACCATACACCAAAAACCTCAACTTCCTTTGCATGGCGTTCGATCCCAAATGGATAGAAAATTAACGTTGAAGACGGAAATAGCAGAACAAAAATTTAGTAGTGCTATCTATGCTCACTGTAAAACTTCTTAAATATTAAATATCAATTAATTTTATGTCAGTATTGATACACAGACCAATATCAATAACAATGGCTTATTTATACTAGCGGGTTCAGTAGCAATGTTAGAAGGTATTCTAGAATGTCACTGAAACTTGAGATATAATAACATTCCAGGCACTAAAAAAAAAAAATTAAACTAAATTAATAACATTCCAGGAACTAAAAAATAGTTTTTAAACTAAATTAACTTCATTATCGGTGACGCCAGAAACGTACTTAAGTAAGCATCCGCGATCTCATTTTCAGGCAGCTGAGCAATCTTATATGTATAATAGAGTAATATGACAATAAATATTATATTATGATCATTGAAAAACTAAAAAAGGTTAGGAAACGGGTTTGCTTTGCTTAACCAAACGTAATACAATACAATAAAACCAAAGCGCCTAAACAGGGTAGCCAACATCGGCTAAGGTTACCTTTGTCAGAAGGAGGAGAACCTTAGTTTGATTAATAATTACAATTATTTAGGAACAGTTAATTTCAATAATAAATATATAAGTTATACTTACTACATATTTTTATTTTCTGATAAAATCACAGTTCGTAATTAATTAGGTAGTTAACACCCATCTTTATGCATAAAAGTAATACTCACTACATTTAAACATACAAATAACACCGACATGGTTGTTAGATATATGATAATGATATACAGAGATTTTCCATCCTAGTTTTATTATTTGCTTACAAATATCGAAGGCGTTTTTTTAAAAGACATAAAATAACACACATCGATCGTATCAGCTGTTTAGTGGTATGATTTTATCGCTATTTTTAGTTTTTTAATTTTCTATTTATTATTGTTTATTTGGTATCACAGGGCCATGGAGATTTTTTTAAATTACAATGTATGTGTAAGTAGTAGGAAAACGAGAACGTTGGATACATTTTTGGAACTAATTATCGATTTTTTTTTTTTTAATTTTTGTGTGTCGGTTATAGGATTTGTGTAAAAGTAATTAAGATTAAACTATATTGCTTCCGAATTTTGTGTATCTAATTACATAAGACAATTTTTAGTGATGTCTGACAGATGACTTATAAACGCCACTTCCGGTTGTTTCGGGTTCACTATAGTTGTACCTATTTTTCTTATTTTGGTATTTTATCTACACAGACAGTGAGTGGTCTTATAGAAAACTGGCTTTATATGCAATATATTGAATTTACTGACAATATCATATGTAGGTGTGATCTTGATAATCGAACGTGCTTGACGGACTGTATACTTATCATAGCAATTACGGTAGTGTTGATTGTAGGAGAATTAAACGGCAGCTGTCTTTCGGAACATGTAGGTAGAACAAATAACATAAAATCTAAAGCCTTATTAGACGTTGTAAACAGACATAGTTGTCTTTATGCATGTGTCACAGTGTTTGATTTGGTGTGGGCATTAGGATATATATGGCGTGACTTTCCATAAAATAACCATCTGTTCAACCATCTACATTTTATTTGATTCACACTGAAAATACATTATAAAAAGAATTTACTATAAAGTAAAACAAATTATCATTTACTGAAATGAACCGCCGAATAATTTAGAAAAGCTGGACAACCCGTAATTAATTAAAGTATACAAAAGCATAAATGCCTACCTGAAAATAGGGAAACAAGTTATCAATCCCAACCAGCCGTGTACTGTACTGAAGTGTGAATGTCAATCAGTGGACAAGTTAGCGAATATATAGATCCAAAACCAGGACGGGAATACATGCATGTGATATTCGTGCAAAAAGGTAGAAAGGTGTAGCAATTTCTCCGTCCGTCTTTATGAATGAATGAATTTATGAATGAAATATATTAATGATGCAAGATATTACTACATACCTTTAAACGTAGTATGACCCGTTACTTATATTACGACGACTCATGCTACAGAACTCCGGCGAGGTGGACTCGATACAACATTATTTGATAAAGTTTGTGAGTGACTTACGGCAGGTCGATGGTTTTCTGCGGGTACTCTGGTTTCTTCCACCAATAAAACTGATCACTAAGATAAGATATAACTGAAATATTGCTGAAAGTGGCGTTAAACAGCATAACCCTAACCATAACCCCAGAATTCCCGTCAAAGGTCATTATTTTACTTTTACACTTATGAAAACCTTGTTTGGTTATGTATTATTAGAAGAAGGTTTCGTTAGACAGCTAAGATACATCGATACTACTAATGACGGTTCCGTAAACTCGACATCAGATCCCCTTCTAGTGACCATCTTACTAGAGGACAATCCACTGTAACTTAGAGACTCATGTTTTTAATCGCCTTCCTTGTAGAAAATAGAATAACTGAAAATGGCATTGAAAATTATCAATTAAATCTAGCGACCTAAATTGACAATGTAAATAGTTACTGAGTTCACACAGATTCTTTCTATGAACAATTCGTCATAAATTAACGAAATACAACTGACAGTACAATACCGCCAACTTCCTACAAATTACAATCCATACATAAAACATATTATTATAACCAAATGAAGACGGCATAGAACAAAGAACGCGATATCCGCAAATAATCGGCACAAGAAGGCAAACCTCGAAATATTAATAAAGAGTGCTACTGTAACTATAGACCAGAAAATGTGACTTTAGAAATATTCAACAAGCTGTTCAAGAGCAATACATGTCCATTGAAGAAACATACAATGACATGAATAAAATTGGTGAGTGTCACATCAGATTAAATTGTGGAAGATGATAAAGTGACGATAACTCTACCATCAAAATATCTACGAAGGTGTCATAAAGGAATATTTTAAATTTTTGAACAGGTTATACGATATAACCTGGTTTAGGGTAGTTTGCGCTTAATAAACTGCGAAGCGGCTTATGACAGCATAAAATGCTCCAAACCAGGTGATACAAGTATAACCTGTTCAAAAATTTCAAATATTCCTTATAATTTAATTTTTGCAACTAAATTTAATGATTCCTCGATTTTAATTGCGGTTATTTCATGGGACTATTTGAATTTGTCGTTGGCGAATGAATATGTTGGTGACGTCACGTATACCAATCCATGTTATCAAGTATAACCAAATTGTTTCGACGTGCTGAGGGAAATAACTAGTTATTGGTTCGACGTGCAAAAGCGCGCCAATTTCAAACAGTTATTTTGTGCTAGGTGCAGATTCCCTCAGTTATTTGACCTACGTGTAGTTTGCCGCGGGAATAATGAGTGATTTCTTGTTCCATGGAATAAAACTTTAAGATATCTTAATTATTTCTTGCTTGGTTTCTATAGTAAAGTATAATGATATACAGTTATGGCCTTCATGAAAAGTTAATATCCATAATAATCATGGATATTAACTTCTCATGAAGGACATAACTGTATTATTATACTGAACTAATACGAGGGAAATACCGGTAACTAGTTATTGGTTCGACGTGCTGAGGGAAATAACTAGTTATTGGTTCATTTCAGATGAGTGTTGAATATAATAAACAATACATGCAAATGATAGTAACAATGGTCAAACAAGAAATACTTGATTATTCAAATCTTTATATGGTTAGATAGCGCAAATGTATTCAGAAATTAACTGTTTGAAGAAAAAAACCGCGTCATAAGAACGTTAATTACATAACGCAACATTAGTTGTTGTTTTATAAACGGAAGAAACATTTAGTAGGAATGTATCACAATTATATAATTAACATAACACGAAATCATTGCACGCATATTATTGTATTTATAGATTTTGGTAAGAGTCTTTGAATGGTTAATATTTAAATTTCATTTCAGTAGCGTATAAATGTAGTATACTGATTGATCTACGGCATGATTAGTAAATAAATATTGACTTTTTTACTTATATATAGCAGTATAGCTGGGTCATAATATGAAAAACAAAACTACCAGAAAATCGTAGAAACAAGCAAAATCAACAGCCTTACACACAAATACATGACCGCTCACTACTTTCCGGCTTGGTACAGACACGTCAATAAACAGTGGCAGGATTATACTAGTTTTATGGGCATGCACCATGGAATAAGTCATGGAATAAAAACAAAAACTCTTTTTTAGGGGGAATCATAATTATTAATACGCTTATTAATCCTTAGTTGCCCTGTCATATTTAATTATTTCCACATCAAATGAACCTTCTGAAGACAATTGCATACATTTCTTGTGTAGTAGAAAACCACCAATGATAAAATAAAAAGGAAGAATTATTACTTTACACTGAATGTATCCAGTTACACATCAAATGAACATTTTAAAGATGATTTGAGAAAGTTCTTTTGTTGTAGAAAATAACCAATTATTAAAAAGGGAAGAATTATTACACAATACCAAATAAGGATATTCAGATATCATTTATAGAACTTGATATGGAAATTGAAGGGAAATGCAAAACTAATACGTTTATATCAACTATATGATGAAGAAAGTCCTTGAATACGCTAGCATCCAGAATATGATTTGATATCTTTGAATATAAGAATATTAGAAACTACAAGCTTAGTATTAGTCGGATGTAGAAACTGTATCTTCAAGGTACAATCTGTAATATTAATATGTATGATTAAATAATGTATAATTAGTAGATATACACATATAATAATGCGATTATTTCTTTCATCCAAATCACAACAGGCAAACATTTAATTTTACAAGGCAACATTGGGAACAAGACACAGAACACAAACAGACGAAAAACAGACAACGCAGAAAACTAAAATGATGATCAACGCGGACCTCACTAAAGATGGACGTGAACCTAGGCGCCTCCGAAGTGTAAGCTGTTCCTGTTTCTATCAAGACACCCACGACGTTACTCACAGTCAAGTCCTATAAAGGGTTTGTCGGTGATAAAGGAATGGCAAAAATGTACGTTAAAGGGGAAAACCCATTACCATTTGAGAAATGGATATTTCGTTATGGTCAACCTGTTCGTGATGACTATATCGTAGCCTTTTTAGCAGTTTTTTGTCAGCAGCTAAGATCTGTACAGAACAGCACTGTACTGAGCACAAGCCCCATCAAGAAACGCATGTTTTGAAATGTATAAACTGCATACTCTGGTGGTGCTGAGATATTGCTACAGATAAATGGGAAGTTGACAATTAGAAAAGTGAAGCTATTCTGTTTATCATAAAGTTTTGTTTTTAATCTTCTTCCCTCTTGTTGATTTCAAGATAAATGTCAAGGTAAGAAGGCAGACATATGAATGTCATTAGTATCCTTTACTTCAAGTTCAGTTGGATATATGAGATACAAATAAAGACCGAATCGAGAAATGTTCACCAACAGAACATCATCTATATAGCGGAAGGCTCAAGCAAATATTCTTGAGTAGCCTGTGAAAGCAGTCTGCTTCACAAGCCTATAGAAACAAATCAGCGAGTAGTGCAGCACAATTTAGTACCCATTGGAATACCGATCGTTTGTTAAAACACTAGTCCATCAAACTGAACAAATATGACTGTTGTCGATCAAAAATAGAATATTTGGCTAATTTGGTAATGTTTACATGTATTAATAGATTTTGAGTGGTCTTTGAATTAGAATCCAGTGTGTTGAAATTTGATACGAAACCAGTTAAGGTCTCTATTCAAACTTTTAACACGTGTAGTTACATATATGATTGTATAAGAACAGAAGATGAACGTAAAATAACTGTTTCGCGTCATGGATTCATATCTGCTTTTTACTATAATTAGCATCTTAATGTGTAGAAATTTGATAAGAATTCCTGTTATTTGGCTTTTCAATCTTTCGATTTTGAGCGTACATGATGAAGTTTGAGCGTACATGATGAAGTTTGAGCGTACATGATGAAGTTTGAGCGTACATGATGAAGTTTGAGCGTACATGATGAAGTTTATTATGAGCGTACATGATGAAGGTTATTATGAGCGTACATGATGAAGTTTGAGCGTACATGATGAAGTTTATTATGAGCGTACATGATGAAGGTTATTATGAGCGTACATGATGAAGATTATTATGAGCGTACATGATGAAGGTTATTATGAGCGTACATGATGAAGATTATTATGAGCGTACATGATGAAGATTATTATGAGCGTACATGATGAAGGTTATTATGAGCGTACATGATGAAGATTATTATGAGCGTACATGATGAAGGTCATTATGAGCGTACATGATGAAGGTTATTATGAGCGTACATGATGAAGATTATTATGAGCGTACATGATGAAGATTATTATGAGCGTACATGATGAAGATTATTATGAGCGTACATGATGAAGATTATTATGAGCGTACATGATGAAGGTTATTATGAGCGTACATGATGAAGGTTATTATGAGCGTACATGATGAAGGTTATTATGAGCGTACATGATGAAGATTATTATGAGCGTACATGATGAAAATTATTATGAGCGTACATGATGAAGATTATTATGAGCGTACATGATGAAGATTATTATGAGCGTATATGATGAAGGTTATTATAAGCGTACATGATGAAGATTATTATGAGCGTACATGATGAAGATTATTTTGAGCGTACATGATGAAGATTATTATGAGCGTACATGATGAAGATTATTATGAGCGTACATGATGAAGATTATTATGAGCGTACATGATGAAGGTTATTATGAGCGTACATGATGAAGGTTATTATGAGCGTACATGATGAAGATTATTTTGAGCGTACATGATGAAGATTATTATGAGCGTACATGATGAAGATTATCATGAGCGTACACGATGAAGGTTATTATGAGCGTACATGATGAAGATTATTCTGAGCGTACATGATGAAGATTATTATGAGCGTACATGATGAAGATTATTTTGAGCGTACATGATGAAGATTATTATGAGCGTACATGATGAAGATTATTATGAGCGTACATGATGAAGATTATTATGAGCGTACATGATGAAGATTATTTTGAGCGTACATGATGAAGGTTATTATGAGCGTATATGATGAAGATTATTATGAGCATACATGATGAAGGTTATTATGAGCGTACATGATGAAGATTATTATGAGCGTACATGATGAAGATTATTATGAGCGTACATGATGAAGATTATTTTGAGCGTACATGATGAAGATTATTATGAGCGTACATGATGAAGGTTATTATGAGCGTACATGATGAAGGTTATTCTGAGCGTACATGATGAAGATTATTATGAGCGTACATGATGAAGGTTATTATGAGCGTACATGATGAAGGTTATTCTGAGCGTACATGATGAAGATTATTATGAGCGTACATGATGAAGGTTATTATGAGCGTACATGATGAAGGTTATTCTGAGCGTACACGATGAAGATTATTATGAGCGTACATGATGAAGGTTATTCTGAGCGTACATGATGAAGGTTATTTTGAGCGTACATGATGAAGGTTATTTTGAGCGTACATGACGAAGATTATTATGAGCGTACATGATGAAGATTATTATGAGCGTACATGATGAAGGTTATTTTGAGCGTACCGGATGAAGATTATTTTGAGCGTACATGATGAAGGTTATTTTGAGCGTACATGATGAAGATTATTTTGAGCGTACATGATGAAGATTATTTTGAGCGTACACGATGAAGATTATTTTGAGCGTACATGATGAAGATTATTTTGAACGTACATGATGAAGATTATTTTGAGCGTACATGATGAAGATTATTATGAGCGTACATGATGAAGGTTATTATGAGCGTACATGATGAAGGTTATTATGAGCGTACATGATGAAGATTATTTTGAGCGTACATGATGAAGATTATTATGAGCGTACATGATGAAGATTATCATGAGCGTACATGATGAAGGTTATTATGAGCGTACATGATGAAGATTATTCTGAGCGTACATGATGAAGATTATTATGAGCGTACATGATGAAGATTATTTTGAGCGTACATGATGAAGATTATTATGAGCGTACATGATGAAGGTTATTATGAGCGTACATGATGAAGATTATTATGAGCGTACATGATGAAGATTATTTTGAGCGTACATGATGAAGATTATTATGAGCGTACATGATGAAGATTATTATGAGCGTACATGATGAAGGTTATTATGAGCGTACATGATGAAGATTATTATGAGCGTACATGATGAAGATTATTATGAGCGTACATGATGAAGATTATTTTGAGCGTACATGATGAAGATTATTATGAGCGTACATGATGAAGGTTATTCTGAGCGTACATGATGAAGATTATTATGAGCGTACATGATGAAGGTTATTATGAGCGTACATGATGAAGATTATTATGAGCGTACATGATGAAGGTTATTATGAGCGTACATGATGAAGGTTATTCTGAGCGTACACGATGAAGATTATTATGAGCGTACATGATGAAGGTTATTCTGAGCGTACATGATGAAGGTTATTTTGAGCGTACATGATGAAGGTTATTTTGAGCGTACATGACGAAGATTATTATGAGCGTACATGATGAAGATTATTATGAGCGTACATGATGAAGGTTATTTTGAGCGTACCGGATGAAGATTATTTTGAGCGTACATGATGAAGGTTATTTTGAGCGTACATGATGAAGATTATTTTGAGCGTACATGATGAAGATTATTTTGAGCGTACACGATGAAGATTATTTTGAGCGTACATGATGAAGATTATTTTGAGCGTACATGATGAAGATTATTTTGAGCGTACATGATGAAGATTATTCCAGAATCGTGCGCACTAAATTTGATATCAACGTTTTTTTTATTAAGGTTTCCATTCAAACTTTTGACACGTGTGATTACATATATGATTATATAAGGACAGAAGATGAAAATAAATTGACTGAACTACGTCATGTATACATGATAATTACTATCCTAATGTGTATCAATTTAATGCGAAAACGTGCTAAGATCTCATATCAACATTTTGACACATGTGATTACATTTATTATTGTATAAGGACGGAAGCTGAAAATATATTAACCAATATTCGACATGCATATACATTAATTGTTTTTGTATATACCGCTTACATGATAATTATCTGTTTTTTTTTTTATAATTAGCATCCAGAAGTGTGTAGAAGCTTGATACGACAGTCAGTTGTATTATCTGAATCTTAGATGTATTGGGTTAAAGGCATATTGTCTACCACAATCGTAATTTTTTCATACCCAAATTGTTGTCGTAAATGATTTGTTTAAGCTATCATTAAACAGTTATGCTGCAAAAGATACGATTTGTGTTCTTTTTTTGACAAAAAAGACCCAAAACTATCGTTATCGGAATTATTGTCCATGATGACAAGAATTCAATTTAACCCGACTCTATTCATATGACCTTCTATGTGAACCCGTCTTGAGCATGCGCACTGTTTAGAAACAATAAACAACATGTGGTTCTTGGGCAAAAGAGAAAGTGTCAACGCGTGGAAGAAATCGGACTTTGACGGATTCAGAAAGAAAGAGGAATAGAAGGGCAGTATCTTCCAAATGGAACAAATACAGGATATATGTAGGGGATCAGTTGGACCGTTGGAACGAACTGAAGGAAGTGCTACGCGTTCAAACTCATAGCTGAAGTGGCAACGATTTTTCTTGATAGGTAAGCCGAGGCATGTTGCCTTCTTTTCTCAATCGTTTTTCATATTTTATGAATTTATGATGATTCCTATGATCATTTTCGGTAGATATTATTCAATATATGTAATTTTGCACCTGGCAACAGCAAATTATTGTCAATGAGTAACATAAAACGGCCGTATTGCGAGGCAAACAAACACGACATGCTGCAGCATCCGGGCTACTGGCATAAACATAGATAAAAATAGATTTGACCTCGCTCAGGTCAATGCATAATTAATTAGCTTCCAGTAACGATGGTCAGCTTTTTTAAATCGAAAAAACAACGTTTCGTAGCGTATTCGCCAATAATTCGGTATTTAATTTTCATTTTATGAAGGTCAGTACGGAAAACGACAATAATTTTGGGTATGAAAAAATTACGATTGTGGTAGACAATATGCCTTTAAGTAACAGAGTATTATATAGTGTTCACATAAATGGCGTTGATGAAGGCGATACCCTGAAATGACAGGAAAATGCATCATTTATAATTGTTATAGGGTATTTTGTGTGTCGTACCTTTTTTCTGGTATAATCAATGTTAAATTGTTTCTATTCATTTGAAACGAATTATAATAACTTAACAAAACTTACAAATCCTTCTAATCATCGTGTTTTTCAACAGACAGTCGGATTACCTATGAGTACAAACTGTAGTTATAACAACATATTAAGAATAAACTGGTAGAACGTGCAAAAGTGGGTCACGGGTCACTGTGAGTAGCATGTGTAGTCACGTGACTTGTCTCATTGGTAATCGGGAAACAGATACGGTGTTGAAAAAACTGTTGATACTCATAAAATATTGATAAATGCAATACAATTTTATGTTTGTCTTCAAGAAATATGATAGACAAAACCATGTGTGAAGTTTTATGACGAAATATCTCCGATTCTATGTAAATTTACGAGTTGAAGTGGGGAAACACCCACAGGTAATTTTAGCGATGTATTTTTATCTTGGACAAGAATAATGAGCGTCCTGATTGGATGACCGATTTAAAACACTCTGACTCCGCATGGTTTAGCAAGGTTACTCAGGTCAATAGTTTATAAATTTTATATCCCTTGAAAATGTGAAATAAAAACACAGGACCGGACTATAAGCAAAAATAATAATCCAGGATTAGTTTTATATTAAAAAAATTCAGGACCCCTGTGTCCATGATTTTTTTTTAATGTTAATAATATGAAATATTGACATCCACAACTTGCCTCTTGGACAGCACCTTTCTGTGTCCACACTTGTTTTCTAAAGGAGTAATCAGAAACCGTAAATCAAAGAAGGACAGACAACACAATGGCTAATAGAAAATGGACAAAATGACTAACAACGATCTGCAAAACAATACACATCAAGCTAATGATCGAGTAACACGAACCGCACTAAAAACTGGGGGTGAACTCATGTACTCCGGAAGGGTAAGCAGTTCCTGCTCCACTTGCGACATCCGTTCTAAGGTAACACCGATTAGCCCCAACAATAAAATTGACCGCCGCAAGAAACATGTAACCAAAATATTATTGAAAGTGGCTTTAAATCCATTGCCCAAAATGGATTTTCGTCGACCTCTGTCGTTATCCTTTAATAACGCTTTATTGTTAAGAATATTCACGATTGTGGTTCTTGTTGTTGTAGCTGTGCATATTGCCGACCATCAAGGTTTAACTTTCTTTTTTTCAGTAATGAAGCTAAAAGATTTCTCTATGTAATTGCTAAAATATTCAATAAAAGATGTTGAAAAAATGTGGAAAATTAATGGGTTTAATCGAGTACCAACGTTTTGATCTTTTTGTCTACGGCCATCTTTTTTCATTGCTGTTTTTAATGCAGGGAGTTAGGTCAGTATATCTAATTGTTGCTTAATAAATTGTATAGATTTTCGTCATTGATATTATTGAAATAATATATTGTTCTGAATTTAAAACATTGATATCCAATTTAACGCGCACGAAACGTTTCTGGAATGACAAACTTGAGGTTCGCGTTCCTCAATCATTAGTTTTCAGCGTAGTGTTCTGTAGATCAGTTTTTATTCTATTGTTCGTTTTCTGTTAACTATTATATCGTCTTTAATTCTTCGATTTACTGCTTCTGATTAACCTTTCGGTGAGGACAATAACATTAAGTTACTTGTGTGCTTAATTGATAGCATAGCTATTTATGAATTGTTACTGTTACGTAAGCAATAACATATGCTTAATTTTAGTGCATGTATGAACATTAAATGAAAACATATGACATATTATAGCTGTCGTACTCATGTAGCAGATAAAGAAGATTAAAAAAGATTTGATATTTTAGGAAACTTTTTAGTGTAAACAGTATTTTATTGTTGAAAGGGAATATAGTACATACTACAGGTGTCACATAATTATGAATAAATTAGTAACAATTGGATTCGTAAACAAGCAAACGGCTTATATAAATCCATCTACACTTTATCTCGAGAAAACTTTTAGACATACTTATATAAACATTAACTAGAGATATCGATTTGGACTCTTTTGCCTCTTTCTTCGATTTTGATATTTGAGTTTTGAATTTTTCCGATAGTGTGGTGTTTTATGTTTTTCATTTTGTCATTATATACATATTTTGTTTCACAAACGGTCATGTACAACTAGGAACCACTGGGATACATATTAATACAGATATTATAGTCTTTTTAAACATACGATAAACTTAGGAAGACGGAAAGAAAAGAACAGTCTATGAAACTGAAAATTAACATTTCACTGCCATAGAATACGTAAAAGATTCATCTTAGCAAAGTTTGAGGTAACAAATGTAACACAAAATACAATGTACTTATTTTCAGTTTACAATTATGAAAAGAAAGTTTAAACAGTAATTGTCAACAATTCCACACATACCAACACAACAACCACATCAACCACTGAACGCAAAAAGACTATAAAATGGCAGTTATAGTCAAATGTTTTTGCATTTCATTTAGGGTTTTATTGCAATAAAAATATAAATATTGATCAGTACTTACATAGGAGAATAGAAGAATATTGCCAGTCATCCAGTAGATATATCATTTCTAGGAAACGCCTGTGAAGCTATATTTGATATTTTATTGATCGCGTACCTGTTCTTGTCATTACTCTGCGGTTTTTTGTAGGTTTTGTATTAAAGCTTACTGGATAATGATTTTAGTGTAGCGTTGAAATTGCTAATTGAAAAGCGTTGCCATAGTAAAGGATAGCCATTTTCTAGAATAAGGTCTTAAGTAATCAAAAAGTGTTAGAAGACGGATTGTTTGAATGTAATTATACGGTAAATTATGTGATAATCGAAAGATGTTGAATATCGATCATTGTAAAGGTGCCACTAATTTCCAATTAATTTTTTTTCTTTTCTCTTTTTATTTCTTCTTTTTTCCTTCTTTTTTTTTTGTTGCTCTTTTTGTTGGTGTTTTTTGTTTTATTTATTTGGGTTTTTTTGTTTTGCTTTTCTATTCCGTTGCTTTGTTTAGTGATGTTTTGCTGAATTATTATAGATTCCACTTACCAGTTTACACCGCCACGTTGTTATGTCTGTCCTAATCAAGAATCTAGATTTCTGTAGGCGTCAGTCGTTATCATTCCTGTGTTGACAAGTCTAAGGTCTGAGAGGTCTACCATACCTCATTAACATTATTATTTTCTAAGAATCCGATTTCAAAAAAGGTTATTTAAATATTAAGTGGGATATTACTTACGTTTCTCAACCATAGCAAACAATAAACTCAAACACGTATATAGAAAGACTATTATCAGTCAATTATCACAACGAATGTTGACCAGGAAACTTATATCATATAAACAATGTCTGAATTAAAAGAATACCACGTGTTGCTGCTAACCAATAATTATGTCAATGGCGACGACATATTGTTAAATCAATTACATTGTTTAGTACAATGAAATGGCAAGTAATGCATCTGACTGACCAAACAAGACCTTCTACACAATTTATATTACGATTCATTAGAGCAAAGCATTCCATCATCTTGATGGATGAAGATAATAAACTAGTCTTTTCCAAAACATTTGTTATCTTCATATACAAATAAACATAGATATCTAATTTAGTGAGCACCACTCTCTTCTCTTATAACCTTTAATCGGGTATGCTCAAAGTCAAAGGATAGGAAATCGATTTAAGAGTCTTTGGAACCAAGACCACCAAAGGCGTTAAAGAAGGGCCCGGGTGGCTCAATGAGTTAGGTAGTTGGATTACCTAGCAACTCATACAAGCCATTCACCAATACGGCATGGGTTCGCGCCCGGCTTTGTAAATTACAAAACAGGGTACACTCGACTCGCAGCCGCAAGTGATAAAGTTTACCAGTTGCTTGTCCATGGTCGGTGGTTCTCTCCGGGTACACCGGCTTCTTCCACCACTAAAACTGGTCGCCATAATATAGCTGAGATATTGCTGAAAGTGGCACTAAACACCAAAAATCTAATTAAATCAAATCAACCAAAGGTGTTAAACAGATCTGAATTATGTTTTTTTCTACAGACGATTATTAAGTGAAAACACATTCCAACGACTGCTCTCTGCATTTTTTTTTTATTGTCTATGGTCTGTATTACTTTGATATTCGCTTTTTAATTTTCATTTGTATTGTATTATGACTTGTATGTATTCTTCTCCACTTTATGGGAATAAAGTTACATAGTTCGTACACAGTACGTCGAACCAACGACATTTTGAGTGAGTGTTTTATTACGTCAAAATAAGCAATTTTTTCAGATATATCATGGCATTCAATGAAATGAATGATGATGTCTAGACCAACACTCTTAATTGGATCTTTATAGTGGTAGCTCATTGTAACAACAGTCCGCGGGTAGACATGTCGATCAACTCGGACACATTATCCTGATTCCGAGTCAACCAGTCTTTGCTCTTACTCCTTAAAACTGCCTGTTTAGCCGAGAAGCAGCAAATACCAATTTTATAGTCTTTGATTTAGCCTGAACACACTATCGTCCGCACTAGAGGCGATGATTTAGCCTGAACACACTATCGTCCGCACTAGAGGCGATGATTTAGCCTGAACACACTATCGTCCGCACTAGAGGCGATGATTTAGCCTGAACACACTATCGTCCGCACTAGAGGCGATGACTTAGCCTGAACACACTATCGTCCGCACTAGAGGCGATGATTTAGCCCGAACACACTATCGTCCGCACTAGAGGCGATGATTTAGCCCGAACACACTATCGTCCGCACTAGAGGCGATCATTTAGCCCGAACACACTATCGTCCGCACTAGAGGCGATGATTTAGCCCGAACACACTATCGTCCGCACTAGAGGCGATGATTTAGCCCGAACACACTATCGTCCGCACTAGAGGCGATGATTTAGCCCGAACACACTATCGTCCGCACTAGAGGCGATGATTTAGCCCGAACACACTATCGTCCGCACTAGAGGCGATGACTTAGCCTGAACACACTATCGTCCGCACTAGAGGCGATGATTTAGCCCGAACACACTATCGTCCGCACTAGAGGCGATGATTTAGCCCCAACACACTATCGTCCGCACTAGAGGCGATGATTTAGCCCGAACACGCTATCGTCCGCTCTAGAGGCGATGATTTAACCCGAACACGCTATCGTCCGCACTAGAGGCGATGATTTAGCCCGAACACACTATCGTCCGCACTAGAGGCGATGATTTAGCCCGAACACACTATCGTCCGCACTAGAGGCGATGATTTAGCCCGAACACACTATCGTCCGCACTAGAGGCGATGATTTAGCCCGAACACACTATCGTCCGCACTAGAGGCGATGATTTAGCCCGAACACACTATCGTCCGCACTAGAGGCGATGATTTAGCCCGAACACACTATCGTCCGCACTAGAGGCGATGATTTAGCCCGAACACACTATCGTCCGCACTAGAGGCGATGATTTAGCCCCAACACACTATCGTCCGCACTAGAGGCGATGATTTAGCCCGAACACACTATCGTCCGCACTAGAGGCGATGACTTAGCCTGAACACACTATCGTCCGCACTAGAGGCGATGATTTAGCCCGAACACACTATCGTCCGCACTAGAGGCGATGATTTAGCCCCAACACACTATCGTCCGCACTAGAGGCGATGATTTAGCCCGAACACGCTATCGTCCGCTCTAGAGGCGATGATTTAACCCGAACACGCTATCGTCCGCACTAGAGGCGATGATTTAGCCCGAACACACTATCGTCCGCACTAGAGGCGATGATTTAGCCCGAACACACTATCGTCCGCACTAGAGGCGATGATTTAGCCCGAACACACTATCGTCCGCACTAGAGGCGATGATTTAGCCCGAACACACTATCTTCCGCACTAGAGGCGATGATTTAGCCCGAACACACTATCGTCCGCACTAGAGGCGATGACTTAGCCTGAACACACTATCGTCCGCACTAGAGGCGATGATTTAGCCCGAACACACTATCGTCCGCACTAGAGGCGATGATTTAGCCCCAACACACTATCGTCCGCACTAGAGGCGATGATTTAGCCCGAACACACTATCGTCCGCACTAGAGGCGATGATTTAGCCCGAACACACTATCGTCCGCACTAGAGGCGATGATTTAGCCCGAACACACTATCGTCCGCACTAGAGGCGATGATTTAGCCTGAACACACTATCGTCCGCACTAGAGGTGATGACTTAGCCTGAACACACTATCGTCCGCACTAGAGGCGATGATTTAGCCCGAACACACTATCGTCCGCACTAGAGGCGATGATTTAGCCCGAACACACTATCGTCCGCACTAGAGGCGATGATTTAGCCCGAACACACTATCGTCCGCACTAGAGGCGATGATTTAGCCCGAACACACTATCGTCCGCTCTAGAGGCGATGATTTAGCCCGAACACACTATCGTCCGCACTAGAGGCGATGATTTAGCCCGAACACACTATCGTCCGCACTAGAGGCGATGATTTAGCCCGAACACACTATCGTCCGCACTAGAGGCGATGACTTAGCCTGAACACACTATCGTCCGCACTAGAGGCGATGATTTAGCCCGAACACACTATCGTCCGCACTAGAGGCGATGATTTAGCCCCAACACACTATCGTCCGCACTAGAGGCGATGATTTAGCCCGAACACGCTATCGTCCGCTCTAGAGGCGATGATTTAACCCGAACACGCTATCGTCCGCACTAGAGGCGATGATTTAGCCCGAACACACTATCGTCCGCACTAGAGGCGATGATTTAGCCCGAACACACTATCGTCCGCACTAGAGGCGATGATTTAGCCCGAACACACTATCGTCCGCACTAGAGGCGATGATTTAGCCCGAACACACTATCTTCCGCACTAGAGGCGATGATTTAGCCCGAACACACTATCGTCCGCACTAGAGGCGATGACTTAGCCTGAACACACTATCGTCCGCACTAGAGGCGATGATTTAGCCCGAACACACTATCGTCCGCACTAGAGGCGATGATTTAGCCCCAACACACTATCGTCCGCACTAGAGGCGATGATTTAGCCCGAACACACTATCGTCCGCACTAGAGGCGATGATTTAGCCCGAACACACTATCGTCCGCACTAGAGGCGATGATTTAGTCCGAACACACTATCGTCCGCACTAGAGGCGATGATTTAGCCCGAACACACTATCGTCCGCACTAGAGGCGATGATTTAGCCCGAACACACTATCGTCCGCACTAGAGGCGATGACTTAGCCTGAACACACTATCGTCCGCACTAGAGGCGATGATTTAGCCCGAACACACTATCGTCCGCACTAGAGGCGATGATTTAGCCCCAACACACTATCGTCCGCACTAGAGGCGATGATTTAGCCCGAACACGCTATCGTCCGCTCTAGAGGCGATGATTTAACCCGAACACGCTATCGTCCGCACTAGAGGCGATGATTTAGCCCGAACACACTATCGTCCGCACTAGAGGCGATGATTTAGCCCGAACACACTATCGTCCGCACTAGAGGCGATGATTTAGCCCGAACACACTATCGTCCGCACTAGAGGCGATGATTTTGCCCGAACACACTATCTTCCGCACTAGAGGCGATGATTTAGCCCGAACACACTATCGTCCGCACTAGAGGCGATGACTTAGCCTGAACACACTATCGTCCGCACTAGAGGCGATGATTTAGCCCGAACACACTATCGTCCGCACTAGAGGCGATGATTTAGCCCCAACACACTATCGTCCGCACTAGAGGCGATGATTTAGCCCGAACACGCTATCGTCCGCTCTAGAGGCGATGATTTAACCCGAACAC
This sequence comes from Bathymodiolus brooksi, assembly GCA_963680875.1. Lineage (NCBI taxonomy): Eukaryota > Metazoa > Mollusca > Bivalvia > Mytilida > Modiolidae > Bathymodiolus > Bathymodiolus brooksi. The sequence goes on along the minus strand of OY804578.1, from coordinate 49,496,573 downwards.
GCTATCGTCCGCATTAGAGGCGATGATTTAGCCCGAACACACTATCGTCCGCACTAGAGGCGATGATTTAGCCCGAACACGCTATCGTTCACCCTAGAGGCGATGATTTATCCCAAACACACTATTGTCCGCACTAGAGGCGATGATTTAGCCCAAACACACTATCGTCGGCACTAGAGGCGATGATTTATCCCGAACACACTATCGTCCGCACTAGAGGCGATGATTTAGCCCAAACACACTATCGTCCGCACTAGAGGCGATGATTTAGCCCGAACACACTATCGTCCGCACTAGAGGCGATGATTTAGCCCGAACACACTATCGTTCGCACTAGAGGCGATGATTTAGCCCGAACACACTATTGTCCGCACTAGAGGCGATGATTTAGCCCGAACACACTATCGTCCGCACTAGAGACGATTATTTAGCCTGAACACACTATCGTCCGCACTAGAGGCGATGATTTAGCCCGAACACACTATCGTCCGCACTAGAGGCGATGATTTAGCCCGAACACACTATCGTTCGCACTAGAGGCGATGATTTAGCCCGAACACACTATCGTCCGCACTAGAGACGATTATTTAGCCTGAACACACTATCGTCCGCACTAGAGGCGATGATTTAGCCCGAACACACTATCGTCCGCACTAGAGGCGAACACACTAACCATTACACCATCGATACGTTTTTCACCACTTTTGAAAACAGACAAATGGACAGACATATTTAAAATACATTTTTTTCATGGTCGCTGATATTTTAGATTTTAATTCTTAAAGATTTAGTTGGCTCGTTTCTCATCGATTGATTGAAAATATTAACTCCGATTTGACGCCATACGGGTGTCATTAGACTCTATTATGTCACCAAACCAAGATCAAACATATTTTATTTTTAATTAAATCGACAGCAACATGGACAACCTGATCAAACAACAAAGCTTCTTGAGATGTAACTTAGATATCAAACTGTCGTATTATTTTCAGAGCTGTATAATACAATCTAATGTTTTTCACTCTGTTTAAACAGTAGTCTTACTTGTTGCTATTGATAACATGACAGTTCATATGACGGCGTCTATTTTCTTTTCAATATTTTCAATGATGTTTTACGTTGTTTGTTAGCATTATGTGAAGAGTATCTCAAATGTACAATCGATACTTTATACCGTAGATTGACAGGTGTCTCTGTGATAAGATTATGGTTGGATGTATTAAATCATATGAGTAGAAGAGGATTTGATGGAAAAGGTTGCAAATTTTGTTTTAAAACAAGTTACCTCTGATTACCACTTTGGTATCTTCAATCATTTCTTGTTGATATAAGTTGCTATACGTTTTCATTTTCTATTACGTACGTGCATTTGTCCACACATACCGCATTCATTTATGAAACATACTTGGGGAAAAAAAAAATATTCGGTAAATCCTAAACCCCTATATGACAGACTTTTCTATATACACTCAATGATCTCGTTTGGACTGATGTACGTGTGATAACAAATGCATAATGACGAACATCAATTATAGCGTTGTTCCAATACATTTATGGGTAATTATGTGAGAAAATTTACCCTCGTCCTTTATTATTTTGATCACTCGTCTTTGGCAATTTACAACTAATACATTATATACGTAAATAGTCCATTTAAAATACCTTGCTCATTAAGCACTAAATTGGTGCTACCCGTCAGTATAATTATAATAGATTTCCTGTTAAATAATTACAAAACAACGGAATCTCATTCTATTCTTTTTAAATCTCCAACTTCATTTGAAATAGTGTTTTAATTGAATTACATTGAAAAATCTTGGAGAATTCCGTTCTTTCCATTTGATTTGTTGTACATAAGAAGATAGTTTTCCATTATCATTTTGTTCTTTCAGTTTATTTACCCAATATATATGTAATCAACACTTTGCAATTTCTTTTATATTCAGTCACATATTCAGTCGTTTACATTGTCAATGAAATTATTTCTTCAAAGAGAACATTTTCAATCTATTCATAGACCATATAATTATGTCACTTTAATTTTTAATCTTTGTATAGTTTTATCCTGATTAGTTCAGTTTCAAGTGGAATGTTTGTATTGTTTTTAAATATTTTCAGTGTCAAACAACTATTTTCTTCCATTGATGAGTTCCGTAGTATTTTAATGTACCCATTATTTTTCAGGTTTTGAATTCTTGATTACTCTTAGAAACACCAAAGTTTAAAAGACATTTTAAATACATGGGTAAGTTATACGTATTTTTGTAAATTAAACGTATTCCTGGTAAGAAAAGTTCGATGAAACGAAAGGTGTAATCAGAGACCGAACATCGAACAGGGACAGACAAGATACCACAGGTGTAATCAGATACCGAACATCGAACAGGGACAGACAAGATACCACAGGTGTAATCAGAGACCGTACATTAAACAGGGACAGACAATATACCACAGGGGTAATCAGAGGCCGTAAATCGAACAAGGATAGACAAGACAATGACCAAAAGTTTACAATACCACAGGGGTAATCGGAGACCCTACATCGAACAAAGACAGACAAGACAATGACCAAAAGTTTGAAGATACCACAGGGGTAATCAGAGGCCGTAAATCGAACAAGGATAGACAAGACAATGACCAAAAGTTTACAATACCACAGGGGTAATCGGAGACCCTACATCGAACAAGGACAGACAAGACAATGACCAAAAGTTTGAAGATACCACAGGGGTAATCAGAGGCCATAAATCGAACAAGGACAGACAACACGATGATAAAAAGTTTGAAAATACCACAGGGGTAATCAGAGGCCGTAAGTCATACAAGGACAGACAACACAATGACCAAAAGTTTGAAGATACCACAGGGGTAATCAGAGGCCGTAAATCGAACAAGGAGAAAACACAAAGATCAAAAGTTTGAAGATACCACAGGGGTAATCAGAGGCCATAAATCGAACAAGGACAGACAACACAATGATAAAAAGTTTGAAGATACCACAGGGGTAATCAGAGGCTGTAAATCGTACAAGGACAGAAAAGAAAATAACCAAATTTTTGAAGATACCACAGGGGTAATCAGAGGCCATAAATCGAACAAGGACAGACAACACGATGATAAAAAGTTTGAAAATACCACAGGGGTAATCAGAGGCCGTAAGTCATACAAGGACAGACAACACAATGACCAAAAGTTTGAAGATACCACAGGGGTAATCAGAGGCCGTAAATCGAACAAGGATAGACAAGACAATGACCAAAAGTTTACAATACCACAGGGGTAATCGGAGACCCTACATCGAACAAGGACAGACAAGACAATGACCAAAAGTTTGAAGATACCACAGGGGTAATCAGAGGCCATAAATCGAACAAGGACAGACAACACGATGATAAAAAGTTTGAAAATACCACAGGGGTAATCAGAGGCCGTAAGTCATACAAGGACAGACAACACAATGACCAAAAGTTTGAAGATACCACAGGGGTAATCAGAGGCCATAAATCGAACAAGGACAGACAAGACAATGACCAATAGTTTTAAGATACCACAGGGGTAATCAGAGGCCATAAATCATACAAGGACAGACAAGACAACGACCACAAGTTTTAAGATACCACAGGGGTAATCAGAGGCCGTAAGTCGAACAAGGAGAAAACACAAGGATCAAAAGTTTTAAGATACCACAGGGGTAATCAGAGGCTGTAAGTGGTACAAGGACAGAAAAGAAAATAACCAAAAGTTTGAAGATACCACAGGGGTAATCAGAGGCCATAAATCGAACAAGGACAGACAACACAATGATCAAAAGTTTGAAGATACCACAGGGGTAATCAGAGGCCGTAAGTCATACAAGGACAGACAACACAATGACCAAAAGTTTGAAGATACCACAGGGGTAATCAGAGGCCGTAAATCGAACAAGGATAGACAAGACAATGACCAAAAGTTTACAATACCACAGGGGTAATCGGAGACCCTACATCGAACAAGGACAGACAAGACAATGACCAAAAGTTTGAAGATACCACAGGGGTAATCAGAGGCCATAAATCGAACAAGGACAGACAAGACAATGACCAACAGTTTTAAGATACCACAGGGGTAATCAGAGCCCATAAATCATACAAGGACAGACAAGACAACGACCACAAGTTTTAAGATACCACAGGGGTAATCAGAGGCCGTAAGTCGAACAAGGAGAAAACACAAGGATCAAAAGTTTTAAGATACCACAGGGGTAATCAGAGGCTGTAAGTCGTACAAGGACAGAAAAGAAAATAACCAAAAGTTTGAAGATACCACAGGGGTAATCAGAGGCCATAAATCGAACAAGGACAGACAACACAATGATCAAAAGTTTGAAGATACCACAGAGGTAATCAGAGGCTGTAAATCGTACAAGGACAGAAAAGAAAATAACCAAAAGTTTTAAGATACCACAGGGGTAATCAGAGGCCATAAATCGAACAAGGACAGACAACACAATGATCAAAAGTTTGAAAATACCACAGGGGTAATCAGAGGCCGTAAGTCATACAAGGACAGACAACACAATGACCAAAAGTTTGAAGATACCACAGGGGTAATCAGAGGCCATAAATCGAACAAGGACAGACAAGACAATGACCAAAAGTTTTAAATACCACAGGGGTAATCAGAGGCCATAAATCATACAAGGACAGACAAGACAACGACCACAAGTTTTAAATACCACAGGGGTAATCAGAGGCCGTAAATTGTACAAGGACATATAATACAATGGCCAATAATCTGACAAAGGGACAAACAATGATCTACAATACACTACACAAAAAACTAAAGATTGAGAAACACGAACCCCACTAAAACTGGTGTGAACTCCGGTGCTTGGTAAATTAAGACTAAAATTTGTAATCCTGCCCATATAAGACTTCAAAAGGTATTCCAAGATGTATTTCAACATTGATATTTACTTTACAAACTCAAATACAATTAATGACACCAGTCTGAGAGCAAATCTGGTCGACATTTTATTTTATGTAATTACATACAGTTTGGTATATATTAAATATTAAAAAAAAAAAGATATATATATGATATTGAATGCCCATGACGCATTTCTAGAGTAACCTCGTGCCGGATTTACCTATAGGTTCGATAGGCGGAAGCCTAGGGCCTCACAATTTAGGGGGCCCCCGACCAAGGTGTATAATATTTTTAACACTGTAATTGGACGTTCACACTTATGCTGTCATAACGTACTTTACTTTCTAAACAACCTGTCAGTAATTTTCCTTACACAGTTGTACTCCATTTCAGAATATTGCAGAATTTTAAACACACTTCCATCCGCCTCCAGTCGTGAAGGTGGGGAATTGGGAGGGGCCTTACAAGTGGAATAGCCTAGAGCGGCACTGAGTAACCTTCATCAGGTATGCAAAAAATCGAAATGTTGGAAAGCCAAATAAATTAAAAGGGTTTTGGGGCAATAAAACCGAAAGCTCTATTCAGGATAGCCAAAATATATCCTGTTTTTTTTTAAAATTATTTTGCTAAATACACAATGTATATATAAAAAAAAACTTCAAATTTAATCCTCGTTTCATTTTGAGGCCTTTAGTAACCATTCAACGGTTGCATTGGAGAACTATGTAATCTGATTTGCTTATCCTATTCACTCCATACTAGCATGTATATAATCCATAGCAAATTCGTTTCTCTTTAATTTGAACAGCAGAGCTAGAACACCATATTCAGTTTAATGAGTATAAATTACCAGTACGGAAATTAACCTGGGTCTGAAATTTTATTCGCAATTAATCAGACCTATCTATTTAACGGGTTATTTAACTGTCCCAATCACCTGTAAATTAATCATAATTATTTTATTTTCGTTTTTATCAAGAATTACATCAGCCATTTTCAAAAATTGATTTCCGCCTACAGACAAAACACATCTGCAATATTGACTGTTAAGCATACAATTTCTGTCATATTTAATTTGCCATTGAAAGTAAATTGTAATTGATGCATGCCTATGGATGAATTTTATTGCAAATTACGACATATCAAAGCATTGCTTGTTTTAGATTACTGGCAAATAAAACCCAGATATAAATAATAAATATATTATTCTTTGTGCATGTGGTTATTAAAATAAAGGATCCATTATATGAAATTAACTTTTCCTTCCTTAGTAATTGAACCTATGTCTGCAATATACATTTGTCTTTTATTAAAGTATTTTAAAGAAACATATCTTGAAAAATCTTGGATTCGCTATTTTCACAGAAATCCAAATATATGAATGAAGGTTAAGGATAACCGACGAGACAATTAACAATGGACAGTCCAGAGACACAGGCAACATAAGACACAGAACAAAGACAAACAACGCAAAAACGGCAACACAGAAAATTAACACGAACAGCAACACGGACCCCACCTAAATATCGGAGATAAATCCAGGTGTTCGGGAAGGTTAAGCAGATCCTGTCTTTTATAAGACACCCACCATGTTACTATTATATTCTCAAGATGAAAATCATTGGTTCAATGATGGAAATGTTGGTTCAAAATGTGGGTAGCTCTTCTGGTTCTTCTGTTGTAACTCATTTCAAATGTCGTAACTGTTATTGATATATATTTATAGACAAGCGGATAAAGCTTGTTTCATTCATTATAGCACATTTACATATAACATTTGACGTATCATTTCATATTGTGAAGATGTTTTTTGAATTGCATTTGACTTTCATTGCAGACAGTTTGAAAAATGAAAGCTACTCGCCGATTTGTTTCTATATGCTTACAAGGCAGACTTCCTTCAAGTTCTTCTCAAGGATAAAGACAGAGAAATTAGCCCATACCTTTAATTCCAGCTTCCGCTATATAGATCATGTTCTGTCACTGAGCAATTCTCGATTCGGTGATTATCTATATTGGTCTATCCAAATGAGCTTGAATTTAATTATATTAAAAAGTCTGCTTCTTACCTTGACCTTGACATTGAAGTCGACAACAGAGGATGATTAAAAACAAATATCTACGACAAACGCGATGACTTCACATTTCCAATAGTCAAGTTCCCTTTCATCAGTAGCAATATCCCAGCATCATCAGCGTATGGAGTTTACATTTCACAATTAATACGTTATTCTTGTCGTTGATGTAGGATAGGAATTGACGTGTTGTGAAGAGTGGTTCACGGTCTATGCATTTTGCTAGTGGATACGAATCGAATTCAAATAAGAAAAGGTTCCTTAATCAACCGGTAGCTACACGTGTCAAGTACAAACAGTCAAACAAATAGTAAATATACAGAACGTGTAGTAAGACAATAAAACATCGTGTATACCGGAAAATCAAACTTACAGAATCGTAGACTGTTAACAATTCGTGCTAGACTACAATTATATACCTCGTCAATCATTGAAGGAATGAGTACAAACCTCCATCATAAAGACAAAATAAACAATGATAAAGGCGAAATCGATACCAACAACAGGAATATTGCAATTGAAGAAACATTTGATAAGGGGTTAATAGAAACAATACTCCACTTGGCATTTTGAAAGTGCAACGAGTTTCAGCAAGACAATGAATGCCATTACAGACAACGTGGGCGGGGTGATCTAGATACAGGACATATTAATATGCAAAATGTTTAAAACAATGGAATAAAAACGTTTATGTCTAATTTAGTGTACACGACACGTTTCCGGAATAATCTTAATTAGGTACCCAGAAAGGTACATAGCATACATGTTAAGCTGCATGACCGACAGGAAATGCAATGCTTGCCCTAGAAACGATTCTATAAGATCTAATAGAACCAAACCCATCATTCTAGGGGATGGCTGTCACTGTTTGTTTTCTGCAACCTGCAATTGTGCGAATGCTTTCACCAAAATATTACAAGTAAATAGGTTCACTCTCAAAGCTTAAGCAATTATATGTATTTATATCACAAACTAAAGCAAGACCAAAGGCCCCATGTGAAACAATTTTAATGTTGCAGTAGAATTTCATATATGTTTAAGCTAGTGTTGGATGTTTTAAAAAAAAGGTGGCTAAAGAAGTATCATAAGTACCAAAATATAATGTGAGGACCTGTTGCGAAAATATTTTGTAATCTCAACTACAGGTCAAAGCAAAGCTGACCGTAGCCGATTTTGGCTGTTCTATTTATGCCCTTCGGTATTATTGCTCTCAAACAATTTTAAGTTATTTGGCTTTGCAATCTTTCGATTTTGAGCGTACCTAATGAAGGTTATTCCAGAAATGCGTTGTGCACACTAAATTTGACATCTACGTTTTTACTGCACAACCTATTGAAGCAGACAACACAGCTTATATCTTCAACAACTGGTAATATACTTGTCGTTAACCAACAGAATAGCAGTGAAATACAACACATTCTTCATAAGATTGGAAACATTAGAAGTGGATAAAAGTCAGCAGATGAATATCTAAGAAAAATGTTATGCGTCATTTCATATCATTAATATAAAGGTTATCAATCTGCTTAATGAGGTTGAACAAAGCATTGTGTCTCCCGCTGATAATAGAGGCCGTATGTTCTTGTCTCAGTATATCACAGTCTCTCATTTTATTTAAATGAAGTTTCCGTTCTTAGTTCATAATTATCACTAAATGCCAGGAGAATGTCACTACTTAGTAGACGACACATATATGGCTATTAATGTCAACAAAATGATGACAGATGAAGGCGAAAACCGCGAATCACTCCAGGATAAGGAAGTTGTTAACACTAGAAAAAAGGCAACAGCTGTTGTTATCAAATGTTTTGGGGACTTTCATCCTGAAAGTGGATATTAAAATCTAGCTTTAGAATTTGTTCTTTATCATCTACATTTTAATGAATATACCTTCTCATCGGTGAATATCGAATTGCAGAAATTGAGTGGTGATATGCACTGATTGCTATCGCGGTACATTACTGAGTAATTACAATGTGTTCTATTTTGCCTTTAAAGGGCTCCGGAAGGGTAAACAGTTCCATTAGTGGTACCACCTGTTGTGCTACGTTTGCTAAAAAAAACGGTGATAAGTCATGAAAGAGGATAGAAGGGCCGGATTGTGAGTACGACACACAGAACATAAACATGGTCATCTGTGACACAGATATTACGTATCCATTATCCTCCCTTCTATGCTATATTATGAAAAAAAATACAAATACTCTCAGTCAAGACATTTCTTTCTTTGGTCCTTCCTGCTTAAAACGCCACAAAATTTACGGATAAAACAGCAATTACCAATTTTACAAACTATTCATATGCCATTTCTCAAAGTCCGATGCTATGCATCCTGAGCGGTAACGTTAACCAAGCAACGTAGAGGTGATTGATCTTGTCAAGAGTATACGACGTTGGTTCTGCACTGTCGTGTTATTTTTAAAATGATTTATTGTTAAGCATTATTACCTGCTGAGATCACCATGAAGTGGTCATGATTCATTGATTTTCACATCAATTATCTACGACATAAAATTCATTAATTTCAAAATTTGTAACTTGAACTGAGAAATGAGCAAAGCTAACAAATTGATCTTTGACTGAGGGAGAGGAGATGAAAATGGTGCCTTAATATCAACATTTTGATATGCGAGAAACAAAAGTCAGATTTATCTCCACATCAATCCAGGTGTCGCACAACTTAACACGGTCCTTATCAGCATCAGCTGGTAATCCCAAACATATGTTTACAGTAGATTATTGTTAGTCTGCACACATATTATTAAAGGGCGAAGCCCTTTTAACTATAGGCTATACGAATTTTAGTCACGTGACTATTGTATTCATAGCCAAATACCCTTTCACCGGAAGTGTAAAAATATTGAACAAAATAGTATTTAAAATAGCAATAAAATTTATTTCAATGAGAAATCCTGAAATCTCTTATTGTTTATATTCTGAAAAATTCAAATAAACTCAAATGAAAATTCTAAAGGAAAACTTATAATATTCACACAAAGCGCTATGTGTAGTACGTCATTTGTTAGTATGTACTGATCATGAAATACACACATGTGCCAGGTCGTATGCACCCCTGGGATGAATTTCATCAAAGTCCATGCATTTCTCCTGAAAGGATGATTCTCCTCTCTGAATACTTTGCGTGAGCTGGTGTCAAATAGAAAAAGCAGCTCGCCTTTGTCTTCGGCTAGGAAATCTGTTACATCTACATGCTATCCGCGATTCAAAAGCATGAAATGATTCTGACAAGACAAGCATGACAGCAGGGAATTATAAAACAAGCTTTATAATTCCCTGATGACAGGTAAGTTTTTTTTTTTTTATGGCAAGCAGCATTGCTTGAAAAAGCTTGATTGCATTTAAAATGATTGCATTTTCGTTTGACCCTCATTCCCCTTTTGATAAGCCCAAAACCCATAACTATATAGAATAAAAAAATTGTTGACATTAGGTCGATTCTAGGTCCTACAAAAATACATTCAGTGGACCTACTTGATATCTGCTGGACCTCTTCTTACCCTTTATCTTGCACACTCATATTGTGACAAAAAATATTTAAATCTGTGCAAATGACTTTGATATCAGAATTTTTATTTTCGACAAAAGAGTCAACTTATTGTGGGTCAAAATATTTCAAGACCCCCTCTCAAAAACAAATGGTCGCCCCACCATGTTTTGACACTTCATGCTATGAGAAACTCGAAAAAGTCTAAATGGTAAAAACCGCAGAAAACGATTTTCAGACATTGCAACATACATGCATAGGCACATTCAATAACCCCCTAGGCCCCTTGAGAAATCTTTCATCCCACATCGTTTTTTATCCCCCCTTTAGGCATCAACTTCCTGTTAGGAGGGGGCATACGTGTACTATGGAAACATTTCTTCTAGTTATTCAAGTTTAGGAGGCATGCCATTCGCCTCTCATGCCTCTCTTTTAAGACAGCCAAATGTTGGATACAGACTTCGCCCTTAAACAGGTTGTGCCTGTCTCATATTAATTACATTAACATTCAATCTGTCTGCAAGTACATGTACACAACTATCTTATATTCACAAAAGAAATAATTTAATTTTTATGACAATGTCTAATTATGGATCTCTTCCACAATAAAAAGATGAACTGAGGAAAAGAAAAGTAAGAATATCTGAACGAAAACATGAGTTGATAGAAAGGTAAATATTTACAAGTTGTACTATTTTGAAATTATTTGTGAATATAAGTAAATTTTTTTTGTCATTTACAGTCGGAAAGCAAACTCATTAATGGCGTCGCTGGTAAAACCACGGGTCACGTGATTCTCATTTGAAAACGTTGACATGTTCGTCGGTCATGAAAATTGTAGAACAAAGACCTCGTTTATTTATACCGTAGAAAATATCGAAACGTCTTATATTGTTTTCTTTTCAGCAATAATTACTTCCACGATTTGTTTATTAGATTTGAGTTAAAACGGGAGATTACTATTAAAATTTTGATGATTTAGAGGGTGACCCCCTCGATGGAATGTCGCCATCGCATTGGAATAAAATGCAAATATATTAAGTTTGCAGTAGAGTGACATTCCCAAACTTCACACTGCGCTAGGTTATATATTTATTTAACGAAATGTTTCTCTGGTACACGTTTTTATTCATTAATAAAAAATTGTGTCAGCTTTTAGTGCCGAAAAATTGTCAACCAAGAAAGATAACTCCGTACCATCGCATTGAAATAAAATGCAAATATATTAAGTTTGCAGTAGAATGACATTCCCAAACTTCACACTGCGCTAGGTTATATATTTATTTAACGAAATGTTTCTCTGGTACACGTTTTTATTCATTAATAAGAGTTTCTGTCAGCTTTTAGTGCCGAAAATTATTCAGATTCAGAAAAATTGTCAGTCAAGAAAGATAACTCCGTATGAATTTCTCTCTTTCTAAAAATACATTTACTATTTAGAACTAACCTAATGACTTAAAAGCACGCTGTGCACAAATGTTAATGCTGATGCAGGCTGCTATTTTAATAGCATATGCATATAATTAACTACAAATTTAGGAAAATACAAACATTTATATATGGTCTCCTTTCCTCAAAAGAAAGGATAGGCGACTAAAATTTACACGTCCACCGGTTTTATTCTAGCAATTCAAGAAAAAACATTTCTATATCCTTTTGATGAATCATGAACAGAACTGGTGTATTTTTTTTCTAGGCATGAAAATAAAATTCAATATAAAGATAAAAAAAATGTATAAATATTTAAAGAAAATGTATACAGTCATCTGTCAAAAGTATTGGGAAATGTAAAATAAATCCCTATATAATCAACCAAAACCATATTTTTAAAAAAAAAATATTGTGAAGTAATTTCTGGATAGATTTTAACAAATTTTACACCAAAACATTCAGAATTGTCAATATTTTGATTGTTTATTTACTCATTATGTAGTTATGAGTTATTTTTATTTGTACATAATTTAAACACAACAAATAAAAATTGATTTTGATTTTCCTATATATTTCAACTAAAAATAAATCCTAAAAATTAACAATCATGGAAAAATTATGTACAAATAAAAACCACTCGTATAAAGATTTGAGCAAATAAACAAACAAAATATAGACAATTCCGAATGTTTTGGTGTAAAATTTGTTACAATCTATCCAGAAATGATTTCACAATAATTTTTTGAAAAAGATATGGTTTTGGTTGATTATATAGGGATATTTTTTACATTTCCCAATACTTTTGACAGATGACTGTACATATTAGTTTTCAAGTGTATTTCTTTTCCATAAACTATTAACAGTAAAAAGTCCATAAATTTTTATGAAAGTTGAACAAATCCTAAGTACAATAAATTATTAATTTAATAGAAAATGAGATTAAAAAAAAGTATGTGCCAGTCTCCAGGATATGGCAAAACCCAGCTTAATGAACCTCCATATTCTGATTTTAATTTTATTAAATGGTCATAAGATTTCCTGTCCCAACAACAACTAGATACTGAAGCTTTATCCCAATCTGAAACTTTTTGTGAGGAATATTCAAAGTTTTCAAAACTGTGGCTTTTGAATCTGCTGTCTCATCTAAAACTTCAATTGAACAAAACTTGGATTTTTCAGTGTCAGTTTCAGAAAATGAAAGAAAAGTCTTAAGACCTGGGAGATCTACATGTATATCATTTTCCTGTACCAAATATTTCAGAAAACTGTAAGCTGACAATTTCTTCTCAAAACTTTCCCATGCAAAGGTTTCATCACCCGTTTCCTTGAAATCTTCCAAACTTAAATGGGAGAATTTATTGCCTCTAATGGGAGAGGGTTCACCAATTTTGTCTTCTGGTTCTTTCAGTGATTTAATTAAAGCTGTTTTGTCAACTAAATCTTCAATTTTTTTGTACAAATCTGGCAACAATAAAGCTTTGTTGGATAAAAAGTCACTGACTACAAATTCTAAAACAGGATAAAACAGTACATAACGGTCAATATTGTCAGAGTCTACATTGCAATATTCCACCTGATCAAACTGTGAAAACATTTAGTTAACTGGTAGTCTTCAGTTTTTGAAAGTTCATTTAGAGAATCATCAGACCTCACAAATTTGTTAAAATTTTTATAACATGTAAGGCATAAAATGGCTTTGCCTGCAGACAATGAACACAGGGCCCAGGGTCCCTGCCACTATGGGCTTCAGAACAGTTAAGTTTTTTGGAGGCATTACAACTACTAGTCAACTATGGTAAAATCACAGTCTTGCAAATTACAGTTGTTTAATCAATTAAATATCATATATGCAGTTACATACAGATAACAAATTTAGCCTAATTTCTATTTATAACACACACACTGGCTGGTTTTTGTTTTTAGAGTCACATTCATTCAATCATTGTATACCTGTTACACATAAATTCATAATTCATTTGCAGAAGAAAATCAGGTAAAACTTAAAAGTCAGCATTCCTAAATATATTTGATAAACCAATTGCCTTTGAAATAATCGCCACATTAGATATGTACAGCAAACGGGAAAGGAGTCTAAACAAAGTGCATTGACGAGACGGGAGAAAAGGGGTTGGTAGGGGGGGGCGTAATCTGATGTAAACAATGCAGTTTTCTTGTAAACTTTCGGTTAAAATATAAAGATATTAATAAATCTAATAAAAGGCAGACATATACTCACTACATGGGTGTTTTGGGGGAGAAATGTTCACCAAAATGGGCAAATTTTACTCTAAAACAAGGCGAAAATTAAAAAAAACATGCCTCGTCGAATTTTCTTTCAGTAATGATTTCCATTCAGGGTGACGGAATTTCCAGTTGAGAGAGCATTTACTATTGGTTGATGATGCTATATCACTCCTGTATCATCAATTTCATGTCCTAATATAGAATTGTGTCAGCTTTTTCATTGGCCGAAAAATGTAAACAAACCGAACCTCGTGTTTTTACACATTTTAGAATGCACGATTCGAAACACGTTTTTGACTAATATAAACCTCGGTCGCTTGTCTGATATAGCCAGTCATTGCAAAAAAAATATACATATTTTATAGAAATCACGTTTCTATCACAATTTTGTCTATTTAATACTTTATTTCAGGTTTAAGCTACAACGGCGCGAATGAAAAATTTTGCGGGACTTGTAAAGCGGCACCTAGCGGGAATTTTTTGCGGTTATCGCCCCCTGACTGCGTGGTTTTAGAATCACTAGCTATAACGGTCAAATCATGGGTTTGCTTTACGACTGTTATATCTTATATTTTTAATAATTATTTATTACTTTCGAAATGAACTATGCTTTAACTTCTTAATCTTGAATTTTATTGTGACAAGTTAAAATTAAATAAATTATATATTTATCTTTATGCACTTTACACATTTCTTAACTCTTATTTTTAAATAATTAATTTTTCAGATTAGAAGCATATGATAGGAACCAAGACTTTGGGAATCAGTATGCAATTGGAGGACGGACACTTATTTCTTGACAACAACCATGACTATTTCTACTAAATATAGGGACAATTATTCTGTACCGGTGCCACTAGTTGTAACTTTGTGATATACACCTTTAATGATTTCAAATGTATTCGTGTAAAACGTGATGACATATTTATTAACAACATGGTAAAAAACATTACAAGAATTTTATGAAAAATATTTTAAAAGTGCTGTTCTGCAAAGATTGTTTTACAAGGAGTATAGCAAATATTCATTTGAATAAACCTGTTGGATTAAATATATACTAAATGTGGCTTAAAATCGTAATAAATCTGTAATCATATAAATGTGTCAAGTAGTTTTCATATATACTTATGCTGTTTCTGGAATGATTCAAGTTTTAAAATTGCATAACATAAAACAGACAAATGTGATTTCACTTGCTAGTTTTGTTTCAGTAACATTTAAAGGTTCTTTTAGGATTGTGTATGTTTTTGCCAGTCCTATTATTCTTTCTATATGAAGTCTTTTACTTGAAATTGCACGATCTTTTAAAACAGTTTTGCCAGTCATTCTATTTTTTTTTTCGAAAAAAAAGTTAGAATATTCATTGTTACATCATATGGTGCAAATAAATCTTGGTCATTGTCTGTCACTTGTAGAACCACCATATGCTGGAGAAACATAATTTACTAATCCACCAGGAGTTGCACCAACTAACAGTTTGGTAGTATTCCTGTTCTTACGTGTTGAAAATGTGGCCTGTTTTTGGCTTCATCACATGGCATTCAGTCCCATCAATTATTATTCTGGTTGATGGAAATTTGGCTTTAAAATCACGAGGACTGAAAAATCTTACAATGTCTCGATCAGGGAACATGTTCACTTCACGCCATTGTTTTGCCATACAATTTACCCAAGTTACCCAGATATTGACAACTGCTGTTTCAGAAATGTTAAACAAGCGGCTGAGCTCAAAGTTTGTCTTGTGTTGCCGAATTTTGATCAGTGTTAAAAATAACTGGTTTTCCACTGAAAGCTGCTCACCTCTGTAATACAGGTAGTTCAATTCTTAAGCAGCATTTCCTAACGTTGCAAGAACAAATATGAAGACTTCATATGTTCGCAGTCCTGTATAAAACATAATCCCAGGCGATCCGCAAATCTGTAAGTGATGGCCAAGTCGAAGTTTGTGTACTTGTACTATCCAAAGATGAAACGTTTACATTTACATTACATTCACTCATTTCCACATCTTCACATGGTTCAGCAGTATAAATTATTTCATTGCCAACATTATCATCATCAAATGATAAGCTTGATGACATATTGTCACTGCTGTCAGAACTATTGTCAGAGTTCAACCTTTCTTTGCCTTCATTCCGTTTGGCCTGTCGCTTATCTCTTTCATTTGAATTAGAAGTCCTAACCCAAGGGAAGACACTGGAAATAGCATCCCTTTTCAATCTTTTGACAAGTGCAACAGTACCTGTTAAAGAGAAAAATTGTAATTTTTAAAAACAAATCATACAATGAAGATTTCACAGGTTAATATATAAACATTATTACTAGACATACAGGCATGAACTTTAAAAAAGGATGTTTATTCCTTAAAAAAAAAATGAATAAGATAAAAATTAATTTTATTCTTTTTTATTTTTAAGGAAGGTGATGTACCTGTATTAGCATAATTAATACTTCATACAAAAATTAAAACTTTTCTTTACATTTTCTTGTTATCATAACTTAATTTAGCAGGAACTTCTCTGTTTACATATTTTGACATACTTGATGATTTTTTTCTTCATGTGTAACATTGTACTGACGAGTTAATCTAATTAGGTAATATTACACTCAACAGGGTATACACAATATAATTTTGATAGATAAAAGTTACTTACCACATGTAGTTTCAGATGTGTAATCAGATGGAAGGAAATGAAGTTTACACACAACACTTGTTTTTGTTTGTGTTCCAAAGCTGGTATTTATTTCTGTCCATGTTTCTTTTGATTGCCTTAATCCATTTCTTTTTCAATTTTTCATTTTTTGGAAATACATGGCTTCCTTTATTGGAACAATGAGGTACAGAACAGCAAGTTGATGGCATTGTTTATATTTCTTCTACGTTATCTGGTGAATTGCTTATCAACAGGAAATCAGTGTAGGACCGTGATATGTTGTGATGCCACCTGGAATTCTTATCAGGGGAAATTATTGACTTTTGTTTCTCAAACTCTATCATAAAATCGAAAGATACATGTATTATAGTTTTATAGATGGAGTATACTAAGAACCTTGAAATACTTTCCATACTATTTTTTTTATAGTTGTTAGGATTCATTTCTAGTACCCAAAACCATTGACACATGCTAATTCCGCTTGACGCGTTTTTGAGGTATCTGTCATATGTCACGAAAACGTGCCTTCCGAAACAATTTCATGCGATAAAGATATTTCAGTTACTTACGACAGTGCGGCTGTTATTTCCACATTATCAGGTTTCCAACATCAACAAAACTGACCACCATTATATAACTGAACTATTATTGAAAGTGGCATCAAACGCCAATAACCTTAACCCAACAGGGACATTACAGAATAAGTGTACGGGAGGAAATTTGCACTAATATGAAGCAAAGACAATTTGGAACTGTACCTAATAATTTAGATAAATCTCTCCGACTTTTCTGCCATTTACTTGCTTGATGCTTTTTTTCTTTTTTTGTAGTTGCCCAGTGGACTCTTCCAAATATTATACTCATCAGAGACATAGATATGTTTAGTACTTATATACCAATCTAATTTCTGCAAATTGCTTGTTTGTATACTCTTTATTACATTTATGTATTAGAATGTTGTTGTTTTTTTGTAATATGAATCACTGTAATGACTCTGCCCCTTGCTGGGACCTTGATTGGACAATAAAATCTTATCTTATATTTAGATGAGTATTGCTTTTATATAAGAAGATGGGAACAGTAATATCGAAAACAAGAATGTTGCATGGATATGACATTATGATATCAATCGTTATATATACAAGTATATTTGAGCTACTTTTGTTTAATTCGGATTGAAGATAAAAAAGGATTATATGTAAAATCAACAACAAAATGAAACACTAGCTAACTGGATAATTATTCTCATAATGAAAGGCTAGTGTTATATTCAATAAAAACCATATGCATAATACAACCGTTTTAATACATAGAGCATCATCTATCTTCAACAAAAATAAAGATAATGTTGAAATGGTACAAGTTGATACTAAGTCTAAGTAAAACATTAATAATAATAAGGGTATTTCAGTAAAAACAAAGCTATTTTTCTATAGTAAAATGATATAGAATCTAATATTTGAGGAATTGTTGATCGTCACCGTTTAAACTATGTTTTCATGATTATTGAGAACCACAATAGATGTTATCGGCACTAATGAGCCCGCCCTCACTTAACTGCAATCTCATATCGATAAAACAATTATAAATATTGAGAGGTACAATTTACTTTTCTTGACTGTTTTCTGTTTTCCTTTTGGGAAGTTAACTGTACGCTTCCATTTTTTTCAGTGGCAATTTATTTTTAGCGTCCAATGTGCAGGATCGTATGGTAGTTTATGGATTACATCAACTTATACAACCAGTACCTAGGGTTTGTGACGTCGACATCCGTCGTACCGAATCGTATTTGTCGCTGCCTTATCATAAAATATCAGTTTTCAGTTAGAGGTCGAATGCTCTCTCCGTGTATTCGGGTTTCCTAAATCAATAACACTGACCTCTACGTTTGAGTTGAAAGTTCAAAGAATCAAAGAAAAGAATTTTAGTGGGTTACACTGTATACCAAAATAATTTCTGTTTACACTCTTAACTATTTAAGATTACTAAATCATTTTTAAATGTTCAAGTCTATTACCTGATACAACTGACCCAATTGAAATGCACTTTTAAGATCTAGAACATATTTTCTATCATCTAATATTTACTGTGCGTGTAAAACAAGTCCTCAGACACACACAGTACTTTCATAAATCCAATATTATATTAAACAAAAGAATCCCAGTGCTGTGAATAATAAAGAATTCACAGTTAATGTAATGAACTAAATCTTAATACTAGTCTTAACTTAATATCGTTAAACTTCATCATTTGTAGAAGTAATCATGTAATATTATCGAATAGGAAACATCATATTAGTCACTGTTGGAATATAACAGTAATAGACATTACCACATCCAACAGGAAATAATATAGTCACACGTGGATAACACGTGCATGACCATGTCATTTCACTAAAAGAGGAAGATTTAGGTCGAAAAAACTAGTTTAACCCCGCCACTTTTTATTGAAGTGTCTGTATCAAGTCAGGAAAGTGTACTGTTATGTATATGTGCGCTATGGGTATCGATGTTGCCTCTTACTACAATTTCTTCGATTGGATTTTCGAACTGTTCCAATGGTTTGGTAATTTTTTGTTTCTTATTTTCTATTAAAGACCAGAATATAATACCTCCAGAATACTCCATTAATAAGTGGCTATTCTAATTTAGTAACTAACCGTAAATTATGCGTCCCTAAATTGATATTGTAATCTATGTTTGCTAACAATAAACCTTTACTCCGTGTTGTTATGGGCTTTCTTATCAGTATACCACACTGTCGCTAAGGTATTCTTTTTTTATCACTATAGGAATATAGCATAAATGGAAATTACGGCATCCATATTCTTGCTGATATTAAAGATTATACATATACAAAACAATATTATATACTTATTGACTGGGTATGAGGGAATAGCAAGTTTGTTGTCCCTGAGACCCTGACTATTGACCGAGGCGAAGCCGAGGTCAATAGTCAGGGTCGAGGGGACAACAAACTTGATATTCCTGAATACACAGTCTATAAGTATTTTATTATACCGAAAAACATTAGACTCATAGTTGAATGATCACCTCAAATTGATAAAGACCAATAAAATCACGCATCTTTTGCCAGTATTTTGCATTATAAATCTGAATATTGTCTCATGGACATTGTTATGCTATTTCCCCAGTCATTCATAAGAGTTTGATTCTTTTGAGAAAGTAGACTTCAACATAAATGTACATGGTGACTACAAGTTTTATGAAAATTTTTAATTTTTTTGAAATTTTTGAAATTTTGAAATTTTTTGAAATTTAAAAATTTTGTGAAATTTTTATTTTTTTTATCTTAAAATTTTGAATTTTTTTGAAATTTTTTAAATTTTGAATTTTTTTGAAATTTTAAAAATTTTTAAAAAAATCCGGGTTTCTCGATAGCGACGATAACGCCAGAGGATCACGCATAGCAATTACCGTAGTTTGTCCAATAAGCGACGTCCAATTAAAAATTCCGCGAAAGTTGTTTAAATTGCCAGTAAATAGTTCAGCGGCAGTCAATAGTCTTGAAAACTATGGACCGGTCAATAGTCTCAGTGTTAAAAATGTGAAACAATAGCATTTTTATTTCTTTAAAAAAGCTTTAAGAAAGTATATACTGAGGTATAATAATAAATAGTATTAATTTGACATACTATATATATATATATTGATAAAGTCCCTCGGTGGGACGAAAATTTTGTCATTCTACGAAGTGTTTAATTCTTTATCACTTTGTTTTGTGTACTTGGTGTTGTTTTACAAACCATTTTAGACGTTTATAATTGTTTTACTTGTATAGTATCGTTATACCGTAACGATCCAACACCCCGTAAGACTGATCGTTGACTGGTTTTTCAGACGTTGTATATATATATATATATATTTATTTTAAATAAAAATCATTTATATATCTTCTAATAAAAACGTAATCTTTTCCAAACAAACAAGTTTCAAGTTTCAAGTTTTTATTTCTCAAAGACCCCAACAGGGGTATGTGAATAGTAACAAACAAATTACAAATATAACAAAGGAATGCAGTGAACATTATAAACATTTATAACATATATACAAGTAAAAGTATGTGTTATTAAGGAAGACAACCAAATAGGTTGATACGTTGTAAACCAATATTATATGTATTAGTTAACTACTGATAATACAATTTTACAGAACTTAGCAATTTTACAGTAAATATTATAGGAGTCAGAATTAAGCAAGTCTTTTAAAGAGGGAGAGGCGTTAAGGTGCAAAATTGGCCCCACATTTTATAAAAAAATAATGCTTCACATAGAATAAAAACAATTTACTAATTTAATTGTTATATTTACAAATTTTCAAAAAATATATCTTTCCGTGAGATTGCAATTGGGTGCGCTATGACGTCATAATGATTAGACGGATAATGCTGAAAATGGACTATAAACGACATATTCAATGTACATTTTAGCTATTTTATATACCTCCACAGTCTTCCACCAACACCAAATTGAGCAGTTGTTTTGAGTATAGAGGGTTAATGATTGTATCAAAATATTTTGTTGGTGGAGGATTGTGGAGGTTGTTAAATATTAATTTATTTATAACCTCGGCCAGACCCTTAAAATCAATATTTTCACTCTTCTGATTGTATATATGATACTATTATGTATTATACACAATATGGCCCCATATTTAATGAATCATTATCTTAGAAAATACTTGATTAAAATTTGATGTGTTTTATTTTATAGACGACATCATACTTTTAATGTTAAAGCTTGTTTCCAACAAAATCGAAACGTATTTGACGTCATTGTGACGTCATGAGCGTTATTTGTTTTCTGTATTTCATGGAATTTTGCCCGCGATATTTCGACGGTTTTCGAAGAAATTAAGCACCTCCGTAGTCGCGCACCAGACAATATTTTACCAGATTATTAAAATAAATAAAACACAACTACTGTTAAAGTATTTTTTTTGGCGCACGAGGTGTTAAATTTCTTGAAAAACGACGACGGGAAAATGTTCAAATATTACAAGCGCTTAGATGACGTTTTGATGTTTGAGAAGCAATATTTGCCGTAAAAAACGATGGTATGTCGGCGCGTAACAGTTATATAACATAAAAATAAAATAAACACCACTTCATCCAAAATAGTTTTTTTTCATAAGCCCCCAATTATTGATTATATATTTTCTTCCGGGATACTGAAATAGTTATTACTACCGGGATACTGAGGTAGGTTTAATGGTCTATCGATGCTACTTCTAAAATGAAGTAAAATAGTTTGATCCAAAAGGAGTAGATATTTTTTGGGCACAATCCAACATATCCTTAAGAAGAGTTTGAAGATACCATAGGGGCAATCAGAATCCGTATATGCGTTCTGTCATGTGCATAAGTTATTGTTTGCATGATTGACAGACAATATTCATCATATTGTTTTCTAGCTTCTGAACTGTCGATCGAGAAAATAATAAAATATTCTAGACAGGCAGCATATAGCCAGTCAAAGGGGTTTGCAATTAATATTTCGCATGCACAATAGCGACCCATCACCACAAGGTGTGGAAAATAGAAATATTCTTCTGTGGTTTAAATGCGTATTAACTGCATTACATGTAAACTGTATTATTCTGTTTGATACCCTTTTTACCCTTGAGTGTTGTAATAAAATATCGTGAACGTGATGTAATTGTATGAAAGCATTTCAAGGTATATTTTAAATGAGGTTGATACATGTTGCCATTTGATATCAATTCGGTTGTATTTCATTTTGACGATTTTAATTACGGAAGACGATCACAACCATATTTTTTTTAACAATTTTTTTCATAGCATATAATAAAATGAAAAAATATATATCACACTGTCGGAACAGTTCCAACATTCAATAGAAAAATCGTAGAAATAATATCATTTAGTGTCCGTCATCTGTTATCCATAACTTTTCATATTAATATTTAATCTTTTTCTTAGAAACTGCAAAACCAAATGCTTTATATTACGTTATCAAGTTCTCTCAACCCGCACCTTGGCATTTTTTTTTTTATAGATTTATGATGGTTGTCCGTAAAAATGTACTGGAATATATCATAACATTGGTTGTCGCTAAGAATAAAGTACGCTTAAAAAAGTGTTTAAAAAAATTTCAAATATGACACAGTTCTATTCCTCAAATAAATCTATCTATTACTTCTTTAAGGTTAATACCAAAATTTCGACCAGTTTTCGACAATCAATTAATATGTTTCTGAATTGATATGATCTCAATATGTACATTATCAATGTCATAGCAGACGATGAAACCAAAATTGGTCTGTATGAGATATATTTTTTAAATGATTAAAGCTTTGTTAAGGTGACGAAAAAATGAATTACGAAAAAATACAATTTGAACGTGAAATAATAGATGAGGTACGTAGTTCTTACATTTAAAGATGACATTTTTAGATCAGATTTCTTGAGATCATTCATGCAATTTCAGCATCATAATATAACCTCTGACAAATGAAGCGATCAAAATAATGAGAGATTTTATCACGTGAAACAAACCGTCGAAAACAGGAGACCGTCGAAAATGGGTGACGTTGCGACATTACTATTCGTTCACTTTAATTTCATAATACAGTTTCAGAACATGTTTTTATTCCTGAAATCAATCCACATTGCATATTAAGTCAAATTTATGCTTTGTTTATTGAGTTTTATTATGCTTTGTTTTTCTTTTTCTTTTTGTTTTTTAAAGATATGCATTATAATACAATGATACGTACATTCTGTATTCTGAAAAAAATGACGTTCAGTGCTTTTCATTACCTGACTTTGTCGGTCCGCTGTGAGGAATTAGATGTACATATTAACTAACTGTATTTATTTATGAAAAGCACATATTGTGAATACATTTTGGAGAAAATTTTATCGACATCTGAGGTGAGGCCGATTTTGGCTCTTATAGCTCCCAGTCCTTTGTCAATATTAGGTTTGGTAGTAAGATTGTGTGGTAACAATGACTTTCTTTCATTATTGAGAAAAGAACATTCAAACAGATAATGATACTCATCGCCCATTGCGTTACTAGTACAAATGTCACAGATTCTACCATCACGTTCAATACCCCAAAAACGAACACACTTTTTCCTCTTCTATGCTATGCTAAAATTAAAATAAATCTTGTTCATATTTATTTATTTGCAGTTATTAAAAGCAGACTCTAATGATATTTTTGTTGTTGTATTTATGTCTTTTGGTGGTTTCCTTTAGCTTAAAGTATAATTGTATCTTCTTAATTGTATCCAAACCGGGTTATATTTACAATAGGTGGCTGTCACCATACCATCAACAATTTCCTTGTGTTGCATTTCTTATCCAGAAAAATCAAGAGTATCACATAGATTCCTTTCCCATGTAAGAAATGATTAAAGATACTAAAGGGTAATCATGCAGAAACCGTAAATAGAAGGACAGACAATGAAAAGAAAAAGAACAGACAGACAAACAATGATCCATAAAATACTACACTGAAAACTCTAGATTGAGCAACACAAACTCCTACTCTATTTGCTACATCTATCGTGTTGCTGTTGATGCCAAGTTATGGTAAGAATTCTGCTTATCACAGATGATGCCACAGTGTTCGTGAAATGGGGATCATCAATAAAAACTTTGTTTGTTCTTTCTATGTAGAAAATGGAATACCTCTTATTTACTCTGTATTCACATTTAAGATTACAGTTCTGTTCATCCTTATTCGTTGTGTGATATATTCTTTGTAACAGTATTTGAATATTGGCAGGCAACAATAACTATGTCTAATGTCGTAAATGGATTATGAAGGCAGCTGACGCATTACCGGTAACGGAGCCAGTATTAAAATTATTTTCCACAGTTAAATTTTGTATTCGCAATGACAACATAATAATACAAATAAACGCTAGAGAATATCGAAGGGGCAATCAAAAATGGACAATCCATAGAAACTGGCATTATAGGGTACACAAGAGGAAGCACAAATACAAGACAATATGTGTTGGATACTCATTTACCACTTTTTTCAATTACCAGAAACATTGTATATGTAGCATCCAATGAAATTCCACTTCAGTCTTATGTTGAGTTAGAATGTGGACTTATTCCGTTATCATTGTTGTAACATATCGATAATTCACCCCACACCTGAATTACATTGTTGAACATAGTTAACGAAATCCTTTCAAGAAACAATGCATATGTTTTATTTTATATTCTTAGTGAAGGTATAGGTATTTATAATTATTTTTCAATAGCTCAGTTCATTTCTGTCGCTTCTATTGTAATACTCTGTTGATAACGTTGGACATTGATAACGTTATCCATTGGATTAGTGCATTTTGATGTCCCACGCTCCGTAAGCTATTATTCTGTTTTTTCATTGTCTTGTGATTCTTCTTTGTCGTAAACTTGAACTCTAGAAGACCACTCAGCCCTATGTGTATGTGGTCGTGTCGTGGGTGTTCAAACATAATTATTGTCGATATTTTTAAAGTACAAGTTAGATTTGTTCAGATGATGCACTCCGCTCCTTACCTCATTCATGACTTATCACCAGGTTTATAACAAGAGTAGCACGAAGGGCGCCACATGATGCAGAACATGCTTAACCTTATGGAGCGCCTGAGTTCATCCCCAGTTTGTATTGGGGTTCATGTTGCTCTATCTTCAGTTTTTTGTGTAGTGTTTTATATCATTTTTTGTCTTTGTCCTGTTTTCATAATATGTGATGATGTATGTTATTAACTGGTCTCATCCCAACCCTGCCTTAATGTTGATGGGGGCACGTTCATGTACACATATGTAATACAATGTACACATTTAATTTAGTGCGCACGACGCGTTTCTGGAATAACCTTCATCGTGTCTCATAGTCAAAAGATTGGAAAGCCAAATAACTTAAAAATTCTTTGCTTTGGGAGCAATTAAACAAAAAGGTCTAAAGGGGATAGACACAATCGGTTAAGGTTGCATATGCCTGAGTGCGTAAAGAAAACGTTAGAGAAAACCGAATGGGCAATCAAGATTGGACAATCCAGAGAAACTGGAAACACTGGATACACAAGACGAAGACAACACAACAAAAAACATATCACAATATGTGTTGGACACCACTATACGCAAACAGATGAAAAAATATAACGTAAATAAGACATGATCCCTCCTACAATCCACTGGAGGTAAAGACGAACCGAACATCGTTTTTATGTGGAAATTGCAGAGGACATCACACCACGGAACTCAGAGCGCAAAGACATTTGATAGGACAACACAAAAAACTAAAATGATGAGCAACACGGACCCAACCAAAAACACAGGGGATGCTCGCGCCGTGTAAGCAATTATTGCTTCTTATAAGACACCCGCCATGTTACACTTGCTGTGAGAATAGGAACTGTGAATTTCAAACATTAATATTTCTAATAAACCATGTCAGTGCCGAAGCACTGTCTACTGAGGAGATGATACTCTCGGGGACTTGCAGTCCACCAACAGATGTATCGATAGTAATACAAGCGTGGATATCTAATTTAGTGCCCGCTACATTGAGTTTTATATAGGTAAATTATAAGCATTTATCAATTTCCGATTTCTATGAGTAAGTGTGTCGATGGATTGCATGTAATTTACTGTATGGTTTTCCATGATCTAATCGCTATATGTAGATTAATGTGGAACAATACATCCATACTTTCAAGATGAGTTTTATGAAACGTACCACATAAAAAATCATGGCCCCATTTAACAACCTAGCGACAATACTGTTTTATTTGATCTTTGTTTTACACATGGTATCATTCATTTCAAAATTACTGCAATTTATCGAAAGAGCATGATAACTTAATGAAAACATAAATATTTTACTTGATTGCACAGGCTAATTAACTTTTCCGTGCTCAAATTCTTTACAATACTGAAATATTAATGTAAAATATGAGAAATTGACATATATTTGTATTCATTGTGCAGGCGCATGTTCAAGGTTAGTGTATAATATTTCGGAAACATTATATATGCCAAGGTATCAATAAATTATTCCATAAATATCATAACGTAGGTGCGTGACGGGGATATAGACATTTCGTACTGTCGTAACTAAGCTCCTTTTTTATTTCGTAAGATTGGGGAAGTCCAAGCTCATGAGTGTGTTCACCGAATGGTACCTTAAGCAGATGAAGAAAATCCTCATCTAGTTTCTAAAACAGGTGCCAAAAAAATGGCTATTTCTTCCACAAAATCCTTCGAAACTGTAATTTTGATTTGGTATATAAATACATTGACATTTTTCAAACAGTTAATGTATGAACATAACATGATACGGTCTGTATCAATAATATGATCATGCAATTATATTTTCCAGGTCTAAAGAATACTTTAAAAGCAGAATATTTTCTATATTGAAAACAACGAGCAACAACGCAAGTGACCATGAATGCAGTTATTGCTCGGTTGTGTACGTAAATGTTAGTATGCTCTACTCATGTACTGAACGTTGTTGGTTCAATCAACGGTGAGCTCAAACCAAAGACCATACTATTGGGCATGAGTACAAACAAAGACTGATTGGTTATGATGTAACTTAACAACCGCTCATTTGACGTTAAACAGCAATAACTCATTCCACTCACGCAATGTTTGTAATGAGACAATGATGCATTTTTGACCTTTGATAATACAATGTACATGTATATGATATCTGGATTATGATTTTGGGTGTTTACCACCACTTTCAACAATAGTTAAGTTTTTTCATGATGGTCAGGTGTATTGATGGATGAAAACGGACAATAATGAAGGTTGGTTTTATCGGTGGTAAAAAGTAACCCGTCATGATGGTAAGTTTTATTAGTTGAGATCGAACCAACCGTGTATAGGTCATAGAACAAATTTATTTGATAAGGTTACATATGTGGCACTCAAATCTAAAGTGGCTAGAAGACGAACATAAAGGATCCAAACGGATTCAGTTAAACGTTAGATATCGAATTCTGAGTAAACAAAACGTAAAGCTGAAATAACTGTATTGTATATCAATAATTTGCAGTGTTATTTGGGAGTTTGGCGTGTCGCAAAATGCAGTTTTGTTTAGAGACGCATAGTCGAGCCAGTTAAACCGATTTGCGACCTTCAAATTCACCACTGACACCGGCAATTCTTCAAACCAATACTGCTATTTCTATTCTAATGCAAAAATGTATCAATCGAGTGCAAGAAATGGTCTAAAATGTCGAGAAATATTGAAAATGATACACAAAAACATTTCGATTTCGGATAAAATTTCACAAGCAATTATTTAAAAGTGGGCGATGTCTTTATTTTCTATCATATTGTATTATTTGACGTGGTAGATTTAAACTGCTGGTTTGAGGGAAAGCCTTATAACCAATGAAGAGACGCTACATTTATATAATAATGTGATCTTGTCCAGGTAATATGCCAAATTACGAAGTATAATAATAGAATATATGATATATTGACAGCCCTTAATATTATTATTTTTTAAATTAAAGAAAGGGTTAATGTTCTATTGTTTAATATGTCTCCATTTGGTTCTAGTTATGTAGCGGATATCTATAACAGAAAATAAACATGGCTTTTAGTAATAACATTTACATTTTCTTTCAAGCATGGCTGTTCTTTCAGTTATATTCCCATTCTAGTACACCATAGTCATTTAGTTTATTGCGATTTTTACTGAATGAAACAAATGAACACTTCTGTCACGCGACTGTGTGCTATTCTATCACTTGGGTTTTCTCTAAAGTTTATGTATTAATAACATATTGTATTGATATAATCAAATGTTTATGTATTAACATATTGTATTGATATAATCAAATGTTTGGTTGATATTGCTGTTTTTTCTACTATCTCCATTTTTAATAAACATACACGGTCAAAGTATTTAAAATGTTGTGTTATAAAACAGGTCTCTCCTATATATTTACTTGTTCTGAACGGTTCAATAATTCACTCTATAGTATTATTTCTTGTGACTCGCTGGAGTTTGAAAGACATTAAGTTTAAATTATCGGGGTATAGCAATATTGGATTACCCGCATGTCCTGTCGGAAACAATGGGCACTCGACAAAATAGGCTGTCAGAAAAGGGAAATGTCGAGAAAATGGTTTGTCGAGTCGACAATATGGGTTTTCTTGTTAACGGTCGAACCACTCACTAGACCAAATACAATTTTGTATAATTGATGATCAGGGGCGTAGCTATGCATAAAATGAAATGTAGGCACAACTTGCGGCGAGGGGTCTGGGGGCCGCTAAAGGCCCCCAGTAGGTCCAGGGCAGAGCCCTTGTGGGGGGGTTCAGGGGGACAAGCCCCCCAATGGAACGATTTTAAGCGTAAATAGATGTACAATTGGCGAAATCTGAACATTAAAAGACATGAAATATATTCTTATTTTATCATGGAAACAATACAAAAATCGAAGTTGTTAATATTTTGCTGAATATGAGAACTTTTGACTGAATGTTTCTACACCACTTCTCAGAATAATTTGAACAGTTACAAAATCCAGTATCACAAAGCATTGAATCTATAGCGAAGATTATCATAAATGCAAAATGCATGAAAGAAACATTCCCGGAAACATTCAAAGAATAAAGTTTCAGAGTTCATGTAAGCACATGCAGCCATCATGTCCAGCAACATAGACTGGTAATTAGATAAAGTCCAGACGTCTGTTTTTTCTCGCTGCAAATTTGTTGATAACATCTTCGGTGCTTAGATTTCTTGTTCTGTGAATGTGTAACAACGATAAATTTGATAATCTCTCATCACCCATTGTAGCTCTAAAGACAGTCTTTTTACGCGACGTATCGCACTGAATGAACGCTCGCTAGACGCCAAAGACACTGGCATTATCAATACTGTATAAATTGCATAAATATTAGGGTACAAGTCTTGGTTTGTGACATTGAGTGTCTCCAGTAATGTTTGTGTTTTTGCCCATCAACCATATTCCAACGTGTTTTCCACCTTCATCAAGAAACGGTTGTCTGTCGCCAATATCCATGTCATAGAGCTAAAACTTCATCTACATTTGTATCTGTTATCAATAATTAGTTGCGATTCATTACTTTGACTAGGCGATAATTTCAAGAGAGTTAATGATATTTTCCAGAGAGTATGACCAACCGATAAATTTGATATCAACTGTGTTTATGTTTTGGAACTCCCTACATTAGAACAGTTATTTTTGTCTCTGTTAGTTGGTTAATGAAATATGTTTATGTTAATGTTGATGTTGATGTTGATGTTGATGTTGATGTTTATGTTGATGTTGATGTTGATGTTGATGTTGATGTTGATGTTGATGTTTATTGTGTCGATTGGTGTGGTCTTGGATATTTGATAGCCTGAGAAAGTGTAGAGTGCTCTTGAAAATCTGAGGACAGTTAGAGAATGAGTTTGAATGTGGATGGATGGGTTGCTAGCTTTATAATCATACTTTATAGATAATGAACTTGTAAATAATAAATATGTATATGAATACAGATTAATTAAATAATAATAACTTTATTCAATGCTCAATTTTATCTCGAAGGGTTGAAGGCATAATTAAAACCAGTGCCAAGTTAAGGACCCCGTGACATCCGTATGAAAAGAATCAAAGATTGAATTAGTTTAGTTGTCTGATCTGTTAATGTGTGGAGCTTATCTTTGTAAACATTTCATCCAAAGTTCTAACTTTAAGCGTAGATTCAGAGCCATACATTTTTACACTGCAAGTCAATAGCCCAACAACAATTCTTTTGACGGTCAATGACAAACTAGTAAATGACGGTCAATGACAAACTAGTAAATGTATCAATTCATTTCTAGATTCAGATATAAAAGGTGTGAAAAACTAATTGTGTTTTATTTTATGTCAAAACAAAGCCTTTGAAGATAAAATGAACTGTCAATTTCAAAGAGTTAGTTAATCACAGTACTCATTGCAAATGTTTATCTTTCAACTTGTGGAAACTTGTCATCAGTACAATAAACATAAAACAGAGACATACAAATGTAATTAAAATATGTAATGCGTTGTTTGTCATTTTCAAACCAGTTTGTTGCATTTGATAGAAACCACCAAACCATGGCCCTAGAAAAGTACTATTTGTTTTTCCGAATACTATAATTCTATATGTTCTATGTTTGTCATTTTTCATCAATAAAACAATTTTGGGGAAAAAATTATGTGTAGGCACGTGCCTAAAGTGCCTTACGGTATCTACGCCCCTGATGATTATATTAGGCACAATAGCTAAAAATCAAAACAGAATATCAGATGAACATTTTTGTAATGAACTCCCTTAAGAGACCGTCGTCTTCGTGATCGTTTGGTAGTTGGATATACAACTATGTATGCTTATCAGCACTTACGTTGTGAGCTCGAACCCCAGATGAGGTGTACACGATACAACATTATGAGATAAAATTTGTCAATGACTTACGGCAGTTCGGTGGTTTTCTCCACCAAGAAAACTGACCGCCACGATATATAACAGAAATATTGTTGAAGGTGACGTTGAAGACCATAAACGAACCAACCTCCTAAAAATCAAAACAAAATACCCCTTTCGTGTATAAATTTCTTCAATACGATTACAACAATTTTGTGATTATATAATTTACACCATAAACATTATACTCTTATCATTTTAATGCATGTAATAGACCTATTTAATTTACCAGAATACATGCAGAACGCTAATAAAAGTTATAATCTTCTTTACTGATTTATGCATTTTCCAATAAACTTTCTTTTTGAATCATAAAATATAACTTTAACATCATATCAACAAGAGAAAATATTTTTATGATGCCATTACTTTGACATCAAATGTTACTAAATCTGTTCATTGTGTCATGTCTGACGTACTTTATATGAATACATAATGTTAAAATCTGGTTACCAGGGAACATGTTTTATTCGGCAGGTAAAAAGTTGTCCAACAAGTGGTGTACTTAGGAGGAGTGTGTCAGAAAGGTGCTACATATCCCACCGTATATCATAATAACGAGACGCTGCCGAGGAATCTGAATACATCAAACGGTCACGATATTATATGTAAGAGAATTTAAGAAAGAGGATCATCTCATTTGTGGTTCTAATATTTACACGTTTGGCAGTAGGTTTGCTAAACATTATTATGATATTTTTTATGTTCAAATTTCGAAATACGGTATTATCATATAATTCTTGTTTTCTCTTAGTCTATGCTCCCATTTGTTTTGTAAGGGTTTCGTGTTTTATTTATGTCATTTGTAGTTATTTCAGCATATACTGGTGTCCAACACGATATTCATATCAAATGATGTTCGTGTCGCTTAACAAATTTTGTTTTGTTTTACTTAAGAATGTTGCTGTCCAACACGATTTCCACGTCAAATGTGATGTTCATGTAGTGAAACAGTAACATGACGGTGTCAATAGTTGAACAGGAACTGCTAACCTTCCCGGGACTCATGGTGTCAATAGTTGAACGGGAACTGCTAATCTTCCCGGGACTCACGGTGTCAATAGTTGAACGGGAACTGCTAACCTTCCCGGTACTCACTGTGTCAATCGTTGAACGGGAACTGCTAACCTTCCCGGGACTCACTTTGTCAATAGTTGAACGGGAACTGCTAACCTTCCCGGGACTCACTTTGTCAATAGTTGAACGGGAACTGCTAACCGTCCCGGGACTCATGGTGTCAATAGTTGAACGGGAACTGCTAACCTTCCCGGAACTCACTTTTTTGTGTTTGGTGATCATTGTTTGCTTTTAAAATTTTCCTTTTGCCCATTATATTGTCTATCCTTCTTCGATTTACGTCTTCGGGTAACCCTTTTGAGATTTACGTCTTCGGGTTACCCTTTTGATATCTTCAAGCTTTTCCTGGGAGTTTGGAGACAGTTGTTTGCGCTTGTTGTTTTTCATGAGTTTGCTTAAATTTCTTCTGTAAATTTCTGGTTGCAAAGTGATATGTAGTAATAAAATGTGTTTTAATGTAGAGTGTTATCTTTAGTTACGTTAGTGTATGTCTGCCTTCTTTCTTTTCTAATGCTGACAGCAAGCTAGTATTTACTTCTTTCTCCTTGAATCCCATGTCCATATGATGCTGGTTAAAGGAGAATGGTATTAATTTTTCTAATGTATAGGATTGTTTCACTTTTAATTAAACCAGTAAATATTGCAGGATAATATCTTTGATATGGCTATATAATATAGGAAGAAC
Source organism: Bathymodiolus brooksi (assembly GCA_963680875.1). Classification (NCBI taxonomy): domain Eukaryota; kingdom Metazoa; phylum Mollusca; class Bivalvia; order Mytilida; family Modiolidae; genus Bathymodiolus; species Bathymodiolus brooksi. The sequence goes on along the minus strand of OY804578.1, from coordinate 49,463,516 downwards.
AAACAGTGATCTCAATCAGTGAATATCATTTGTTGAGTCACATCGAAATCTTATGTAATCGTGTCAATCTCACTATTGTTATGCATCACGTCGACAGCCTGACAAGAAATGTGATTAATGTTTAAAGATTTGTATTCAATAAAGATAGTATTCAATATTTTGTTCCCTAAACAGCAACCATAACATAATTACTTTTATGCAGACCAATAATCTCCCAAATAAATTCAGTCACAGATAGGTAATGTATTATCATTTTATTGCTCCAATTGGCAAAAGGCAAACGGAGTTATAATCATTACAATTGTGACGTTATTAAATTTCCTTCCTATTAAAAATCCATCTTGATTTTGATAAAGCTGAAAAAAGATATCTGTTGTTGGAAAACAGCCAAATAAAAGTTACATGAGTGTTCGCTAATAAAAACTATTAGTTGAAATATCGAATTAATATGAAAATTAATTGTTATTATGCTTTTATATTCATTACATCTTTCAATTTTGATTATACAGACAATGGACAAAAGTATTCGCACGCTTCCAATTTACACTATATATTTAATATAAAACTACAATTTTTCAAAATATTATCTTGAAATCAATTCACGTCTGATTTTAATCATTATTTTATCAAGGAAAGCAGAAAGATATGTAGTTTATAGTAGTAATTTTGAAATAACTTTTTGAAGCATGTTTTTCAAATCGCCATGATTTAAACACAGACTTAAATAATTTGTCTACAAAGTTACTATCAAAGCATTGTATTTCGAAAGAAATTAATTCAGTTGCATGTTTAACTTGTATATTCTCAAAATGTCTATCATAGAAAATTATTTTGAAATTATACAGTAAAACTACATAAAATTCTGTTTTTATTGAAATAAAAATTATCGAAATCAGGTGTGAATTGACTTCAGTATAAACTTCTGAAAAATTGTAGTTTTATATGAAATATATAGGGAAAATTGGAAGCGTGCGAATACTTTTGTCCATTGTCTGTACATCACTGAGACGACGTGTAATCTGGGGTCTCCTGAAACTACACTAGGCTGTTATATTTTATGATAGGCCTAACGACGTTTGATTTTGGTTAATCCGAAGTTTAATAATAAAAAAAAGGAGTTTTAGAGAAACAACTTGATTAACAGCAACATCAACTGAAAAGAATTATAGCTTGTTTTAATCTTGCATGAAATCAACAACAACATAAAAAAAACACAACCAGCGATTTAGATATTTTTCTGCACTCACTTGTCAGTACAACAACAAACAAACCCCATTTCACTTTTCACCTTATTAAGACAAATTAACAGTACGAAATCATTGTCAAAACAGTCAACAATTCACGCCTTTGTTGCTTGTTTATGCTCTGAGACAAGGTCTTGCACTTATCTAGTAGACAATCAAAGATAAAAATCAGCTATTAACAGGAAAGAGTATTTACAAACGTGATATTAGATAATGAAATCCTCATCTAGTCGCATTCTACACATTAATAAAAACATCTAATTAATGTGTTGATTTACAGTAATAGTCCGTTTAAAGTACTCGAATAATCTCATTGCTGTCCTACTTAAAGAGTAAATGACCAGCTTCATATTAGAATAGTACAACTTGATAACATTTTGCACACGTTTATGGATTATGGAAGGGATTATCTCGGGTATTTTAACCCTAATGAACTTCAAAAACATTCGTTAGGTCAATAAATTCGAAAATTCATTGTAAAATTTAATATATATTAATATATATTGTATGATTAAGGGGCCTTCGTGGTCGTAATCGTATGGTGGTTGGATTTACAACTACATGTGCTATCAGTGTCTATCACCACTTAAGTTGTGAGTTCGAACGGCCCTTATGGCGAGGTGTAATCTATACAACTTTATATGATGATAATGTTTGTCAGTGACTTGTCCGGTCGGTAGTTTTCTCCAGGTACTCCGGTTTCCTCTACCAATAAAATTGACCGCGCCACGATATAGCTGAAATTTTGTTGAAAGTGACGTTAAACACCATAACCCAACCCTATATATCGATTAATGATAATAACCTATGTATAATTCAATGTAAAAAAGAATATAAGTTTACAATTATCATTATATAAAATCATTCTAATAACCAATAATGGTAGAGTGGTAGGGTGACTCAATGAGTTAGGCAGTTGTAGGGCCCGGGTGACTCAATGAGTTAGGTAGTTGTAGGGCCCGGGTGGCTCAATGAGTTAGGTAGTTGTAGGGGGCCCGGGTGGCTCAATGAGTTAGGTAGTTGTAGGGCCCGGGTGGCTCAATGAGTTAGGTAGTTGAAGGGCCCGGGTGGCTCAATGAGTTAGGTAGTTGTAGGGCCCGGGTGGCTCAATGAGTTAGGTAGTTGTAGGGCCCGGGTGGCTCAATGAGTTAGGTAGTTGTAGGGCCCGGGTGATTCAATGAGTTAGGTAGTTGTAGGGGGCCCGGGTGGCTCAATGAGTTAGGTAGTTGAAGGGGGCCCGGGTGGCTCAATGAGTTAGGTAGTTGTAGGGCCCGGGTGGCTCAATGAGTTAGGTAGTTGTAGGGCCCGGGTGGCTCCATGAGTTAGGTAGTTGTAGGGCCCGGGTGGCTCAATGAGTTAGGTAGTTGTAGGGGGCCCGGGTGGCTCAATGAGTTAGGTAGTTGTAGGGCCCGGGTGGCTCAATGAGTTAGGTAGTTGTAGGGCCCGGGTGGCTCAATGTGTTAGGTAGTTGTAGGGCCCGGGTGGCTCAATGAGTTAGGTAGTTGTAGGGCCCGGGTGGCTCAATGAGTTAGGTAGTTGTAGGGCCCGGGTGGCTCAATGAGTTAGGTAGTTGTAGGGCCCGGGTGGCTCAATGAGTTAGGTAGTTGTAGGGCCTGGGTGGCTCAATGAGTTAGGTAGTTGTAGGGGGCACGGGTGGCTCAATGAGTTAGGTAGTTGTAGAGGGCCCGGGTGGCTCAATGAGTTAGGTAGTTGTAGGTGGCCCGGGTGGCTCAATGAGTTAGGTAGTTGAAGGGCCCGGGTGGCTCAATGAGTTAGGTAGTTGTAGGGCCCGGGTGGCTCAATGAGTTAGGTAGTTGTAGGGCCCGGGTGGCTCAATGAGTTAGGTAGTTGTAGGGCCCGGGTGGCTCAATGAGTTAGGTAGTTGTAGGGGGCCCGGGTGGCTCAATGAGTTAGGTAGTTGTAGGGGGTCCGGGTGGCTCAATGAGTTAGGTAGTTGTAGAGGGCCCGGGTGGCTCAATGAGTTAGGTAGTTGTAGAGCCCGGGTGGCTCAATGAGTTAGGTAGTTGTAGGGGGCCCGGGTGGATCAATGAGTTAGGTAGTTGTAGAGGGCCCGGGTGGCTCAATGAGTTAGGTAGTTGTAGGGCCCGGGTGGCTCAATGAGTTAGGTAGTTGTAGGGGCCCCGGGTGGCTCAATGAGTTAGGTAGTTGTAGGGCCTGGGCGGCTCAATGAGTTAGGTAGTTGTAGAGGGCCCGGGTGGCTCAATGAGTTAGGTAGTTGTAGGGCCCGGGTGGCTCAATGAGTTAGGTAGTTGTAGGGCCTGTGTGGCTCAATGAGTTAGGTAGTTGTAGGGCACGGGTGGCTCAATGAGTTAGGTAGTTGTAGAGGGCCCGGGTGGCTCAATGAGTTAGGTAGTTGTAGAGGGCCCGGGTGGCTCAATGAGTTAGGTAGGTGTAGGGCCTGGGTGGCTCAATGAGTTAGGTAGTTGTAGAGGGCCCGGGTGGCTCAATGAGTTAGATAGTTGTAGGGCCTGGATGGCTCAATGAGTTAGGTAGTCGTAGAGGGCCCGGGTGGCTCAATGAGATAGGTAGTTGTAGGGCACGGGTGGCTCAATGAGTTAGGTAGTTGAAGGGCCTGGGTGGCTCAATGAGTTAGGTAGTTGTAGGGCACGGGTGGCTCAATGAGTTAGGTAGTTGTAGGGCCCGGGTGGCTCAATAAGTTAGGTAGTTGGATTAACTAACAACTCATACAAGCCTATCACCAAACTGGCGTGGGTTCGCGCCCGGCTTTGTAAATTACAAAAAAGTGTGCCCTGGACTCGCAGCCGCAAGTGATAAAGTTTACCAGTTGCTTGCCTATGGTCAGTGGTTCTCTCCGGGTACTCCGGCTTTTCCACAACTAAAACTGGTTGCCATGATATAGCTGAAATATTGCTGAAAGTGGCGTTAAGCACCAAAAATCAATCAATCAACCAATAATGGTACAACAGACAGAAACTTATATTTAGGACCCAGCATCAAAGATGCCGAAACCTTACATTTACTCTGTCCTTCGTTTGTCCTTTAACAATGCATTGTGAGCGCCAATTCTCCTACGGTTTATTAATGGCACTGAACCATTACATAGTTGCTAATCATCATGTGAAGATAATAATCATATTGTGGTGAAGATCCAAAAACATATTTTCAGAGAAATTAACAAGTTCTGCCTGCAATGGATAGCAAAACAGGTCACTGTTTGTTGGTTACCTCGAGGAACAATGTTTGCAGTCATTATTGATTCTCTTTCTGATCTCTATAAGGGAATGATGTATTTCGTGATGATGTCAATACCGAGCAGTTCATTGACCTTTTACTCTCGCACCATGCTGGCATCAAATACACTGTTTAGCTATAGTAAATAAATAATGTTCCTCATTATACACCACAAGACTTTTCTACAAACCCAAGAACACAAATTGCTACTACAGCTGCAGTTAACGGAATCCTAAGTTATACAAAGAAAGCCGCAATCCCAAAATATCATGTGTCATCTTTGCATCAATGAATGTAACCAAAAGGGTGTTTTGTTGACAGCATATTGGATGATGTATCGAAGCCAGATCGAGCTAATGTTATGCCTTCTGCTAAGAAATCAAAGAACTAGATAGTTAGGTTGTTGGGGGGGGGGGGGGGGGGGGTTTGGTTCGCAACTATCACCCTCCGTCTTCTGAGTACTAAACTATTAAATCGATGACTTTTCAAAGAATTGTCTCATCTTATCTTTCAAAAATGTTTTCTGAAGATATCAACATCTTGTTGAAAAGTATTCTGTCCGTTGTGTACAGATGACGAAAGATGGTATTGGCAATTAGATTTTGGTTCAAAGTTGACTATTGTGTCATACGATGGCCTTGTATACTATCTAATATTTAGATAATGGTTGAGGACATTGGCTTTCTTTGATAGAACTAATATTATACATATACCAAATTCTGTGTCACGAAGATTAAATATATTATGCACAATGCTTAGGATGATAGCGTTCTTTATAATAACGATGTTCTCCCGGTTATATGTGAAGATTGTCATTTTTCTCGCAGGTGGAAAGCACTTGCATTTCACTAAGACGGGAGGTTTGGGCCAACATAACTAGTTTAACCCCACCACTTTCTATCGTCGTGCCTGTACCAGGCAAGACAAGTGAACGGTCATGTAGTTGTGTGTTATGGGGTATCGATGTTGCCTCATTCTACGATCTTGATATTTGATCTTGGAATTGTTTCGACAGTGGTACTTTTTATTTTTTATTTTTCCAAACATCGCTGTCTGTAACATTTTTTTTTGTGGAACGTCGATTCTGGAAGACACCTTGATGACTGAAATCCTCCAATAAAGAGCATTACATTCATTATCTGTGTTTCGCAAGGAGAAAAGCTTCCACGGTCATCTAGTAGGCAGTTACCTTTAAAATAAGATTAACACAGCAAAGTTGATCTTAGTGAGATATGTAATGCAGAAGGCATAGGTGCTACACATGGCATATTAACATGACTGTAATCCAAGGTCCTGTCAGTACTTTAGCTATCCAAAACGGACATGCAAGTCACAGTTCTGATTAAGGTCCACGATGCAGAGGATGATTTACAAATTGTAAGCTATTCGACTCCGTGAAATAAATGTGAAACAATTGCATCATCAATAAAGATGGATTTCTTTTATTAGCCTACTCTTCTGATTCTGTATATTGATTCGGTTTTGCTTTGTATTTTATGTACCATTTATTTTAAATCAACGATTGAGTGATTGCTGTTTAACGCCAATGGAACATGTTTCAACTGTTTCACAGCGAGAACAAGTTGCATGTTGATGAGGTGTTAATGATGATGCACGTTTTGTTCTAGACCAATATACTTACATGACTCTTAGCTCGAGCTCAATAAAACAACAGTCGGCGGGTAGACACATTGCTCTACTTGGACCTGTTATCCTGATTGTGAGTCAAACTGTCTGTTTTCACTCCATAATGGCTTGCTTAGCGGAGAAATCACCAAAATACAATTCAATAACCTTTGGTTTTGATCGACCGGGGATCGAATTCATAATTTCACAACTCATGCGTTATTCTAGATATTGTGCCCAATACAGTGATTTATGGACATAGCTCAGCTGCTGACACAAAAGCTAATCAAGGAAAGTTAAGTTGCTCCTAGGTTGAGGTCATCGCTACAAATATAGTACGATCGTCATCACGATCTGGTTGGCTCCTTCTTACGTAGATTATTTTCTTTCTTGTATCACCGACAACACTTTTATATATGATTAACATGGTGGGTGTCTTATAAGAAGCAGGAACTACTTACCCTTCCCGAGCACATGGGTTCACAACCGGTTTTTGAAAGGATTCGTCTTTTTAGGATTGTTTATCTTCGTTCTGTGTCTTGTGTTACAAATGTTGCTAGTGTCTCTGGATTGACCATTCTTGATTACCCTTTGAAGCTTGAAGATACCAAAGGGGTAATCAGAAGCCGTAAATCGAAAAAGGGCAGGCAATACAATGGTCAAGAGTAAATGGACAAACAGTGATGTACATAACACTACATGAAAAACTAAAGATTGAGCACCACCAACCCCACTGAAAACCAGAGGTGAACTCCGGAAGGGTAAGCCGTTCCTGCTCCACATGTGACATCCGTCATGATACGCTTGTTACAAACCAGGTGATACTAGTAAGTTATGAATAAGGAAAAAAGCCGCTTGGGGATTACGACAAATGGAACATATCCGTGGTCATTTGTGACACAGATAAAAACTAGATGTGACATAAAACAATTTGGTATCAAATATCAAATTTCAACTTTGATAATCGTCCGGGAATCTTTTCTCATCTTCATATTCTCCTTTATTAAGATAAAAGAGAATACATCACTGATTTCAATAGTTTTTACCTTTTAATCTCCGATAAACCGACGTACATTTTGAAAACTCTTGTAAGTAAACACCCAACATTTCCTAGATTTTATCATTAATATATTTGTTGTCTGTTGCAACTAAAGAGAGGTAACTCTAAATGAGATACAATGACATTAATTTGTGAATAGCTTTGATTTTATACACCAAGCAAAATAAGAATGGCATATCATGTGGTGTAAAGCAATGACGAAATAAACCAATCAAAATGCAATAAAATATGATGTGAAAGTTCTTGAAGGAATTAAGCACGCGAAAAAACAGTAAAATATCGTGTGAAACGTTTTGAATAAATCAATAAAGCGCTGTGCAATACCATATCATGTGAAAGTTTCGACCGAAAAACCCCAATCGCAAATCATTAATAATAATTAGTTGGATTTTTATAGTGCTAGCTCACTGAAACAACAGGCAGAATTAAACATGTTGCTCCACTCGGACACATTATCCTGATCCCGAGCCAACCACTCTTTGCTCGTTCACCTTAATGCTGCGTGCTTAGCAGAGAAGCAACAGATACCATTTTCGTAGGCTTTGGTTTAACTCGACCGGGGCTCGAACCCACGATCTACCACAATCAATGGGAGCACACTAACCACTACACCACGGGTGAGGTTATACTATCACACAAATGAATAACAGCATAAACATGCACAGCATAATATGGGTCAATGAATGTTTGTGACCAGCTAAGAAGGTAGAATCTGGTGGTTAAAGACCATTAATCTTTGGACAAAAACATCATGACCGATACTTCTAACAGTTTTAATATCTATTAGTCATGAATATCCAAAGATAATTTAGCTATACGGTCATTTAGTATCACGGAAACTAGTTTACTCCTGTCTTGTTAGTGCGGTGCGTATGGCTTGCAGTCTTTTGTTTTCTGTTAGTATTTTGACGATCATTATTTGTCTTTTTCATGTCCCATTTCATTTTGGCCATTGTATTGCATGTCTTTCTTCGAATTGCGGATTCTGATTATCTTCCTTTGGTATTGGAATTAACTGCATTTTTTTGCAAAATTAATAATTCTAGAACTACTTAAAAGCATTATGCAGTTATGTGCATAATTAAGGCCGTCACGATTAGCAAAAGAAACACTTCCGATATCAGTTTGTACGATTCCCTTTAAGCGACACGGAGTTGCGTTACCATACAAGCAAAAAACTCTGTACTCCTGTATATGCATGCTTTACCAAATGATACATACATGCAAGTGCAACCACTGTTTGTTTTATAATTTTGTACGTAACGTATATATAAATAGTTGTTCTCTCGTCCACGCGATAGACACATATTAGTGTTCCCCCAGGTCATATGGGTTAAGTTCCTAATAGACTATGATTCCATGAAGCCAACTCCATAACAAATTGACATCGGACGTAAATCATGGCAGAGCGAACGTTTCTGTGTTCATCAACATAGAAGTGTAATGTTCAATTGTTACATCGTGTATGTAATTAAGAATGGGTGAACTGTTCAAAGAAAGACAACTCTAATAAATTTTACTTGTATTGCTGATATCAACACAAATTCATAAATTTATATACTACAAGTATTTATATTTCAAAATAAGTGAGTTCGACTCCCGCTCATGGCAAGATGTACTCGATACAACTTTATGTGACTTTTTACTGCCACTGAAAGAAAAGTTTGAAGACGCCAAAAAGTCAATCAGAAACCGTAAATCGAAAAAGGACAGGCAATACAATGACCAAAAGACACAAGGGCAGGCAATACAATGACCAAAAGACACAAGGAAAAACAATGCTCAATCAAAAGTCTAGATATGAGCATCCACCAACTCACAATCAACTGCCTGGAGTGCAATCGACAAAGGTCGTACATATGTATATATCCGAGTACAAATTGAGTAACTATATAGCAACTACCGCTATTAAAATTTCAGGTGGCATCAGAATGTCCATTGTTTTTGTCCTTAATTACATGCAATATATCAAGAACCTTTTCATAGTGTTTCAGAAGCAATGTCAAGATGTCTACTTGCGAGGCCCACCTGGTGGCACGAAGTGCCGGTGTGATATAGAGTCATTTTCCCCCCATAGCCATCCCCCCCCCCCCGGAAAAATGGCTATATAGCCATATTTCCCCCTTACCTGGATAGGCGGGGAAATGGCTATATAGTAGATTTTCCTCCCGGAAAAATGGCTATATATCCATTTCTCCACCCCCCCCTGGCAAATAGGGGGAATATGGCTATATAGTAGTTTTCCCCCCAAATTATGTTGGGATATCAAAACGAAGTAATCACTTCTAAAGGGTGCATTAATGTTTAAAAAAAACATGTAACAGATTATCAGGGTCCCGCCACATAGTGGCGAACGCCCTATACTGATCGCTCTGTCCGTCCGTTCGAAACACATTCGTGTCCGCTTCATAACTTTATAACCAGTCATTTCTCTATTCTATAGTAGATGGATGAAACTTTGCATGATTGTTAACTACTATTAGCAGGTGTGTCGCATATCATATTCTTGTTTGTCCTCCTAAAGTCAAGGTCTCAAACTTTTCATTTCATGGAACCCCTATATGAAGTATATCTCTCTCAGATGATACGATATTCCAGAGCTTGTGGTTCCTATCAGGAATTCCTTGATAGAGGGTTGCTGCTAACAAGGAAGCTACTGAACCAAGGGTTCCTTTTGGTAAAGTTGAAGTCATCACTTCGAAAATTTTACGGCCGCCACCATGACTTGGTTGACCGTTTTGGAATATCTGTGTCACAAATGACCACGGATATGTTCCATTTGTCGTAAACACTTCCCGGTCCTTTCCTCATTCACGACTTATCACCGGATTTATAACTAGATTAACACGACGGGTGACACTAGTGCAGCAGGAACTGCTTACCCTTCCAGAGCACCTGAGTTCACCCCCGGTTTTTAGTGGGGTTCGTGTTACTCGATCTTTAGTTTTATATGTATGTTTTCCCGATCGTTGTTTGTCCTTTTGTGTTTTTTTTTGGCCATTGTGTTGTCTGTTCTTCGATATACGGTTTCTGATTGCCCCTTTGGTATCTTCAAACTCTTCTTGTGAACTATAGAAAATCGTGTCCGCTCTAATTATTGTAGAGGGATGATATTTTGTGATTGTTAACCACTGTGAGAAGGTCTTACTTAATTCATTTTTGTCCTTCAAAGGACAAGGTCTCAAACTTAGGGTTTTTCATGGGACGATAATTTTGGTACCCCAACAAATTCTTTAAATATTGACTTTATTTTGCAACGGCGGGGTCCTTAGAGATAGTTTCGATCTCCATGTCATCTAGTTATTATTATTATTATTATTATTTTTATTATTATTATTAGTATTATCTTATATTAGGGTAACCGGTGATATTGGTCGAGGCTTGACATAGCATGTGGTATAAGTTTGATCATGTATAACTCTTCAAATAGCACCCGAGTAAGGATGCGATATAGGGTAGGTGATACATGTCTTACAAAGTCATGCATCATGCAAAATAAAAATGTATATGTATATGTATATGTATATAAATAATAATAATAATATTAATAATAATAATAATAATAATAATAATGAATAAATGTTTTCTTAGTGCAAATAAATAATAACTTATTTATAATAAATTAGAAATAACATTAAGGGGAAAAACCCACTATATAGCAAATTTCCCCCCCTGGTAAGGAAGGGGATAAAGATGGCTATTTAGCCAATGTTCCGGGGGGAAAGATGGCTATATAGCCATTTTTCCGGGGGGAATGATGGCTAGGGGGGAAAATGGCTCTAGAAAACCGGCAAGCAACGCTTTTCCTGGTCGAAAATATGCTCATCCTCGTCATAAAATATATCAAATTCTAATTGATTTTCAGCTGGCAGGTTCAACGTTGATTTCATAATGTTCTTTCTTTTACTAGAACCATTGATAAACCACGTAGTTTTCCCCAGAATCGCAATGCAATTTCAAATAACCGGGACATTTGGACAACTATTGACAATCATTAAGTTCAAACAATGGGATCGACAGTGTATAACGTATTTTGCATCAGATAATTCTTCGGTTATACGAGTTTTCACTCCTGAAACTTCACAGGACATGGTTGAACAACCATCGTAGCCTTGTCTTCTGAGCTTGGTCAGATCGAAACCCCAATTCGAACATTTACCAACAACCTGCCCGAAATGGTTTCTGCATCTATAGATTTTAGTTCAACAAATCCGCAGAAACCTTCTGTCACTTGATAAATTTTCTGAACATTAAAAGTATTTGTAAATATACCGAACACGAATTGAGAGCTGAACTTGATTAGAACAATCATTACACTCATCAGCCATAACACTGAAAAATGGAGATTGGTTTTCATCGATTTAAAATATCCTTCTCACCACTAAATATAAACTCATTCAGTGCTCTAGGGGATAGATATTTGCCGCACGGATTTTCTTTCGAAATATTTCAATGTTTCGTCAAACTTTGCTTTCCAATTGACAAAGCACATAAAATTTCCGTCTTCTTCTAAAAGTTCCTTGTTCCAGTTACCCCTGAATGCAATGTTTCTTTTATCTAGAGTAATAATGAAATCGATTATCGATATTAAAGCCACCCGACTTCGTTCAATCTTTTCGGCTTCGTATGTTTTAGACTTCGTACGTGTGACAGAAAGTTTTTCCAGATTTGAAACTGAATCGACATTTTCTCTCATTTCCAACGCCTATAGATGTCTCTCACTTTGAGTGTGTATTTTCAATCACCCTCGTTTATCACCAATGGCGTTCTACCCGTCGCGGAATGATACTTGAACAAATTCTGGGTTGTTCTGATTTGCGTCAGATCGATCATGGAAACCAATGCATAAGGCATAGTAAGCCTCATCACTAGCCACTGAATAACTATGCTATGAAAAGGTGTCTTCCCTAATCTCGTTGAGAGTAGACTTCCGAAGACATTAAGACATTTTCTTATATGTATCTCTAGGTTGGATATGCAGAGTAGAAAGCCTGGAGATACAGAGCAGAAAATGTCTACAGAAGTCTAATATCAACGAGATTATGTCTTCCCATGATCTATTATCGGAGATCATGTTTATTCTTGTGATAGCTAAATGACATTGGCAGTTTTCTGTCAGAACATAGAATATTCGGGTTCTTCATCAGAAAGATTCTTACGACACAAGTATGCAGGGTCAGATTCTGTTTTTTATTTTGCTATTTATTCACTACAAACGCTTCTACTACTTGGTCCAGCTACTGGTGCTGCTCAAATTGTTGATGCAATACCCGTTGTAACCTGGTCATCAGTTGAACCACTGATTGCCACACTTTATTCTTTGACATTGCTTATATATTCCAGTTATCCCCCTTTTACAAAGTTTTGATAAATTAATCGAGTTTTAGAAGAAGAAAAAAATACGTCCGCTTGATATTAGTCTTTTCCATACACAATTTTTGAAGGCAAAACAAGGGAAGGAGATCTAATTTTAATTAGATATATTTTTCTCCGAAATGGATATAGCAATCTCTTGTTCATTTACATGAACAAATAACAATCTGGATGAAAATCATTTATTTCATTATAGATCTATGAAAATATAAATGAATTAAAATCTAATAATAGTAAAAGAATATTTGAAAACGAATTAAAATACATCCAAGAAGTAATCTTTGTAAGACTAAGAATAGGAATCAATAACAGTTCTCTTCCATGTGTCAATTCCGAACTTTTTAAACAGGATTCATTACATTACTGGTCAGTGACAACAGTGCATCGTTATTGTATACTTATTAAGTCGTATAGATGTTATTATAACAATTTACATCTTATTTTTTAAAACATTTATTTTTATTTTTATTGTTGATTTGTTTACCTAGGCACACGCCATTGATTTCAGATAACTTTCTAGGCAAGGATGGGTGCTGTCTGTTCCAATGTTCTCCATGATACAAGTTCAAATTGGAGACACCTTGCTTATTGAGATTGGCTCAACACTTTCCTATTTCCGCTTCTGATTAAAATGAATTAGATAGTTTAACATTTATTTTCAAATACACAGAAGTGTATTGACAATCAAAACGGATAAAAGAAGAGAATTGGTGAATTAAAAATTAAGACACTTTTTCTATAGCTCCAAAGAAATATTTGGTAAATTTCTCAATTAATACGACAAAAATTAATGGCCAGTGTGGAGATCGATCCCACGACATTCGCGTTATTAGCACGACGCTCTTGAACCAAATAAGTGTTACAAAATGGATATAAAACAGAAACAGCAAAAATACGTCAGAGGTAGAAAACAAACTCCCAGAACCATGAAATTGATCATCTGATGATTATGGGTTTTCAGGGGGAAATGGAGATTTTTTTTCTAGCATTTTAAATGTATGTATGACAATGCATGCTAGATGTCTGACAATATATCGCAGAATAAACTTGGAACATATGTACTAAATTGATAACTTATTATGGTGAAGCTACACATTAAATTTAAACTTTTTAGTATACTTGGGGTAATCAGAAGCCGTAAATCGGGACAGACAATACAATGGCCAAAAGAAAATGGACAAAAAGATAAATAATGATCTACAAAACACTTCACGGAAAACAAAAGATTGAGCGGTACGAAACCCACTGAAAACTAACTCGTGTGCTCTAGAATGGTAAACGGCCATGCTCCATTGCTAGTATTCGTTATGTAACTCTGATTAAATTCATAGATGTTTATATCTGATTCAAGACCGTCATCTTGAATGGAAGTTGGATTTACCATAAAAAAAAAATCGGACATTGGTGGGGTCAATGTGTAATTTAGTCACCTGCACTTTTTCGCCTAAGATATCTACAGCGAGACCGTTTTATTACTATATTCCAATCTGACTGGATTTCTGGTTTGTTTTGTAATAACTTGAAGTGTGCTGAATCGTGACTGACGCTTTATTAATTATAAGGATGTTCATCATCACTGTAGAAAAATAACAGAATTCGGATCACTAATCTTAATCTAAATATCTACATGTATACTGAACCGTTTAGAACTACAGTTCTCCAGCTATACAGTAGGTACCGTGTGCGAGTTAAGGTTTCAAAATTACCTATTATATTTTTTTTAAAAGGGGGGGGGGGGAGAAAAAAAGAATGTTTATATATTCTTGTTGGATTTTCATAAAATTTGTATTTTAGTTTAATTTATCATGTAGATCTTACAATATGTTTTACAACCAATTGTAATGTACTCCCAAGTATAATAAGCTAAAAGCGAGATTTTTTTACGTCATGATTTACTTTTAATTATAGATTAATACATGGCCTTTTTCATATTGCCCTTGTTATCAGCCAGAGACCTTTTTCATATTGCCCTTGTTATCAGCCCGAGACCTTGATATCGACCCGAGGGACAATATCAGTCGAGGGCTGATAGCAAGGGCAATATGAAAAAGGCCATGTATTAATCTATTTATCACATATTTTGCCAGGGTAGATAACATGTTATTGCCCTTCACAAGAGGGCAGATAACATGTTATTGCCCTCGTAAAATGTTATTGCCCTGAGGGCAAATAACACGCCGAAAATTATGCTTTTATTACACATGCAAATTCGGTGTTATTTCAATAAAATATGTGATCAAATACATTATCTGACACCTCACCGTTTAACAAAATCACTGCCCTTTAAAACGGGATATATAACATCTCGAGACTGATAATTATAGATTAATACATGGCCTTTTTCATATTGCCCTTGTTATCAGCACGAGACCTTGATATCGGCCCCGAGGGACGATATCAGTCGAGGGCTGATGACAAGGGCAATATGAAAAAGGCCATGTATTAATCTATTTATCACATATTTTGCCAGGGCAGATAACATGTTATTGCCCTTCACAAGAGGGCAGATAACATGTTATTGCCCCGGAGGCAAATAACACGCCGCAAATTATGCTTTTATTACACATGCAAATTCGGCGTTATTTCAATAAAATATGTGATAGTATACGTTATCAGTCTCGAGATGTTATATATCCCGTTTTAGAGGGCAGTGGACCAGGGCTATAAAAAGATTCGCCTTATTCGATCTCTTAAAAAGTTTATATTCCGATACCAAGATCTTGTCGAAATATATTTCGTCTCTGGAGAAAAGATTATAAACGATGGATTTTCATATAGTGAAAATGTATAAAGATAAGGTGTCAACAAAAATGTCAAAAATATTTGTTTATCAATGTGTGACGTAAACTTTGAGCCGTAATGAAAGGGGGAGGTTTGGCGCTTTAAAATCTGATTCAACCCACCATTTCTTTAGAAATGCCTGTACCAAGTCAGGGTCATTACGGTTTTCACAGTTTTCCGGTTGTTGACTGATTTTGTCTGTTTATATACTTATGAGTTTTGACTTTCCCTTTGTAAGATTGTTCGGAGTTCGGTAATTTTGTTATTATCCTTATTTGTTAAACGGTGAGGCGTCACACATACGGCACATACAATCAATAATCGCTCTCTGTGACCTTTTTCCAAAGATAAACGTATTTATGTTTTTCCTATAATAAGGACATACATCCCGTTTTATAACGCCTCACCGTTTAACAAAACCAATGCCCTTTAAAACGGGATATATAACATCTCGAGACTGATAACGTATAATATACATATAGGAGTTGACATTATTTATATACATATAAAAGAAACTGTAAAGTAAGTGGTTTTTTTTTGTTTATTATTGCTAATATGTACTATGGTCAGCTTGGTCAAAGGTCCCTTTAGCACCTGCCTCTGGTAACCACTGTATTTGGATAACTGATACTTGTCCTTGTGCATTGGTCACGGAGGGGACAGCCATGCTGTGCCTGTATTGTTGGTAAAGGTTACATTAGTGTGTATATGATATACATTGTATATACATTTTTTTTTTCCCTTTCCCCTTAATTATTAATAATATCATTATTGATTGCACATCTCTGGTCTACTGACAGTTGTTGTTAAAAGTTTATTTTACTGGAAATAAAACTGTATTTATATCCAAAAAAATTGCACTGGTGGCTTATATAATTATATGACATTATCAATATTTCCTTGTTGTTATTATGTACAGGTACATTGATATTGTCAATCTTTGTAATTGCTATGCCCCTTGTGGGTCCTTAATTGGTCAATAAAGTATTCTTCTTCTTCTTCTATAGTAAACAGTGATGTTATCTGGATATTCATTTTTGTGTTTAATTCGCGAATATAACAATTAAAAATGCAACCGATTTAAAGTAAAATAATTCCATATTATAAAACTGTAACTAAAATTACATTGTATTCATTGTTTTAATTCAAATTGTATTTTCAAAGAAATAGCCCCTCAGAGACCATTTTATTTTCCTCTTTTCAGAACCAGTCGTTTTTAAAATACTGAATAAAAAATATATTGGCGGTCTACATTATGAGTTAAGAGTATATTATATTTTCAGTTTGTTTTCGTTTATTTTTCAACATCACCATCTTTTTAGTCGTGTTCAAACGTGTCTATTTCCCGCGATACGTCAATGTATTTCACAACCTATTGATCACAAGAGTCGTATTAATGTTTTTACAGATAGTTTGTTTTTCATATCTAATAAAACGTTCTTGTGATTCGAAGAAAGTCGGTGAACGAATACCGTCTAAAAATAAAGCTTATACTTTGCATTGATTGGTGAATTGCCGAACCTGATACTATTTTTGGAATTGACGTCTTCGTCATATAAAAGCAGCTGGGATTCCCCTATTTGCTCGTTGTTGCCTGCTCATTCGTTCAGGTAGTCGGTGGTTGTTTGCCCTTGGACCGCCGCTACGTTTCTGAACAAAATTAAAGACTAGTGTGGAATAAGTGAGTATCTAAAGACTTAAAGGAACACATAATCTAACATTTTAAACAGTTTTGATAAAATTCAGTGTGGAAATTAGCTTTAAATCGTCGAAATTGATCGTCAAATCTGTGACCTAATTTGAAACCAACACGAGGTGATCTGCCGGCCAGCTGATCAAATCCAATATGGAACCCGACCAACATCTCGTAAACGATTATATTTCCGATTTTGATTTGGATCAGTTACTAGATGCTTCGGAAGTGAAAAAAGAGGTAAGAGATCGGTATAGCAACTGTTGTAAACAAAGTGTACTGTCCCCACGAAGTGGGTCTTCCGGGGCGACCACACCTTGCTCAGATTTGAGTGTACCCCCTTCTCCAAGTTTTACCGATGAAGTCCCAAGTCCCTCTGACAGTAACTCGAGTGTGTTTAGTGGTCTTAATTGGCTTACACAAAGTGTATTTGAAACTAACTTCAGTAACAGTCAGAAGTCAACACAAAGTTTAGCGGAGGAAATAGAAGAAGAAGTTGATTGCTTGATATCGTCAAGTCCTGAATTTGTTCAGAATTTCAGTAAATACTTGGTTTCCGGTGCTGAGGCTGGCAAACATGCTCTCTCTCGTCATGACATGCGTGAAGAAAAGATGCCACCAAGTAAAATCCCCTCTCTTAAACGATCTCATAGTCATTCAAGTACAAATTCTGCAAAATCCCAGAATGAATGTGATCTCCAGTCTTTGGAGGATGAAGAATTAGTCGCACTTCCTGTCAGAGAACTTAATCGTCGACTTCAGGGACTCCCAAAAGAAGATGTACAAAAACTCAAACAAAAGAGACGAACATTAAAAAATCGTGGCTATGCTCAAAATTGTCGATCTAAAAGAATGCATCAGCGTCAGAGTTTGGAAGTGACAAACAAAACTTTAGAAAGCCAGGTTCGTCAGCTTCAAAGACAACAAGCTATTTTGATGCGGGAATGCCAATTCTACAAGCAGCAGTGTGAAATTCTCAGGACAAAGTGCAGTGGCGTCATTTTACCACGCGATCGCGACGGATCATTTTCAAGCTACCCGAGTTCTCCAGATTGTCAATAAATGAACTTGTGCAAATGTTGTGTGTGAAATGAAAATTAATATATAATTGTCATGAATAATTGACTGGTCACTGCTTCGTTGAATTCAATTGTTAATGGATCATACAAGTGCATTAATGTTGGATGTAAATATATCAGAAGAGTTAGCCAATGTTTTAATTGACATTTTATGTATATTTCAAGAAAAAAATGAAACAAAAAATTAGAATATAGCCCATTTCACTTTTCAAACATTTAACACATATTTATTATCATGTTTGTTGAAATAGAATGTTGCCATAATTTTCTTTAATACATACATGTACATCATCATTTTAACAACCATGTTTTCTGTTATGATACAAGGTCGATTAGAATTAAGAAATATGTTTACAGATTTTTGTATTTGTCAAAATAATAAAACACAAAATTTATTGCATTGATTGAGAATTTATAAAACATATTGAACAAAAGGTTAAATTTCATTGGTCATATGAGCTGTTGATATCCCTAGGAAGCACCAGTTTGACTGCTCAAACTAGAGCTGACAAGAATAAACTATTTGAATGTTCTCAGATTCTGTATTCACAAAATCTTCAAATGGTGGCAGTTTAGCAGATATTTTTCTGAAACAAAACAATCTCTGGGCTCAAAAAGTTTCTTTGTAAATATGCTAATGCAAGTTAATATGGCCACCATGCTCTGTTGAGGGGCCAAGCCTAGCCATTTGAGTGAGCTTTTTGACTTTTGCTTTTTATAGTGAATTTAAAAATCTGTATTAGATTGAACATGTTATATCAGATTAATTTTGTTATACTAAACTACTAATATGAAGTCAATAGTATAATTTTAATCATGTTTTAAATTAATACAGGAAATACTAAACATCCTATTTTATTGGTTGATATACAAATGTACCATAAAAAAAACCAAGTATAATTTTATGCTTATGTTGTAGACAGCTTTTTGTGTATGGCAAAAAAACAAAAACAATCATGGTTTAAATATATTGCAAGTGTGGTAATATTGTTATCAACTTTATTATTGTGTATACATGTTCATTACATATGAGTGATATTTTACATATAGTATGTTGAGTTAGGATGAATTTTTGATTCAATGCAATGGAGAGGAGAATATCAAATTTTATGGTTTCAAACCTATAGTCTGTTTCATATTAGCTCATGAAGTTTGAAGTGTGGTTGTATTGTAGGTGAAATTGTTTACCATACCTGTTAAACTTTAAACTTTCTAATGTATCAGTGCAGCTTTCAACAAAATTAGATTACCGGTAATATAATTGCATTGAAAACTGGATCATATTTTATTGTTGGGTTATATTGTAGAGACTTGACATCATAATTATGAAATGGAACAGACTATAGGTTGTTTGTAAGTTTTATTGACAAGGAGAAGTTTAGATGTAACTGGGGCACACTGCAAGGGCAACTATACTAATAGTAATAACCAGTGTGATCACCAAATTCCATCTGTGATATCATAGTTTTATCAGGGACTACAGGTCTGGATTTCAAGTTATCTCCCCTGAATCTATAGCAGATTACTTCCCTTTAATTGTTTGCTTTAAAACAAATTGTCTCTATTGACAATATTATCCTGATGCAATTTGTAAAAGTAAACTTAAAAGAAGTATTAATTACAAAATCAAATGATTGAACTCTGCGACAACCTGTTCGATTCATACATTTTTAAGTTAGTTATGTGATTCAGTTGGATTCTTGAAAATCAGGTGTGTAGCCAAGACAAAATCTACTTTGTATGGTTACCAAATTTTTTTTAAAGGTGACAAGACGAGAGATTTTTTTACCAAAATAGTAAGAGTGATGAAAGATTCCTATGTTTCTATTGTGGAACGTGTTCGGGTCTGATGTTTTTTTAACGGATTTGCCAGAGTATATGGACAATTTTATATTTATGTTGTTTTGAATTTGTAAATTGCATGTACATGTTTTATTCAAAGGGTTCATTGTTGGAACTCCCCAAAAAAATTAATTGTTAAAAAGAGCTACAACAACCACTTACCATAAAAAAATAAAAACGACAATAAAAAAAACCCTCAACTTCCTGCAACTTTGTAATCAATCAAATAGAAAGGCACGATACTTAAAAACTGTTTTAAAGATTAATAATTGAAAGTTTACTTGATTTCACAGTTGCAGGAATTTTGGTGGAAAAAAAATGTAAAATAAAAAAAAAGATATAAAAAAAAAAAGAAGAAATATAATGTAATCTTTGGTCATAGTAACTAATCAAGTTACTTCCAAAGTAAATTCTCGACTTTGCCAGTTAACTGATAACTCGATCGTGTAACCACTGAAGCAGAAAGGAAAGGGTTTCTGCCTCATTAGTTTGTATTGTAAAGCATTTAGAAATCAGCTGATTAGGGACAGTAGTAAAAGTATTGTTTTTAATTACATGCCTTCCCAACTACCAAAGGAAGAATAATGTGTCAGTTCATGAACATGACTTACAGCTACTGGTAAAGAAATTATCAATCCGTAATATTCAGTAGCTCTAAAATTTATATGAATTACGATGCACAATCTTAAACCTTTAATCAATCAGTTTACTTATAATACGACCTCCTTCGGTCAAACATCTGCCATTGTTTTTTTATATACTTTATTTCTTGGTCACATATTGAGATATATTTTAATTATTTTTACAATATGTAATATGTAATTATATTCAGAAATAGTGATAAAAATGTTGATTAATGTTATAATATTACAGTCATAAAACCATGACATGGTCAGTAAAAATATAGAAGGGGGGAGGGGGGGAGTGTAATGTGTGAACCAATTTCTTATTTGAAATAAGTGGAATTGAAATTGTTATAAAGTTCGGAAATTTTGCTTGGAAAAATTTTGCCTCAACTTCACATTTGGTCTTTAACACAAATGATTCATTTGAGAACAAAATTGTAAATAAATTATAGATTTTAAAGAAATGTGAGAATGAAAATTTGGAAATTTAATAACTTTTTTAATTCATTTCTTATATAATTATTGGACATGTGTGGTAAATTCAATATTGGCCATTGTATTGGTATCCTACCATATCATGCCTTATTGATTTTTTGTGTGTTTCATTTACTTGAGGCCAAATCTATTTAAATTACCTTTCCATGTGTTTATTGAAACGTTTACTTCATTGAACAAGTTAAATAAAACCACACACACATAATATATATATATATCTATTTGAAACCCCAGGTAACAGTATTACAAAACACTTTAGTTGTAATCTAAGGTAAAAGTATCCTCTCCCCCTCCTTTTTTTTTTTTTTTTTTTTATTGATTAGTGCTTTTTTTTTAATTTTATTAAGCAAAATAAAGTTAAAAATTTTGATTAAAATACTTAAGAACTTGTTTTTGATGTCAAGCTTTATGTTTTCTGCAGTTTATGACAGGAGCATTTTACTTGAACAGTATTTGAAACAAAATTTCCCCCAAAATTGTGTTGTTGTTACGACAAGGCCAAGGTTAAACTATAGAGAACTTAGCATTAAAACAAGAACACTACGTATACCGTTATAGAACGAGGTGTCATAATATTATTTAAAACAAATATAAACTCTTGAAATCCTCAGGAAATTTGTTTCAAGTGCCAAAGTAATCGTATGGATTCCAGAATATAAATGACCCACAAGACACTGGCATAATAGTATCTTCTGAATATCTTATTAAATTTGTATGAACTGTCGTGTTCCTAATTACAAACATAGTCTTTCATTATAGGTATAAAGAACTGTATTCTGATCAAATCTTTAATTGTTACTTGTTACGATTGTTAATTGTTACGTTGGAGAAATCTTGTTATTGATTTTTTTTTTAAAAGATATTATACTGTTGACAAAAAAGTCAAAACTTAATAATTCTGTCAAAGTTATGGAGGTATTACTGTTGTTAATAATATTGAAAGTTTATCAAAATCATTAAATTTATTTTTGTACAAAGTTAAACCTGTTTTGAAAGACCATTCTTTTAAAGAGATCATCAGATAACAAAATAATAAACATATATATATAACCACCCTTTTACACAAAATCTTTTTATTTGAAATTAGTTAAGAGGAATTTGTTTGAGATGTCGGTCTTTCACGACAGGTTTACTGCGGTTTAAAACAATTTTTAATGGTCACGATTTTGATACAAGACAGAATAATTTTGTTTCGGCTTGACAACTTGCAGCATGAGTTTTAATGTGTACATGTATTATTACCATGCATCAATAGTGGTGCACTTGAGCTGTGAATGCTCAGAATTCGTGCAATCAAAAAGTCCCATAATGGCATATTTTTATTAAAGTTATTATTTATGTC
Source organism: Bathymodiolus brooksi (assembly GCA_963680875.1). NCBI lineage: Eukaryota > Metazoa > Mollusca > Bivalvia > Mytilida > Modiolidae > Bathymodiolus > Bathymodiolus brooksi. Next base: position 49,441,142 of record OY804578.1, on the reverse strand, counting down.
AACATGTTACTGTTTTGTAAAGTGATGCCAGATTTTGATAATTTAGTTGAAGCCATTTGATCGACTACAGATAAAAACTTGTGGTTAAAACTCAGCTGCAGATTGTCTATTAAGATTTGGCAATTTGTTGTAATGAGATTTGAATTGTATAATTAAAAACAGTTGACTTTTAATGTGATAAGGAAAGTGCTGGTTGTTGTTACTATCTGCTTTACAGATACATGTAAAATGTATAAATTATGAAGCAAGATTAAAATGCATGAAAAAATAAATAGTTTATTTATTGCACGATTTTTACTCCATCCCCCCTTTTTTCCAAGTGAGAGGTTCTTTTAGGGGGGTTTATGGTGTTTAATGCCACTTTCAACAATATTTCAGTTTTATTGGTGGAGGAAACCGGAATACCCAGAGAAACCCAAGTTAGAGGGATATACAAATGTACATACATGTTGTGTTCTGTCTGTCATTCAGATGTATTTTTAGCTCACCTTGCCAAAGGAAATGTGAGCTTTTGGCATCCGTCTGTCGTCCGTTAACTTTTCATATTTTAATCTTCTCCTCTGAAACCCCTTAGCCAAATGAACTGAAACTTGGTAGGAAGCATCTATGGAAGGTCCTCTGTAAAGATTGCTCATTTCGTCCCGACCCGTTAACAAACATGGCCACCACAGATGATTCTTGTTTCTGAATGGCTGATTTTTAAAATTCTTCTCCTCTGAAACCATTAGGCCAAATGAACCGTAACTTGGTAGGAAGCATCTTTGGAAGGTCCTCTGTAAAGATTGCTCATTTCATCCTGATCCGTTAACAAACATGGCTGCCACAGACACTTCTTGTTTCAGATTGGTTGATTTCTAAAAAAATCTTCTCCTCTGAAACTGTTTGGCCAAATGAACCGAAATTAGTGGGAAGCATCTATGGCAAGTCCTCTGTGAAGATTGCTCAATTTGTCCCGATCCATTAACAAACATGGCCACCATAGGCAGTTCTTATTTCTGATTGGTCGATTTCTAAAAATCTTCTCTGAAAACGCTTGGCCAAATAAACCGAAACTTGGTAGGAAGCCTCTTTGGAAGGTCCTCTATATAGATTGCTCATTTCGTCCCCATCCACTAATAAACATGCCGCCACAGGCAGTTCTTGTTTCTGATTGGTCGATTTCTAGAAATCTCCTCTGAAACTGCTTTGCCAAATGAACCGAAACTTGATGGGAAGCATCTATGGAAGGTCCTCTATAGGTATTGCTCATTTCATTTTGATCCGTAGACAAACATGGCCACCATAGGCAATGCTTGTTTCTAATGGGACGATTTCTAAAAATCTTCTTCTCTGAAACCTGCTTAGCCAAATGAACCGAAACTTTGAAGGAAACATATATGGAAGGTACTCTATAAAGTTGGCTAATTTTGTCCCGATCCATTAACAAGCATGACTGCCATAGGCAATTCTTGTTTCTGGTTGATCGATTTCTAAAAATCTTCTTCTCTGAAACTGCTTAGCCAAATGAACCGAAATTTGGTGGGAAGCACCTATGGAAGGTTCTGTATTAAGTTTCCTCAAAGCAGAATGAAAGGTGAGCGACACAGGCTCAGCTCACTGAGCCTCTAGTTTGTTATTGGTATTTGCTTCTTTTCCGCTAAGCACACAACATTAAGGAATAAGAGCAGAGACTAGTTGGCTCAGAATTGGGATAATGTGTCTGAGAGGAGCAATATGATTACTTACGGACTGAACATTGTTTCAGTGAGCTAGCACTATAAAAATCCAATTAAGTGTGTTAGTCTAACCAAAGACTTTAAGATTGGTATTTGTTGCTTTTCCGCGAAGCATGCAGTACTAAGGAGTAAGGGCAAAGGCTGGTTGCTCAGAAACAGAATAATTTGTCTGAGTGGGGTGGTATGTCTACCCCCAGACTGTCGTTTCAGTGAGCTTGTACAATAAAAATCCAACTCGGCATCTTGGCTTAGTACAAAGCGGACATCATCTCATCAAAATGGAATTTATTCTCTTCATGATATAGCTGAAAAAGTGTTCACTAGGCCTTAAACAACAATCACACACTCAACCAACTTCAAATATTATAATATAGTTCCACAGAGAGGTAGCAGTTTTTCGAAAAGTGAACTCGCAATTCTTTGAAATCTAAGGACCACTTAAACTTATAGATTGTATTTATTTCTGAAAAAAAAACTACCAGTATTTCTTTATAGATGACAATTAATATGGCTGCCACCAGTACTTGTGTACATTTGTATCTGATTTGCTGTATATTAAGAGAATCCACTTGACAATTTAAACATAGGAATGAAACCACATCAATGGTGTAATGGTATCATACTTGCCTCAAGTGCGGTAGATTGTAGGTTCAAGTCTCAGTCTGATCAAATTAAACCAAAGACTATAAAATTGGTATGTGCTGCTCTGCTAAGCACACAGCAAGTTGGAAGTACCGGTAAGAGCAAAGACTCCCAATCGGAATAATGTGCCCAAGTAGTGTGGCATATCTACCTGCAGTCTGTTGTTTGATTCAGAATCAGGATAATATGTCCTAGTAGTGTGGCATATCTACCTTCAGTCTGTTGTTTGATTCAGAATCAGGATAATGTGTCCTAGTAGTGAGGCATATCTACCTGCAGTCTGTTGTTTGATTCAGAATCAGGATAATATGTCCTAGTAGTGTGGCATATCTACCTTCAGTCTGTTGTTTGATTCAGAATCAGGATAATGTGTCCTAGTAGTGTGGCCTATCTACCTGCAGTCTGTTGTTTGATTCAGAATCAGGATAATGTGCCCAAGTAGTGTGGCATATCTACCTGCAGTCTGTTGTTTGATTCAGAATCAGGATAATGTGTCCTAGTAGTGTGGCATATCTACCTGCAGTCTGTTGTTTGATTCAGAATCAGGATAATGTGTCCTAGTAGTGTGGCATATCTACCTGCAGTCTGTTGTTTGATTCAGAATCAGGATAATGTGTCCTAGTAGTGTGGCATATCTACCTGCAGTCTGTTGTTTGATTCAGAATCAGGATAATGTGTTCTAGTAGTGTGGCATATCTACCTGCAATCTTGTTTGATTCAGAATCAGGGTAATGTGCCCAAGTAGTGTGGCATATCTACCTGCAGTCTGTTGTTTGATTCAGAATCAGGATAATGTGCCCAAGTAGTGTGGCATATCTACCTGCAGTCTGTTGTTTGATTCAGAATCAGGGTAATGTGCCCAAGTAGTGTGGCATATCTACCTGCAGTCTGTTGTTTGATTCAGAATCAGGATAATGTGCCCAAGTAGTGTGGCATATCTACCTTCAGTCTGTTGTTTGATTCAGAATCAGGATAATGTGCCCAAGTAGTGTGGCATATCTACCTGCAGTCTGTTGTTTGATTCAGAATCGGGGTAATGTGCCCAAGTAGTGTGGCATATCTACCTGCAGTTTGTTGTTTGATTCAGAATCAGGATAATGTGTCCTAGTAGTGTGGCATATCTACCTGCAGTCTGTTGTTTGATTCAGAATCAGGATAATGTGTCCTAGTAGTGTGGCATATCTACCTGCAGTCTGTTGTTTGATTCAGAATCAGGATAATGTGCCCTAGTAGTGTGGCATATCTACCTGCAGTCTGTTGTTTGATTCAGAATCAGGATAATGTGCCCAAGTAGTGTGGCATATCTACCTGCAGTCTGTTGTTTGATTCAGAATCAGGATAATGTGCCCAAGTAGTGTGGCATATCTACCTGCAGTCTGTTGTTTGATTCAGAATCAGGATAATATGTCCTAGTAGTGTGGCATATCTACCTTCAGTCTGTTGTTTGATTCAGAATCAGGATAATGTGTCCTAGTAGTGTGGCATATCTACCTGCAGTCTGTTGTTTGATTCAGAATCAGGATAATGTGCCCAAGTAGTGTGGCATATCTACCTGCAGTCTGTTGTTTGATTCAGAATCAGGATAATGTGTCCTATAAGTGTGGCATATCTACCTGCAGTCTGTTGTTTGATTCAGAATCAGGATAATGTGTCCTAGTAGTGTGGCATATCTACCTGCAGTCTGTTGTTTGATTCAGAATCAGGATAATGTGTCCTAGTAGTGTGGCATATCTACCTGCAGTCTGTTGTTTGATTCAGAATCAGGATAATGTGTTCTAGTAGTGTGGCATATCTACCTGCAATCTTGTTTGATTCAGAATCAGGGTAATGTGCCCAAGTAGTGTGGCATATCTACCTGCAGTCTGTTGTTTGATTCAGAATCAGGATAATGTGCCCAAGTAGTGTGGCATATCTACCTGCAGTCTGTTGTTTGATTCAGAATCAGGGTAATGTGCCCAAGTAGTGTGGCATATCTACCTGCAGTCTGTTGTTTGATTCAGAATCAGGATAATGTGCCCAAGTAGTGTGGCATATCTACCTGCAGTCTGTTGTTTGATTCAGAATCAGGGTAATGTGCCCAAGTAGTGTGGCATATCTACCTGCAGTCTGTTGTTTGATTCAGAATCGGGGTAATGTGCCCAAGTAGTGTGGCATATCTACCTGCAGTTTGTTGTTTGATTCAGAATCAGGATAATGTGTCCTAGTAGTGTGGCATATCTACCTGCAGTCTGTTGTTTGATTTAGAATCAGGATAATGTGTCCTAGTAGTGTGGCATATCTACCTGCAGTCTGTTGTTTGATTCAGAATCAGGATAATGTGCCCTAGTAGTGTGGCATATCTACCTGCAGTCTGTTGTTTGATTCAGAATCAGGATAATGTGCCCAAGTAGTGTGGCATATCTACCTGCAGTCTGTTGTTTGATTCAGAATCAGGATAATGTGCCCAAGTAGTGTGGCATATCTACCTGCAGTCTGTTGTTTGATTCAGAATCAGGATAATGTGCCCAAGTAGTGTGGCATATCTACCTGCAGTCTGTTGTTTGATCCAGAATCAGGATAATGTGCCCAAGTAGTGTGGCATATCTACCTGCAGTCTGTTGTTTGATTCAGAATCAGGATAATGTGGCATATCTACCTGCAGTCTGTTGTTTGATTCAGAATCAGGATAATGTGTCCTAGTAGTGTGGCATATCTACCTGCAGTCTGTTGTTTGATTCAGAATCAGGATAATGTGTCCTAGTAGTGTGGCATATCTACCTGCAGTCTGTTGTTTGATTCAGAATCAGGATAATGTGTCCTAGTAGTGTGGCATATCTACCTGCAGTCTGTTGTTTGATTCAGAATCAGGATAATGTGTCCTAGTAGTGTGGCATATCTACCTGCAGTCTGTTGTTTGATTCAGAATCAGGATAATGTGTCCTAGTAGTGTGGCATATCTACCCGCAGTCTGTTGTTTGATTCAGAATCAGGATAATGTGTCCTAGTAGTGTGGCATATCTACCTGCAGTCTGTTGTTTGATTCAGAATCAGGATAATGTGTCCTAGTAGTGTGGCATATCTACCTGCAGTCTGTTGTTTGATTCAGAATCAGGATAATGTGTCCTAGTAGTGTGGCATATCTACCTGCAGTCTGTTGTTTGATTCAGAATCAGGATAATGTGCCCAAGTAGTGTGGCATATCTACCTGCAGTCTGTTGTTTGATTCAGAATCAGGATAATGTGCCCAAGTAGTGTGGCATATCTACCTGCAGTCTGTTGTTTGATTCAGAATCAGGATAATGTGCCCAAGTAGTGTGGCATATCTACCTGCAGTCTGTTGTTTGATTCAGAATCAGGATAATGTGTCCTAGTAGTGTGGCATATCTACCTGCAGTCTGTTGTTTGATTCAGAATCAGGATAATATGTCCTAGTAGTGTGGCATATCTACCTTCAGTCTGTTGTTTGATTCAGAATCAGGATAATGTGTCCTGGTAGTGAGGCATATCTACCTGCAGTCTGTTGTTTGATTCAGAATCAGGATAGTGTGCCCAAGTAGTGTGGCATATCTACCTGCAGTCTGTTGTTTGATTCAGAATCAGGATAATATGTCCTAGTAGTGTGGCATATCTACCTTCAGTCTGTTGTTTGATTCAGAATCAGGATAATGTGTCCAAGTAGTGTGGCATATCTACCTGCAGTCTGTTGTTTGATTCAGAATCAGGATAATGTGCCCAAGTAGTCTGGCATATCTACCTGCAGTCTGTTGTTTGATTCAGAATCAGGATAATGTGTCCTAGTAGTGTGGCATATCTACCTGCAGTCTGTTGTTTGATTCAGAATCAGGATAATGTGCCCAAGTAGTGTGGCATATCTACCTGCAGTCTGTTGTTTGATTCAGAATCAGGATAATGTGTCCTAGTAGTGTGGCATATCTACCTGCAGTCTGTTGTTTGATTCAGAATCAGGCTAATGTGTCCTAGTAGTGTGGCATATCTACCTGCAGTCTGTTGTTTGATTCAGAATCAGGATAATGTGTCCTAGTAGTGTGGCATATCTACCTGCAGTCTGTTGTTTGATTCAGAATCAGGATAATGTGTTCTAGTAGTGTGGCATATCTACCTGCAGTCTTGTTTGATTCAGAATCAGGGTAATGTGCCCAAGTAGTGTGGCATATCTACCTGGAGTCTGTTGTTTGATTCAGAATCAGGATAATGTGCCCAAGTAGTGTGGCATATCTACCTGCAGTCTGTTGTTTGATTCAGAATCAGGGTAATGTGCCCAAGTAGTGTGGCATATCTACCTGCAGTCTGTTGTTTGATTCAGAATCAGGATAATGTGCCCAAGTAGTGTGGCATATCTACCTGCAGTCTGTTGTTTGATTCAGAATCAGGATAATATGCCCAAGTAGTGTGGCATATCTACCTGCAGTCTGTTGTTTGATTCAGAATCAGGGTAATGTGCCCAAGTAGTGTGGCATATCTACCTGCAGTCTGTTGTTTGATTCAGAATCAGGATAATGTGTCCTAGTAGTGTGGCATATCTACCTGCAGTCTGTTGTTTGATTCAGAATCAGGATAATGTGTCCTAGTAGTGTGGCATATCTACCTGCAGTCTGTTGTTTGATTCAGAATCAGGATAATGTGCCCAAGTAGTGTGGCATATCTACCTGCAGTCTGTTGTTTGATTCAGAATCAGGATAATGTGTCCTATAAGTGTGGCATATCTACCTGCAGTCTGTTGTTTGATTCAGAATCAGGATAATGTGTCCTAGTAGTGTGGCATATCTACCTGCAGTCTGTTGTTTGATTCAGAATCAGGATAATGTGTCCTAGTAGTGTGGCATATCTACCTGCAGTCTGTTGTTTGATTCAGAATCAGGATAATGTGTCCTAGTAGTGTGGCATATCTACCTGCAGTCTGTTGTTTGATTCAGAATCAGGATAATGTGTCCTAGTAGTGTGGCATATCTACCTGCAGTCTGTTGTTTGATTCAGAATCAGGATAATGTGTCCTAGTAGTGTGGCATATCTACCTGCAGTCTGTTGTTTGATTCAGAATCAGGATAATGTGTCCTAGTAGTGTGGCATATCTACCTGCAGTCTGTTTGATTCAGAATCAGGATAGTGTGGCATATCTACCTGTAGTCTGTTGTTTGATTCAGAATCAGGATAATGTGTCCTAGTAGTGTGGCATATCTACCTGCAGTCTGTTGTTTGATTCAGAATCAGGATAATGTGTCCTAGTAGTGTGGCATATCTACCTGCAGTCTGTTGTTTGATTTAGAATCAGGATAATGTGTCCTAGTAGTGTGGCATATCTACCTGCAGTCTGTTGTTTGATTCAGAATCAGGATAATGTGTCCTAGTAGTGTGGCATATCTACCTGCAGTCTGTTGTTTGATTCAGAATCAGGATAATGTGTCCTAGTAGTGTGGCATATCTACCTGTAGTCTGTTGTTTGATTCAGAATCAGGATAATGTGTCCTAGTAGTGTGGCATATCTACCTGCAGTCTGTTGTTTGATTCAGAATCAGGATAAGGTGTCCTAGTAGTGTGGCATATCTACCTGCAGTCTGTTGTTTGATTTAGAATCAGGATAATATGTCCTAGTAGTGTGGCATATCTACCTGCAGTCTGTTGTTTGATTCAGAATCAGGATAATGTGTCCTAGTAGTGTGGCATATCTACCTGCAGTCTGTTGTTTGATTCAGAATCAGGATAATATGTCCTAGTAGTGTGGCATATCTACCTTCAGTCTGTTGTTTGATTCAGAATCAGGATAATGTGTCCTGGTAGTGAGGCATATCTACCTGCAGTCTGTTGTTTGATTCAGAATCAGGATAGTGTGCCCAAGTAGTGTGGCATATCTACCTGCAGTCTGTTGTTTGATTCAGAATCAGGATAATATGTCCTAGTAGTGTGGCATATCTACCTTCAGTCTGTTGTTTGATTCAGAATCAGGATAATGTGTCCAAGTAGTGTGGCATATCTACCTGCAGTCTGTTGTTTGATTCAGAATCAGGATAATGTGCCCAAGTAGTCTGGCATATCTACCTGCAGTCTGTTGTTTGATTCAGAATCAGGATAATGTGTCCTAGTAGTGTGGCATATCTACCTGCAGTCTGTTGTTTGATTCAGAATCAGGATAATGTGCCCAAGTAGTGTGGCATATCTACCTGCAGTCTGTTGTTTGATTCAGAATCAGGATAATGTGTCCTAGTAGTGTGGCATATCTACCTGCAGTCTGTTGTTTGATTCAGAATCAGGCTAATGTGTCCTAGTAGTGTGGCATATCTACCTGCAGTCTGTTGTTTGATTCAGAATCAGGATAATGTGTCCTAGTAGTGTGGCATATCTACCTGCAGTCTGTTGTTTGATTCAGAATCAGGATAATGTGTTCTAGTAGTGTGGCATATCTACCTGCAGTCTTGTTTGATTCAGAATCAGGGTAATGTGCCCAAGTAGTGTGGCATATCTACCTGGAGTCTGTTGTTTGATTCAGAATCAGGATAATGTGCCCAAGTAGTGTGGCATATCTACCTGCAGTCTGTTGTTTGATTCAGAATCAGGGTAATGTGCCCAAGTAGTGTGGCATATCTACCTGCAGTCTGTTGTTTGATTCAGAATCAGGATAATGTGCCCAAGTAGTGTGGCATATCTACCTGCAGTCTGTTGTTTGATTCAGAATCAGGATAATATGCCCAAGTAGTGTGGCATATCTACCTGCAGTCTGTTGTTTGATTCAGAATCAGGGTAATGTGCCCAAGTAGTGTGGCATATCTACCTGCAGTCTGTTGTTTGATTCAGAATCAGGATAATGTGTCCTAGTAGTGTGGCATATCTACCTGCAGTCTGTTGTTTGATTCAGAATCAGGATAATGTGTCCTAGTAGTGTGGCATATCTACCTGCAGTCTGTTGTTTGATTCAGAATCAGGATAATGTGCCCAAGTAGTGTGGCATATCTACCTGCAGTCTGTTGTTTGATTCAGAATCAGGATAATGTGTCCTATAAGTGTGGCATATCTACCTGCAGTCTGTTGTTTGATTCAGAATCAGGATAATGTGTCCTAGTAGTGTGGCATATCTACCTGCAGTCTGTTGTTTGATTCAGAATCAGGATAATGTGTCCTAGTAGTGTGGCATATCTACCTGCAGTCTGTTGTTTGATTCAGAATCAGGATAATGTGTTCTAGTAGTGTGGCATATCTACCTGCAATCTTGTTTGATTCAGAATCAGGGTAATGTGCCCAAGTAGTGTGGCATATCTACCTGCAGTCTGTTGTTTGATTCAGAATCAGGATAATGTGCCCAAGTAGTGTGGCATATCTACCTGCAGTCTGTTGTTTGATTCAGAATCAGGGTAATGTGCCCAAGTAGTGTGGCATATCTACCTGCAGTCTGTTGTTTGATTCAGAATCAGGATAATGTGCCCAAGTAGTGTGGCATATCTACCTGCAGTCTGTTGTTTGATTCAGAATCAGGGTAATGTGCCCAAGTAGTGTGGCATATCTACCTGCAGTCTGTTGTTTGATTCAGAATCGGGGTAATGTGCCCAAGTAGTGTGGCATATCTACCTGCAGTTTGTTGTTTGATTCAGAATCAGGATAATGTGTCCTAGTAGTGTGGCATATCTACCTGCAGTCTGTTGTTTGATTCAGAATCAGGATAATGTGTCCTAGTAGTGTGGCATATCTACCTGCAGTCTGTTGTTTGATTCAGAATCAGGATAATGTGCCCTAGTAGTGTGGCATATCTACCTGCAGTCTGTTGTTTGATTCAGAATCAGGATAATGTGCCCAAGTAGTGTGGCATATCTACCTGCAGTCTGTTGTTTGATTCAGAATCAGGATAATGTGCCCAAGTAGTGTGGCATATCTACCTGCAGTCTGTTGTTTGATTCAGAATCAGGATAATGTGCCCAAGTAGTGTGGCATATCTACCTGCAGTCTGTTGTTTGATCCAGAATCAGGATAATGTGCCCAAGTAGGGTGGCATATCTACCTGCAGTCTGTTGTTTGATTCAGAATCAGGATAATGTGGCATATCTACCTGCAGTCTGTTGTTTGATTCAGAATCAGGATAATGTGTCCTAGTAGTGTGGCATATCTACCTGCAGTCTGTTGTTTGATTCAGAATCAGGATAATGTGTCCTAGTAGTGTGGCATATCTACCTGCAGTCTGTTGTTTGATTCAGAATCAGGATAATGTGTCCTAGTAGTGTGGCATATCTACCTGCAGTCTGTTGTTTGATTCAGAATCAGGATAATGTGTCCTAGTAGTGTGGCATATCTACCTGCAGTCTGTTGTTTGATTCAGAATCAGGATAATGTGTCCTAGTAGTGTGGCATATCTACCCGCAGTCTGTTGTTTGATTCAGAATCAGGATAATGTGTCCTAGTAGTGTGGCATATCTACCTGCAGTCTGTTGTTTGATTCAGAATCAGGATAATGTGTCCTAGTAGTGTGGCATATCTACCTGCAGTCTGTTGTTTGATTCAGAATCAGGATAATGTGTCCTAGTAGTGTGGCATATCTACCTGCAGTCTGTTGTTTGATTCAGAATCAGGATAATGTGCCCTAGTAGTGTGGCATATCTACCTGCAGTCTGTTGTTTGATTCAGAATCAGGATAATGTGCCCAAGTAGTGTGGCATATCTACCTGCAGTCTGTTGTTTGATTCAGAATCAGGATAATGTGCCCAAGTAGTGTGGCATATCTACCTGCAGTCTGTTGTTTGATTCAGAATCAGGATAATGTGCCCAAGTAGTGTGGCATATCTACCTGCAGTCTGTTGTTTGATTCAGAATCAGGATAATGTGTCCTAGTAGTGTGGCATATCTACCTGCAGTCTGTTGTTTGATTCAGAATCAGGATAATGTGTCCTAGTAGTGTGGCATATCTACCTGCAGTCTGTTGTTTGATTCAGAATCAGGATAATGTGTCCTAGTAGTGTGGCATATCTACCTGCAGTCTGTTGTTTGATTCAGAATCAGGATAATGTGTCCTAGTAGTGTGGCATATCTACCTGCAGTCTGTTGTTTGATTCAGAATCAGGATAATGTGTCCTAGTAGTGTGGCATATCTACCTGCAGTCTGTTGTTTGATTCAGAATCAGGATAATGTGTCCTAGTAGTGTGGCATATCTACCTGCAGTCTGTTGTTTGATTCAGAATCAGGATAATGTGTCCTAGTAGTGTGGCATATCTACCTGCAGTCTGTTTGATTCAGAATCAGGATAGTGTGGCATATCTACCTGTAGTCTGTTGTTTGATTCAGAATCAGGATAATGTGTCCTAGTAGTGTGGCATATCTACCTGCAGTCTGTTGTTTGATTCAGAATCAGGATAATGTGTCCTAGTAGTGTGGCATATCTACCTGCAGTCTGTTGTTTGATTTAGAATCAGGATAATGTGTCCTAGTAGTGTGGCATATCTACCTGCAGTCTGTTGTTTGATTCAGAATCAGGATAATGTGTCCTAGTAGTGTGGCATATCTACCTGCAGTCTGTTGTTTGATTCAGAATCAGGATAATGTGTCCTAGTAGTGTGGCATATCTACCTGTAGTCTGTTGTTTGATTCAGAATCAGGATAATGTGTCCTAGTAGTGTGGCATATCTACCTGCAGTCTGTTGTTTGATTCAGAATCAGGATAAGGTGTCCTAGTAGTGTGGCATATCTACCTGCAGTCTGTTGTTTGATTTAGAATCAGGATAATATGTCCTAGTAGTGTGGCATATCTACCTGCAGTCTGTTGTTTGATTCAGAATCAGGATAATGTGTCCTAGTAGTGTGGCATATCTACCTGCAGTCTGTTGTTTGATTCAGAATCAGGATAATATGTCCTAGTAGTGTGGCATATCTACCTTCAGTCTGTTGTTTGATTCAGAATCAGGATAATGTGTCCTGGTAGTGAGGCATATCTACCTGCAGTCTGTTGTTTGATTCAGAATCAGGATAGTGTGCCCAAGTAGTGTGGCATATCTACCTGCAGTCTGTTGTTTGATTCAGAATCAGGATAATATGTCCTAGTAGTGTGGCATATCTACCTTCAGTCTGTTGTTTGATTCAGAATCAGGATAATGTGTCCAAGTAGTGTGGCATATCTACCTGCAGTCTGTTGTTTGATTCAGAATCAGGATAATGTGCCCAAGTAGTCTGGCATATCTACCTGCAGTCTGTTGTTTGATTCAGAATCAGGATAATGTGTCCTAGTAGTGTGGCATATCTACCTGCAGTCTGTTGTTTGATTCAGAATCAGGATAATGTGCCCAAGTAGTGTGGCATATCTACCTGCAGTCTGTTGTTTGATTCAGAATCAGGATAATGTGTCCTAGTAGTGTGGCATATCTACCTGCAGTCTGTTGTTTGATTCAGAATCAGGCTAATGTGTCCTAGTAGTGTGGCATATCTACCTGCAGTCTGTTGTTTGATTCAGAATCAGGATAATGTGTCCTAGTAGTGTGGCATATCTACCTGCAGTCTGTTGTTTGATTCAGAATCAGGATAATGTGTTCTAGTAGTGTGGCATATCTACCTGCAGTCTTGTTTGATTCAGAATCAGGATAATGTGCCCAAGTAGTGTGGCATATCTACCTGGAGTCTGTTGTTTGATTCAGAATCAGGATAATGTGCCCAAGTAGTGTGGCATATCTACCTGCAGTCTGTTGTTTGATTCAGAATCAGGGTAATGTGCCCAAGTAGTGTGGCATATCTACCTGCAGTCTGTTGTTTGATTCAGAATCAGGATAATGTGCCCAAGTAGTGTGGCATATCTACCTGCAGTCTGTTGTTTGATTCAGAATCAGGATAATATGCCCAAGTAGTGTGGCATATCTACCTGCAGTCTGTTGTTTGATTCAGAATCAGGGTAATGTGCCCAAGTAGTGTGGCATATCTACCTGCAGTCTGTTGTTTGATTCAGAATCAGGATAATGTGTCCTAGTAGTGTGGCATATCTACCTGCAGTCTGTTGTTTGATTCAGAATCAGGATAATGTGTCCTAGTAGTGTGGCATATCTACCTGCAGTCTGTTGTTTGATTCAGAATCAGGATAATGTGCCCTAGTAGTGTGGCATATCTACCTGCAGTCTGTTGTTTGATTCAGAATCAGGATAATGTGCCCAAGTAGTGTGGCATATCTACCTGCAGTCTGTTGTTTGATTCAGAATCAGGATAATGTGCCCAAGTAGTGTGGCATATCTACCTGCAGTCTGTTGTTTGATTCAGAATCAGGATAATGTGCCCAAGTAGTGTGGCATATCTACCTGCAGTCTGTTGTTTGATTCAGAATCAGGATAATGTGTCCTAGTAGTGTGGCATATCTACCTGCAGTCTGTTGTTTGATTCAGAATCAGGATAATGTGTCCTAGTAGTGTGGCATATCTACCTGCAGTCTGTTGTTTGATTCAGCATCAGGATAATGTGTCCTAGTAGTGTGGCATATCTACCTGCAGTCTGTTGTTTGATTCAGAATCAGGATAATGTGTCCTAGTAGTGTGGCATATCTACCTGCAGTCTGTTGTTTGATTCAGAATCAGGATAATGTGTCCTAGTAGTGTGGCATATCTACCTGCAGTCTGTTGTTTGATTCAGAATCAGGATAATGTGTCCTAGTAGTGTGGCATATCTACCTGCAGTCTGTTGTTTGATTCAGAATCAGGATAATGTGTCCTAGTAGTGTGGCATATCTACCCGCAGTCTGTTGTTTGATTCAGAATCAGGGTAATGTGCCCAAGTAGTGTGGCATATCTACCTGCAGTCTGTTGTTTGATTCAGAATCAGGATAATGTGCCCAAGTAGTGTGGCATATCTACGTGCAGTCTGTTGTTTGATTCAGAATCAGGGTAATATGCCCAAGTAGTGTGGCATATCTACCTGCAGTCTGTTGTTTGATTCAGAATCAGGGTAATGTGCCCAAGTAGTGTGGCATATCTACCTGCAGTCTGTTGTTTGATTCAGAATCAGGATAATGTGTCCTAGTAGTATGGCATATCTACCTGCAGTCTGTTGTTTGATTCAGAATCAGGATAATGTGTCCTAGTAGTGTGGCATATCTACCTGCAGTCTGTTGTTTGATTCAGAATCAGGATAATGTGTCCTAGTAGTGTGGCATATCTACCTGCAGTCTGTTGTTTGATTCAGAATCAGGATAATGTGCCCTAGTAGTGTGGCATATCTACGTGCAGTCTGTTGTTTGATTCAGAATCAGGGTAATGTGCCCAAGTAGTGTGGCATATCTACCTGCAGTCTGTTGTTTGATTCAGAATCAGGGTAATGTGCCCAAGTAGTGTGGCATATCTACCTGCAGTCTGTTGTTTGATTCAGAATCAGGATAATGTGCCCAAGTAGTGTGGCATATCTACCTGCAGTCTGTTGTTTGATTCAGAATCAGGGTAATGTGCCCAAGTAGTGTGGCATATCTACCTGCAGTCTGTTGTTTGATTCAGAATCGGGGTAATGTGCCCAAGTAGTGTGGCATATCTACCTGCAGTTTGTTGTTTGATTCAGAATCAGGATAATGTGTCCTAGTAGTGTGGCATATCTACCTGCAGTCTGTTGTTTGATTCAGAATCAGGATAATGTGTCCTAGTAGTGTGGCATATCTACCTGCAGTCTGTTGTTTGATTCAGAATCAGGATAATGTGCCCTAGTAGTGTGGCATATCTACCTGCAGTCTGTTGTTTGATTCAGAATCAGGATAATGTGCCCAAGTAGTGTGGCATATCTACCTGCAGTCTGTTGTTTGATTCAGAATCAGGATAATGTGCCCAAGTAGTGTGGCATATCTACCTGCAGTCTGTTGTTTGATTCAGAATCAGGATAATGTGCCCAAGTAGTGTGGCATATCTACCTGCAGTCTGTTGTTTGATCCAGAATCAGGATAATGTGCCCAAGTAGTGTGGCATATCTACCTGCAGTCTGTTGTTTGATTCAGAATCAGGATAATGTGGCATATCTACCTGCAGTCTGTTGTTTGATTCAGAATCAGGATAATGTGTCCTAGTAGTGTGGCATATCTACCTGCAGTCTGTTGTTTGATTCAGAATCAGGATAATGTGTCCTAGTAGTGTGGCATATCTACCTGCAGTCTGTTGTTTGATTCAGAATCAGGATAATGTGTCCTAGTAGTGTGGCATATCTACCTGCAGTCTGTTGTTTGATTCAGAATCAGGATAATGTGTCCTAGTAGTGTGGCATATCTACCTGCAGTCTGTTGTTTGATTCAGAATCAGGATAATGTGTCCTAGTAGTGTGGCATATCTACCCGCAGTCTGTTGTTTGATTCAGAATCAGGATAATGTGTCCTAGTAGTGTGGCATATCTACCTGCAGTCTGTTGTTTGATTCAGAATCAGGATAATGTGTCCTAGTAGTGTGGCATATCTACCTGCAGTCTGTTGTTTGATTCAGAATCAGGATAATGTGTCCTAGTAGTGTGGCATATCTACCTGCAGTCTGTTGTTTGATTCAGAATCAGGATAATGTGCCCTAGTAGTGTGGCATATCTACCTGCAGTCTGTTGTTTGATTCAGAATCAGGATAATGTGCCCAAGTAGTGTGGCATATCTACCTGCAGTCTGTTGTTTGATTCAGAATCAGGATAATGTGCCCAAGTAGTGTGGCATATCTACCTGCAGTCTGTTGTTTGATTCAGAATCAGGATAATGTGCCCAAGTAGTGTGGCATATCTACCTGCAGTCTGTTGTTTGATTCAGAATCAGGATAATGTGTCCTAGTAGTGTGGCATATCTACCTGCAGTCTGTTGTTTGATTCAGAATCAGGATAATGTGTCCTAGTAGTGTGGCATATCTACCTGCAGTCTGTTGTTTGATTCAGAATCAGGATAATGTGTCCTAGTAGTGTGGCATATCTACCTGCAGTCTGTTGTTTGATTCAGAATCAGGATAATGTGTCCTAGTAGTGTGGCATATCTACCTGCAGTCTGTTGTTTGATTCAGAATCAGGATAATGTGTCCTAGTAGTGTGGCATATCTACCTGCAGTCTGTTGTTTGATTCAGAATCAGGATAATGTGTCCTAGTAGTGTGGCATATCTACCTGCAGTCTGTTGTTTGATTCAGAATCAGGATAATGTGTCCTAGTAGTGTGGCATATCTACCTGCAGTCTGTTTGATTCAGAATCAGGATAGTGTGGCATATCTACCTGTAGTCTGTTGTTTGATTCAGAATCAGGATAATGTGTCCTAGTAGTGTGGCATATCTACCTGCAGTCTGTTGTTTGATTCAGAATCAGGATAATGTGTCCTAGTAGTGTGGCATATCTACCTGCAGTCTGTTGTTTGATTTAGAATCAGGATAATGTGTCCTAGTAGTGTGGCATATCTACCTGCAGTCTGTTGTTTGATTCAGAATCAGGATAATGTGTCCTAGTAGTGTGGCATATCTACCTGCAGTCTGTTGTTTGATTCAGAATCAGGATAATGTGTCCTAGTAGTGTGGCATATCTACCTGTAGTCTGTTGTTTGATTCAGAATCAGGATAATGTGTCCTAGTAGTGTGGCATATCTACCTGCAGTCTGTTGTTTGATTCAGAATCAGGATAAGGTGTCCTAGTAGTGTGGCATATCTACCTGCAGTCTGTTGTTTGATTTAGAATCAGGATAATATGTCCTAGTAGTGTGGCATATCTACCTGCAGTCTGTTGTTTGATTCAGAATCAGGATAATGTGTCCTAGTAGTGTGGCATATCTACCTGCAGTCTGTTGTTTGATTCAGAATCAGGATAATATGTCCTAGTAGTGTGGCATATCTACCTTCAGTCTGTTGTTTGATTCAGAATCAGGATAATGTGTCCTGGTAGTGAGGCATATCTACCTGCAGTCTGTTGTTTGATTCAGAATCAGGATAGTGTGCCCAAGTAGTGTGGCATATCTACCTGCAGTCTGTTGTTTGATTCAGAATCAGGATAATATGTCCTAGTAGTGTGGCATATCTACCTTCAGTCTGTTGTTTGATTCAGAATCAGGATAATGTGTCCAAGTAGTGTGGCATATCTACCTGCAGTCTGTTGTTTGATTCAGAATCAGGATAATGTGCCCAAGTAGTCTGGCATATCTACCTGCAGTCTGTTGTTTGATTCAGAATCAGGATAATGTGTCCTAGTAGTGTGGCATATCTACCTGCAGTCTGTTGTTTGATTCAGAATCAGGATAATGTGCCCAAGTAGTGTGGCATATCTACCTGCAGTCTGTTGTTTGATTCAGAATCAGGATAATGTGTCCTAGTAGTGTGGCATATCTACCTGCAGTCTGTTGTTTGATTCAGAATCAGGCTAATGTGTCCTAGTAGTGTGGCATATCTACCTGCAGTCTGTTGTTTGATTCAGAATCAGGATAATGTGTCCTAGTAGTGTGGCATATCTACCTGCAGTCTGTTGTTTGATTCAGAATCAGGATAATGTGTTCTAGTAGTGTGGCATATCTACCTGCAGTCTTGTTTGATTCAGAATCAGGATAATGTGCCCAAGTAGTGTGGCATATCTACCTGGAGTCTGTTGTTTGATTCAGAATCAGGATAATGTGCCCAAGTAGTGTGGCATATCTACCTGCAGTCTGTTGTTTGATTCAGAATCAGGGTAATGTGCCCAAGTAGTGTGGCATATCTACCTGCAGTCTGTTGTTTGATTCAGAATCAGGATAATGTGCCCAAGTAGTGTGGCATATCTACCTGCAGTCTGTTGTTTGATTCAGAATCAGGATAATATGCCCAAGTAGTGTGGCATATCTACCTGCAGTCTGTTGTTTGATTCAGAATCAGGGTAATGTGCCCAAGTAGTGTGGCATATCTACCTGCAGTCTGTTGTTTGATTCAGAATCAGGATAATGTGTCCTAGTAGTGTGGCATATCTACCTGCAGTCTGTTGTTTGATTCAGAATCAGGATAATGTGTCCTAGTAGTGTGGCATATCTACCTGCAGTCTGTTGTTTGATTCAGAATCAGGATAATGTGCCCTAGTAGTGTGGCATATCTACCTGCAGTCTGTTGTTTGATTCAGAATCAGGATAATGTGCCCAAGTAGTGTGGCATATCTACCTGCAGTCTGTTGTTTGATTCAGAATCAGGATAATGTGCCCAAGTAGTGTGGCATATCTACCTGCAGTCTGTTGTTTGATTCAGAATCAGGATAATGTGCCCAAGTAGTGTGGCATATCTACCTGCAGTCTGTTGTTTGATTCAGAATCAGGATAATGTGTCCTAGTAGTGTGGCATATCTACCTGCAGTCTGTTGTTTGATTCAGAATCAGGATAATGTGTCCTAGTAGTGTGGCATATCTACCTGCAGTCTGTTGTTTGATTCAGCATCAGGATAATGTGTCCTAGTAGTGTGGCATATCTACCTGCAGTCTGTTGTTTGATTCAGAATCAGGATAATGTGTCCTAGTAGTGTGGCATATCTACCTGCAGTCTGTTGTTTGATTCAGAATCAGGATAATGTGTCCTAGTAGTGTGGCATATCTACCTGCAGTCTGTTGTTTGATTCAGAATCAGGATAATGTGTCCTAGTAGTGTGGCATATCTACCTGCAGTCTGTTGTTTGATTCAGAATCAGGATAATGTGTCCTAGTAGTGTGGCATATCTACCCGCAGTCTGTTGTTTGATTCAGAATCAGGGTAATGTGCCCAAGTAGTGTGGCATATCTACCTGCAGTCTGTTGTTTGATTCAGAATCAGGATAATGTGCCCAAGTAGTGTGGCATATCTACGTGCAGTCTGTTGTTTGATTCAGAATCAGGGTAATATGCCCAAGTAGTGTGGCATATCTACCTGCAGTCTGTTGTTTGATTCAGAATCAGGGTAATGTGCCCAAGTAGTGTGGCATATCTACCTGCAGTCTGTTGTTTGATTCAGAATCAGGATAATGTGTCCTAGTAGTATGGCATATCTACCTGCAGTCTGTTGTTTGATTCAGAATCAGGATAATGTGTCCTAGTAGTGTGGCATATCTACCTGCAGTCTGTTGTTTGATTCAGAATCAGGATAATGTGTCCTAGTAGTGTGGCATATCTACCTGCAGTCTGTTGTTTGATTCAGAATCAGGATAATGTGCCCTAGTAGTGTGGCATATCTACGTGCAGTCTGTTGTTTGATTCAGAATCAGGGTAATGTGCCCAAGTAGTGTGGCATATCTACCTGCAGTCTGTTGTTTGATTCAGAATCAGGGTAATGTGCCCAAGTAGTGTGGCATATCTACCTGCAGTCTGTTGTTTGATTCAGAATCAGGATAATGTGTCCTAGTAGTATGGCATATCTACCTGCAGTCTGTTGTTTGATTCAGAATCAGGATAATGTGTCCTAGTAGTGTGGCATATCTACCTGCAGTCTGTTGTTTGATTCAGAATCAGGATAATGTGTCCTAGTAGTGTGGCATATCTACCTGCAGTCTGTTGTTTGATTCAGAATCAGGATAATGTGCCCTAGTAGTGTGGCATATCTACCTGCAGTCTGTTGTTTGATTCAGAATCAGGATAATGTGCCCAAGTAGTGTGGCATATCTACCTGCAGTCTGTTGTTTGATTCAGAATCAGGATAATGTGCCCAAGTAGTGTGGCATATCTACCTGCAGTATGTTGTTTGATTCAGAATCAGGATAATGTGCCCAAGTAGTGTGGCATATCTACCTGCAGTCTGTTGTTTGATTCAGAATCAGGATAATGTGTCCTAGTAGTGTGGCATATCTACCTGCAGTCTGTTGTTTGATTCAGAATCAGGATAATGTGTCCTAGTAGTGTGGCATATCTACCTGCAGTCTGTTGTTTGATTCAGAATCAGGATAATGTGTCCTAGTAGTGTGGCATATCTACCTGCAGTCTGTTGTTTGATTCAGAATCAGGATAATGTGTCCTAGTAGTGTGGCATATCTACCTGCAGTCTGTTGTTTGATTCAGAATCAGGATAATGTGTCCTAGTAGTGTGGCATATCTACCTGCAGTCTGTTGTTTGATTGAGAATCAGGATAATGTGTCCTAGTAGTGTGGCATATCTACCTGCAGTCTGTTGTTTGATTCAGAATCAGGATAATGTGTCCTAGTAGTGTGGCATATCTACCTGTAGTCTGTTGTTTGATTCAGAATCAGGATAATGTGCCCTAGTAGTGTGGCATATCTACCTGCAGTCTGTTGTTTGATTCAAAATCAGGATAATGTGTCCTAGTAGTGTGGCATATCTACCTGCAGTCTGTTGTTTGATTTAGAATCAGGATAATGTGTCCTAGTAGTGTGGCATATCTACCTGCAGTCTGTTGTTTGATTCAGAATCAGGGTAATGTGCCCAGGTAGTGTGGCATATCTACCTGCAGTCTGTTGTTTGATTCAGAATCAGGATAATGTGTCCTAGTAGTGTGATATATCTACCTGCAGGCTGTTTGATTCAGAATCAGGATAATATGTCCTAGTAGTGTGGCATATCTAGCTGCAGTCTGTTGTTTGATTCAGAATCAGGATAATGTGTCCTAGTAGTGTGGCATATCTACCTGCAGTCTGTTGTTTGATTCAGAATCAGGATAATGTGTCCTAGTAGTGTGGCATATCTACCTGCAGTCTGTTGTTTGATTCAAAATCAGGATAATGTGTCCTAGTAGTGTGGCATATCTACCTGCAGTCTGTTGTTTGATTCAGAATCAGGATAATGTGTCCTAGTAGTGTGGCATATCTACCTGTAGTCTGTTGTTTGATTCAGAATCAGGATAATGTGTCCTAGTAGTGTGGCATATCTACCTGCAGTCTGTTGTTTGATTCAGAATCAGGATAATGTGTCCTAGTAGTGTGGCATATCTACCTGCAGTCTGTTGTTTGATTTAGAATCAGGATAATGTGTCCTAGTAGTGTGGCATATCTACCTGCAGTCTGTTGTTTGATTCAGAATCAGGATAATGTGTCCTAGTAGTGTGGCATATCTACCTGCAGTCTGTTGTTTGATTCAGAATCAGGATAATGTGTCCTAGTAGTGTGGCATATCTACCTGAAGTCTGTTGTTTGATTCAGCATCAGGATAATGTGTCCTAGTAGTGTGGCATATCTACCTGCAGTCTGTTGTTTGATTCAGAATCAGGATATTGTGTCCTAGTAGTGTGGCATATCTACCTGCAGTCTGTTGTTTGATTCAGAATCAGGATAATGTGTCCTAGTAGTGTGGCATATCTACCTGCAGTCTGTTGTTTGATTCAGAATCAGGGTAATGTGCCCAGGTAGTGTGGCATATCTACCTGCAGTCTGTTGTTTGATTCAGATTCAGGATAATGTGTCCTAATAGTGTGGTATATCTACCTGAAGTCTGTTTGATTTAGAATCAGGATAATATGTCCTAGTAGTGTGGCATATCTAGCTGCAGTCTGTTGTTTGATTCAGAATCAGGATAATGTGTCCTAGTAGTGTGGCATATCTACCTGCAGTCTGTTGTTTGATTCAGAATCAGGATAATGTGTCCTAGTAGTGTGGCATATCTACCTGCAGTCTGTTGTTTGATTCAGCATCAGGATAATGTGTCCTAGTAGTGTGGCATATCTACCTGCAGTCTGTTGTTTGATTGAGAATCAGGATAATGTGTCCTAGTAGTGTGGCATATCTACCTGCAGTCTGTTGTTTGATTCACAATCAGGATAATGTGTCCTAGTAGTGTGGCATATCTACCTGCAGTCTGTTGTTTGATTCAGAATCAGGGTAATGTGCCCAGGTAGTGTGGCATATCTACCTGCAGTCTGTTTGATTCAGAATCAGGATAATGTGTCCTAGTAGTGTGGTATATCTACCTGCAGGCTGTTTGATTCAGAATCAGGATAATATGTCCTAGTAGTGTGGCATATCTAGCTGCAGTCTGTTGTTTGATTCAGAATCAGGATAATGTGTCCTAGTAGTGTGGCATATCTACCTGCAGTCTGTTGTTTGATTCAGAATCAGGATAATGTGTCCTAGTAGTGTGGCATATCTACCTGCAGTCTGTTGTTTGATTGAAAATCAGGATAATGTGTCCTAGTATTGTGGCATATCTACCTGCAGTCTGTTGTTTGATTCAGAATCAGGATAATGTGTCCTGGTAGTGTGGCATATCTACCTGCAGTCTGTTGTTTGATTCAGAATCAGGATAATGTGTCCTAGTAGTGTGGCATATCTACCTGCAGTCTGTTGTTTGATTTAGAATCAGGATAATATGTCCTAGTAGTGTGGCATATCTACCTGCAGTCTGTTGTTTGATTCAGAATCAGGATAATGTGTCCTAGTAGTGTGGCATATCTACCTGCAGTCTGTTGTTTGATTCAGAATCAGGATAATGTGTCCTAGTAGTGTGGCATATCTACCTGCAGTCTGTTGTTTGATTCAGCATCAGGATAATGTGTCCTAGTAGTGTGGCATATCTACCTGCAGTCTGTTGTTTGATTCAGAATCAGGATAATGTGTCCTAGTAGTGTGGCATATCTACCTGCAGTCTGTTGTTTGATTCAGAATCAGGGTAATGTGCCCAGGTAGTGTGGCATATCTACCTGCAGTCTGTTGTTTGATTCAGAATCAGGATAATGTGTCCTAGTAGTGTGGTATATCTACCTGCAGTCTGTTTGATTTAGAATCAGGATAATATGTCCTAGTAGTGTGGCATATCTACCTGCAGTCTGTTGTTTGATTCAGAATCAGGATAATGTGTCCTAGTAGTGTGGCATATCTACCTGCAGTCTGTTGTTTGATTTAGAAGCAGGATAATGTGTCCTAGTAGTGTGGCATATCTACCTGCAGTCTGTTGTTTGATTCAGAATCAGGATAATGTGTCCTAGTAGTGTGGCATATCTACCTGCAGTCTGTTGTTTGATTCAGAATCAGGATAATGTGTCCTAGTAGTGTGGCATATCTACCTGCAGTCTGTTGTTTGATTCAGAATCAGGATAATGTGTCCTAGTAGTGTGGTATATCTACCTGCAGTCTGTTTGATTTAGAATCAGGATAATATGTCCTAGTAGTGTGGCATATCTAGCCGCAGTCTGTTGTTTGATTCAGAATCAGGATAATGTGTCCTAGTAGTGTGGCATATCTACCTGCAGTCTGTTGTTTGATTCAGAATCAGGATAATGTGTCCTAGTAGTGTGGCATATCTACCTGCAGTGTGTTGTTTGATTCAGCATCAGGATAATGTGTCCTAGTAGTGTGGCATATCTACCTGCAGTCTGTTGTTTGATTGAGAATCAGGATAATGTGTCCTAGTAGTGTGGCATATCTACCTGCAGTCTGTTGTTTGATTCAGAATCAGGATAATGTGTCCTAGTAGTGTGGCATATCTACCTGCAGTCTGTTGTTTGATTCAGAATCAGGATAATGTGCCCAGGTAGTGTGGCATATCTACCTGCAGTCTGTTGTTTGATTCAGAATCAGGATAATGTGTCCTAGTAGTGTGGTATATCTACCTGCAGTCTGTTTGATTCAGAATCAGGATAATATGTCCTAGTAGTGTGGCATATCTACCTGCAGTCTGTTGTTTGATTCAGAATCAGGATAATGTGTCCTAGTAGTGTGGCATATCTACCTGCAGTCTGTTGTTTGATTGAGAATCAGGATAATGTGTCCTAGTAG
This sequence comes from Bathymodiolus brooksi, assembly GCA_963680875.1. Lineage (NCBI taxonomy): Eukaryota > Metazoa > Mollusca > Bivalvia > Mytilida > Modiolidae > Bathymodiolus > Bathymodiolus brooksi. The sequence continues at coordinate 49,417,237 of OY804578.1, read as the reverse complement.
TGTGGCATATCTACCTGCAGTCTGTTGTTTGATTCAAAATCAGGATAATGTGTCCTAGTATTGTGGCATATCTACCTGCAGTCTGTTGTTTGATTCAGAATCAGGATAATGTGTCCTAGTAGTGTGGCATATCTACCTGCAGTCTGTTGTTTGATTCAGAATCAGGATAATGTGTCCTAGTAGTGTGGCATATCTACCTGCACTCTGTTGTTTGATTTAGAATCAGGATAATATGTCCTAGTAGTGTGGCATATCTACCTGCAGTCTGTTGTTTGATTCAGAATCAGGATAATGTGTCCTAGTAGTGTGGCATATCTACCTGCAGTCTGTTGTTTGATTCAGAATCAGGATAATGTGTCCTAGTAGTGTGGCATATCTACCTGCAGTCTGTTGTTTGATTCAGCATCAGGATAATGTGTCCTAGTAGTGTGGCATATCTACCTGCAGTCTGTTGTTTGATTCAGAATCAGGATAATGTGTCCTAGTAGTGTGGCATATCTACCTGCAGTCTGTTGTTTGATTCAGAATCAGGGTAATGTGCCCAGGTAGTGTGGCATATCTACCTGCAGTCTGTTGTTTGATTCAGAATCAGGATAATGTGTCCTAGTAGTGTGGTATATCTACCTGCAGTCTGCTTGATTTAGAATCAGGATAATATGTCCTAGTAGTGTGGCATATCTACCTGCAGTCTGTTGTTTGATTCAGAATCAGGATAATGTGCCCTAGTAGTGTGGCATATCTACCTGCAGTCTGTTGTTTGATTCAGAATCAGGATAATGTGTCCTAGTAGTGTGGCATATCTACCTGCAGTCTGTTGTTTGATTCAGAATCAGGATAATGTGTCCTAGTAGTGTGGCATATCTACCTGCAGTCTGTTGTTTAATTCATAATCAGGATAATGTGTCCTGGGAGTGTGGCATATCTACCTGCAGTCTGTTTGATTTAGAATCAGGATAATATGTCCTAGTAGTGTGGCATGTCTAGCTGCAGTCTGTTTGATTCAGAATCAGGATAATGTGGCATATCTACCTGCAGTCTGTTTGATTCAGAATCAGGATAATGTGGCATATCTACCTGCAGTCTGTTGTTTGATTCAGAATCAGGATAATGTGCCCAAGTAGTGTGGCATATCTACCTGCAGTCTGTTGTTTGATTCAGAATCAGGATAATGTGCCCAAGTAGTGTGGCATATCTACCTGCAGTATGTTGTTTGATTCAGAATCAGGATAATGTGCCCAAGTAGTGTGGCATATCTACCTGCAGTCTGTTGTTTGATTCAGAAGCAGGATAATGTGTCCTAGTAGTGTGGCATATCTACCTGCAGTCTGTTGTTTGATTCAGAATCAGGATAATGTGTCCTAGTAGTGTGGCATATCTACCTGCAGTCTGTTGTTTGATTCAGAATCAGGATAATGTGTCCTAGTAGTGTGGCATATCTACCTGCAGTCTGTTGTTTGATTCAGAATCAGGATAATGTGTCCTAGTAGTGTGGCATATCTACCTGCAGTCTGTTGTTTGATTCAGAATCAGGATAATGTGTCCAAGTAGTGTGGCATATCTACCTGCAGTCTGTTGTTTGATTCAGAATCAGGATAATGTGTCCTAGTAGTGTGGCATATCTACCTGCAGTCTGTTGTTTGATTCAGAATCAGGATAATGTGTCCTAGTAGTGTGGCATATCTACCTGCAGTCTGTTGTTTGATTCAGAATCAGGATAATGTGTCCTAGTAGTGTGGCATATCTACCTGTAGTCTGTTGTTTGATTCAGAATCAGGATAATGTGTCCTAGTAGTGTGGCATATCTACCTGCAGTCTGTTGTTTGATTTAGAATCAGGATAATGTGTCCTAGTAGTGTGGCATATCTACCTGCAGTCTGTTGTTTGATTTAGAATCTGGATAATGTGTCCTATTAGTGTGGCATATCTACCTGCAGTCTGTTGTTTGATTCAGAATCAGGATAATGTGTCCTAGTAGTGTGGCATATCTACCTGCAGTCTGTTGTTTGATTCAGAATCAGGATAATGTGTCCTAGTAGTGTGGCATATCTACCTGTAGTCTGTTGTTTGATTCAGAATCAGGATAATGTGTCCTAGTAGTGTGGCATATCTACCTGCAGTCTGTTGTTTGATTCAGAATCAGGATAATGTGTCCTAGCAGTGTGGCATATTTACCTGCAGTCTGTTGTTTGATTTAGAATCAGGATAATGTGTCCTAGTAGTGTGGCATATCTACCTGCAGTCTGTTGTTTGATTCAGAATCAGGATAATGTGTCCTAGTAGTGTGGCATATCTACCTGCAGTCTGTTGTTTGATTCAGAATCAGGATAATGTGTCCTAGTAGTGTGGCATATCTACCTGCAGTCTGTTGTTTGATTCAGCATCAGGATAATGTGTCCTAGTAGTGTGGCATATCTACCTGCAGTCTGTTGTTTGATTCAGAATCAGGATAATGTGTCCTAGTAGTGTGGCATATCTACCTGCAGTCTGTTGTTTGATTCAGAATCAGGGTAATGTGCCCAGGTAGTGTGGCATATCTACCTGCAGTCTGTTGTTTGATTCAGATTCAGGATAATGTGTCCTAGTAGTGTGGTATATCTACCTGCAGTCTGTTTGATTTAGAATCAGGATAATATGTCCTAGTAGTGTGGCATATCTAGCTGCAGTCTGTTGTTTGATTCAGAATCAGGATAATGTGTCTTAGTAGTGTGGCATATCTACCTGCAGTCTGTTGTTTGATTCAGAATCAGGATAATGTGTCCTAGTAGTGTGGCATATCTACCTGCAGTCTGTTGTTTGA